>OY288277.1:17834452-18296952 GCA_958450335.1 Hibiscus tridactylites
TCTGAAAAGTATTTAAATCCCACAAAACCAAATCTAAAGATGGCTCAAAATGACCGATTCTTCTTTTGGGTACTTTATTCTGGGTTTAGGAAAATTGTTTTGGATGATAGTTTGAGCTGGCAATTGACAGCATATTTTCTTTCAATTTTCTTTATGTTTTTTATCCCATTTTTATAGGGCATTTTAGAACATAGAAGAAAAGTATAGGGGCACATTGTACGGTTAGAAACTACATACATCACATTAATAAAATAATAAAGTACATGGGGCATTTGTGTCGTTATCTTAATAGTATATTAAATTATTTCTAATTAAAATAGGGTTAAATTTATTATTTATTTTGAATTAGGAATAAATTATTTGAATGTGTAAACGTGGAGACTAAGTTTGTTATTATACAAAGTATTTTAACAGTCACATTATCCTTTTAATAGTTATTAACGGGTCAGTGGTCAAAGTGAAATAAAACTAAAAGTTTTATGGTAGTATTAAAGCAATTGAAAGTTTGATCATCAAATTAAATAATTGATCAAAGTTTAGTGACCATTTGTGAATTTTACTCTTAAATTAAAGTGAATGCAGTAATTATTATATTAATAAAAGTTTAATTATTTTTTGAATTAAAGAATAAAAGAAAATATGAATAAAATAATAATAAAAATATTTTTTAAGATTTTATTTTAAAAGAGGATAATAACACTTTTGGTCTTCAAGATCTTAAAATTAATTAAAACAATTAATGATACATTAAGGGTAAGTTTGAATATTCAGTAAGTAATACATTGCGATACATGTTATTTGCTGTAAAATTATCATTAAAATCAATCAAAACTAAAATTAAAATTTTTATTTTTGGTCGAGAAAAAAAATATTTTATCGGTTTACGAGAGATTAGTCTCCTAATAATAGTATTTATTAGAATTGAAATAGATACACATATAAAACTATGTTGTAACGCGTGTATTTTCATCACATCATCTTAGAATCGAAGACCGAGAAACAAGTTTGAATATTCAGTAAGTCTAATTTCTCTTGTACATGCATACTTTTTTTTTTCTTCCGGTTTATTATAATTTTATTTTGATTAATTCAGGCCGACTTGCTTCATACAATTAATTTTATGGGTAAGTTTCCTAACGAAAATTTTATGCATACATAAAACCTCAAACTCTAAACCTACTTTAACGATACTAATCTCGTTACCATTTAAACTAACCCTGTTGGTATATGCATGTTGTTTTTTCCTTATTGAAAGAAAGGTTTCCTTCTTACATTGATCCAAAAAGAAACAAGCTATGTGTTAGAATATTTATTTTGATATAATAATTGAAAAATAATTTTGGACTAAATTGAAAAGTATTCAAAAATGATTTTAAGTCCAAACAACTTAAAAATATGGTTGAGGAATTTTTAAAAAGGTTTTGAAGTGTTTTGAAATATTTTAAAGTAGCCAAACCCAAGATTTCAGTGTGATCGTATCGATACAGTATACCCTATTTTGATACGCCTTAGGGTTTCAACTACAATCAATTTGAAACTGCCAAAATTCGTACCGATACAGGCATTGGCTACATCGATACGGGTCGTGGTCGTTTCGATACGCCTACGTGGCAAAAGTCTCAACGGCTCAAAAACCCTAACGCCTATTTTCCAACGGTTATTTAAATTGCAGGCCATACTAAAATGGTACAATAGCGTACTGATACGAGTGTACCGAAATGCACGAAGGCGTTTCGGTACGGGATGCTGCATAAAGCTCAATGGGTAGTTCTGAAGAAGGGTGTACCGATACGGCTACCCGCGTATCAATACGAGCAGCTCTAAAACTACATTTATTGTGAGAAATAAAGGCTCCAACGGCTCCAAATCATCCCAACGATCTCCAATGACCAAGAACTAAATTGGGAGTACATAAGAGACCTCCAAGCATCTATAGAAAACTAATGATCCACAAGTCAACAACAGTATGATCAAAATCAAGTCTTAGTGCATAAATTGTCATTCTTTGTATAGACTACACTTGTGAGCTAAAATGTCAATGTATGCTCAAGTTTTTAGGATTTGAGTGAGAGCTTAAGAGTGTAAACAATCACCTTTTAGAGGGATTTCTAGTTTTCTAAGTATTGTCTTGTTTAAGAGTGTTCTCAAAGCTCGGGTTGTGAGCTTTGGATGATAGACTTGGTGAGTGAATCTAGGTTGTAAATGGTTGCCTCTTAATCCTAGAAAAGGGGAATTTTTTTTAATGAATTGGTGAAATCCTTGGTGATGATCTAAGGTAGTGGATGTAGAATTTGGTTAGAAAGCCGAACCACTCTAAATCTTGTGTCATATTTTTCTATCTTTTTACTTCCACCACAAACACCCAAAATACATCTTCTCCACACAATTATTTCGACCGTGATTATCGGGCTCCGCACTTTATCTATAAAGTGTATGCGCATTGCCAAAGGGTTAAAAATATATATAAATAAATACTACTTTATAATATTTTTAGACTATTCGAAAAAAAAAAAACTAGCTTTGAAATCAGAAACCAGTCCAAGAAAATTTAAATCTCAGGCCATATATTGAAAATACCAATGAGGAAATGTCATGACATTTATTACATGATGATGATGTCATCCCCTGTTTTATAAATAAATACAAAATCCATGGTGCCATTATTTGTTTTATTTTCTTCTAAATTATCACTCATATTTACGGGAAAATTTGAAACGCATAAAAAAAAAAGAGATTTGGTGGACCCATCAAAGATCATATGATATGCATGCATGGCCTGAATTCATGATTTGAAACTGTCTTTATGCATGTTTACATTAATCTTCTTTTCCACGGGACTGATTCAAGGGTTTAATTCTATATGGGTTAGTTTATGTGTTTGATCCGGTCATGCCAAACCGAGTCATCTGTTCATTCATGTACGGTTTGGAAAATCTATTGGATATTTACATTTTCTGAATTATTTATATATGTGAATTGATATACCATTTAAGCAATGTCATATTTTTGTTTTTAGTCTTTCGCACGATATTTTTTCGTCAACATTCAGTTAAAAATAGAATTTAATGAATTTTTGTAATCTACAAGACACATCTCTATTGAAGAATTACAATACCCCAATAAGATAGTTGTCAAATTCGTTTAACCCATTAACTAACTCTATTAACCGACAATCAAGTCTATTCTATCGCATGCATCATATATTACAAAGCTTAAATTTGACATCTTTTATAGATCCCCACCAATATAATCTTAAGAGAAGATCAATATCTCCCTTTAAGTGAAATCTAGCTAAGGAAAAATCAAAATAACATATTCTTCTCGTGCATTCTCCACAACAATCACAGACTGTAATTTTCCTTCTAAATCATAAGGGGTGAATCGTCAAAACACTGACAATCACAATCGTATTACTTTTATCATCAACAAGATATCTATACACATTCATAACGAATAGTAATTTTAATATTATTTGAATCTCATCCTATCCAACCCTTGTCATGGCCGACAATAAGGGGGAGCATTCTGATCGATTGCTCAAGGCCCCCAACCAGCTTAAGGTCCCTAAAATTTAATTATTTATATTTTCAAAATTTATTTTTTAACTTATCAAATAAATAAATTAATCTAATGGTAAAAAATAATTTTCTTCCTTAAATTAATCTAACAATGAAAATAACGTGTTAGAAAAAAATTAATTATATTTTTATAGTTTATTAAGAAAATGTTAAATTAATTATTTAAAGTAATAAGATAGAACCTAACTCCTTGTGTTTGATTTCTCATTCGTCGACGGTGCATGTTTTCCATTTTTTTATGGTTATGTCTGAACACACTGGGTTAGCTTATTTACTTGTTTGACGGGTTTTGTGGAATATGGAAATTTCCTCAACATTTAACACAATAATTGGAAATCCAAAAGCTAAATTATCCAAAACATGGAAAATCAACTCAGTCAATCCAAGTTTATAAGTCTTGCAGAAGGAAAATTTTACAACGTGCGACGAACACCGATAAATATCGCTGAACACCATTAAATTAATTAATAAAGATTTAAAATTTTAAGGACTCATCATACAATTAATAATTATTTTTAAAATTTTAATTAAATTATTTTTTATATATATTAAAATTTTATTTTTTTAATAAGAGTAAACTATATATTTAGTACCTCACCTATTTTCGTATTTCTATTGAACCCTCATTATTTAAATATTATTTCAATTTGACCATATTCTTTATAAAAAATAATTTAACCGTTAACCCTCAACCTAAAACCCTAAATTATTAAACTTTAAACCCTTAAACTCTTAAACCTATACCCTAAATCATATACCATTAAAAATAATTTCACTATCATCGATTCAATTCAATTCAATGCAATGAATTGTATATGCAACTTCCCATGATGAAATTAAACTCTTAAACCTATACCCTAAATCATATACCATTAAAAACCTTAAACTCTTGAACTCTTAAACCTTAACCATATACCATTAAACTCTAATATGATGAAATCCCATGATCGTGTCGTATGCAACTTCCTTCCTTTGTTCAAAAAAACCGACACAACTTTCGGATGTTCTGTGTTTAATCAAAAAACCAAACATACATACATTATAAAAACAGACCAAAACACATATGCATATTTTACATGTACATGCATGAAATTGAACTTCTTACTTGCTATATCTGCTGCTTCTTTCTCATCAAGGACAGCAGCAAAGCCATTGATGTTTCGAGTATACGAGTAGAATATTTTCTCTCTAGCAATTTCAGAGCTGCAAAAACAACATACACATACACATACATATATATATATATATATATATCAAATTACAATGGACAAATGCATCAAATGAAAGTTTAAATCTATTTACCTTCCTACAAATGAACCCAGCAATTCATAATGAGAATTCGTGACGGAATCAAGATCGGCCAACGTCGGATTTAGACCATGAGTCTGTGCTCCCATGTACACTATATAAGACTGCAACAAATGAAAAATAATAATTTAAATAATTTAAACCCAGTAATTCAATTCAATAAATTGTTGAATTAACACTATCATCTTATTTTAAGATAATTCAACAATTTATTGAATTGAATTGAATCGATGATGGTGAAATTATTTTTAATGGTATATGGTTTAGGGTTTAGGTTTAAGAGTTTAAGGTTTAATAGTTTAGGGTTTTAGTTTGAGGGTTAAGGGTTAAATTATTTTTATAAAGAATAGAGTCAAATTGAAATAATATTTAAATAATGAGGGTTCAATAGAAATACGAAAATAGGTGAGGTACTAAATATATAGTTTACTCTTATTAAAAAAATAAAATTTTAATATATATAAAAAATAATTTAATTGAATTTTTAAAAATAATTATTAATTGTATGATGGGTCCTTAAAATTTTAAACCTTTATTAATTAATTTAATGGTGTTCAGCGGTGTTCATCGTTAGTGATGTTCATCGGTGTTCGTCGGTGTTCGTCGCACGTGGTAGACTTATCCCTTGCAGAATCGTCCACTGCATATTCCATTTTTAAAAGTAGACATATGTAGTTTTGTGATAGAAAATAGGATGAGTCTACCACGTGCGACGAACATTGATGAACACCACTAACGATGAACACCGATGAACACTATTAAATTAATTAATAAAGATTTGAAATTTCAAGGACCCATCAAATAATTAATAATTACTTTAAAAAATTCAATTAAATTATTTTATATATATATATATTAAAATTTTATTTTTTTAATAAGGGTAAACTATATATTTAGTACCTCACATATTTCCGTATTTCTATTGAACCCTCATTATTTAAATATTATTTCAATTTGACCCTATTCTTTATAAAAAATAATTTAACCCTTAACCCTCAACCTAAAACCCTAAACTATTAAACCTTGAACCCTTAAACTCTTAAACCTATATCCTAAACCATATACAATTAAAAATAATTTTACCATCATCGATTTAATTCAATTCAATGAATTGTTGAATTCTCCTAAAAAATTTAATTAAATTATTTTTTATATATATCAAAATTAATTAAACTCGAATCTCTTAAAATTAACACTATTATCTTATTTGAGATGAAGAGGTCATCACAATTAATCATAATTAATTCAATTCATTGAATTGAATTAATTGATGATGGTAAAATTATTTTCAAACCGATATTCTTTGGATATTGTGAGATGTATTTCCATTTGAGATGCATTTTGTATATAACGGGTACTTCTACAAATTTTGATACATTAATAATATTTGAGATGATGAAAATTTTGGGGGTGTAACATTTTATAGGCATGATTTCATGATTGATATAGCAAGTGTATTTCGTGTCGTGTTTGCTTGTCGGAAAAGTACTTGATTTTGTTTTGATTTTTACAACTTTCTCTTTTATTATCCATAAGAAATTTTTTCAAATCTTAGTAGAATGAATAAAAAGAATTTCAGCTACTGGAAGTTGGTAATCGAAATGACTAGAATCATGGAAAATGAAATCTGGTTTTTATCTCTTATAGTTAACAAGACAAACATCGATCAACTGCTGACAGAAATCAAATCCACGGAGACGTAAAAAATAATTAAATCTTAATTTTTATAAAATTATTTTTAAGGGTATATGGTTTAGAGTATATGTTTAAGAGTTTAAAGGTTTAAGGTTTAATAGTTTAGGGTTTTAGGTTGAGGGTTTAGGGTTAAATTATTTTTTATAAAGACTAGGGTCAAATTGAAATAATATTTAAATAATAAGGGTTCAATAGAAATACGAAAATAAGTGAGGTACTAAATATATAGTTTACCCTTATTAAGAAAATAAAATTTTAATATATATAAAATATAATTTAATTGAAATTTTAAAGTAATTATTAATTATTTGATGGGTCGTTGAAATTTCAAATCTTTATTAATTAATTTAATGGTGTTCATCGGTGTTCATCGTTAGTGGTGTTCATCAATATTTGTCGCCCGTTGTAGAATTTTCCTAGAAAATAATATCATATTTAATCGGTTCAATCGAAAATTATTCACTTATTTAATCATTTAAAATAGAAGATTCAGCCAATAAAAATGATTTTTAAAACTTTAAATTCAAATTATTGTTATAAGTAATGAACTTGATTCTAATCATCCTATGTTTAAGATTTGTCACTTAATATTTTATATAATTTTATATATATAAGGATGAGTCTACCACGTGCGACGAACATTAATCAACACCACTAACGATGAATACCATTAATTTTTTTTAAATTTTAAAAATCTAAAGGACTAAAATTATAATTAAAATTATCTCTTAAAAAAATAAAAATCAAATTTAATAGTTACTTCATAATATTTTTAATAGGTTATAATCAAATATTAGGGATGTAAAAACAAGTCAGAACCTGGAAACCCGACTGAAACCTGCCCGAGTCAGAACCTGATTTGACCCGAGGTTTTGATGACCCGAACCCGATCTGCAACCAACTGTTGTTGATTCGAACCTGAATTTGACCTGTTACTGTAGCAACCAAACCCGATCTGCGTCCGACTGAAAATGACCCGAACCCGAATTGGACCTGTTAATTTGGTCCTGAAACCCGACCTGCGTCCGACTGAAAAGAACCCAACCCGAAGCCGACCTGGCAAATAACCGAAATTACCCAACTGAATTGACCCGATATCTGATTTTACCCGACCTGAAATGGACCCGACCTGAAATAGACCCAACCTGCTATAAACCCGACCTGTTAAGTGACCCGACCTGTTCTTGACCTGAGTTGAAATTAACTCGAAACCTATGACATGATGAATTAAAAAATTTATAAAAGTTGATATACCATATACATATATAATGTATATACATATACACTTACATATATTGATATAGGTGATGTATATGCGCGCATACATATATATATATATTAAGTACTAAAGTTGAAAAAAAAATAAGTAATTGATAATTTATGAAAATAAAAAATTAAACGAAGAGTTGTTTTTAATTTTAAAGTTTATTCATTAACTTGAATAAAATTGTAAACTTACAAATTATAAAAAATTAAATAACAATTGTAAACTTACTAAAGTTGTATATGCATTTGTAGTTCATAAAATTTACTAAAGTTATAACATATGTATATCATTTGTAGTTCAAAAATGATTAAGTAAATTTAGTGAAGTTATAAAAAAAATTATAAGTTTACAATTTTATTTTTTTATACTTAACAGTTAACACTTAACAGATTCAAGTTGTAAAATTTAGTGCAATTATAACTTATGTATAACATTTATAATTGAAAAATGATTAAGTAAATTTAGTAAAGTTATATAAAATTTGTAAGTTTACAATTTTATTGTTTTATACTTAACAGATTCAAGGTATAAAACTTAGTAATGTTATAGCTTATGTATAACATATTAAAATTGTAAACTTAAGTAAATTAACGTTATAACTTACGTAAAGTTATAACTTATGTATAACAGATTGAAGTTATAAAACTTAGAAAAATTATAACTTATGAACAAGTCTTCCTAAATTTTTGCAGTTCAAAATTGATAAAGTTATAAAATATATGATTTTACTTAATTAGAACAGATTAAGTAATTGTTGTCTTAAGTTACAAAATGTAGAATTAAGTTAACATATAAAATAGAATTCATACACTTAAGTAAAAAAATTAACAGATATAACATAAAAATAACTAGAATTCCAGATTATGAATACTTGATTACTTAAAAAAATATCAATACAGAATTTAAAAAAATACAAGATAAAAGTTTACACTTATAATTTTACAAACTGAAACTCACAAAATACAAGTTTGTAATAAAATTAGCTCTCAGATCTTATAGCAAAGACAAAAGCTAAAAGCACTTTGCTACCAGATAATACTTCATCGAGCTATCTCATCTAAATGCTACCAACAAAGTTAATTATGGGTAACTGGTAAGAAACCAACATAATTTAAACCAGGGCAACACTTAGATAAGAGAGGAACAACAAGCTACCAGTAACCAACAGCAACACCAAGCCATTAACAGCAGCAGCAAACATCATCACCAACTCACAAACAACAGCAACATTCAGCTAAGAAGTAAGCAAGAAAAAAAACAGGAGCATTCAGCAAAACCAGTTAACAACAGTATCACTAGGTCAATTAAATACACAGTCAAGGGAATACCTCACTTAAATAGTAGCATTCAGCAAAACCAAATAACAACAATATCACTAAGTCAATTAAAAAACAGTCAAAGAAAATACATAACTTAAACATGAGCATTCAGCAAAACCAAATAACAACAGAATCACTAAGTCATTTAAAAAAACAGTCAAGGGAATACCTCACTTAAACAGGAGCATTCAACAAAACCAAATAACATCAACATCATCACTAAGTCTGTAACCCCCTCGTCCCGGTCTGGCCGGATGACCGGTCCTAGTGGGCCACACGGGGAAAACCGAAGCGAAACCCGTTAAGGCTTCCCCTCGGTTAACGACCCAGAAAATTTCTTTTAACTTTAGTCTTATCTAGATGCATAATTAAATCCTATGTGAAGCACAACAGCGGAAGAAACAAACAACGAAACATTCACCGACCAAACAAAACATAAACAATCCATTTTTCTTCATTACAGCAGGCCGTTTCGAAACGCCCATAGGGTGTTCCGAAACGCCTTGACCTAGTCAACGGGCCAGGGTCAACCATAAGGTGACCGTTCCGAAACAGGGAATACCCATATCGGAACGACCTTGACGGTCAATATCTCGTGGTCAACGAGATTTGACTGTTTCGAAACTTCAAAGGCCCGTTTCGGAACAGCTACATCTCGCCAATTTCTCAAAATTCCAGTAGCCAAAATGTTCCGAAACGATCCTCATCCGTTTCGAAACGGCAGGCCAAAAGCAAAGGGCCCGTTCCGGAACAGGGGGACCCGTTCCGAAACGCCCCCTGTCTGCAGACTCGTCTGGGCTGTTTTAGGGCATAGAGGTGCCCCAAAACACCCCCAAAACACATCACAACACCACATTAAATCAACCCAAGGCTTAACAACATACTAGCATGCTTCAACATGGTTTAGACATGTCTAATTCTAAGGCAACATCCCACAAACATGCATTCATTCAAACATCATTCAAACACATATATAAACTCCTAAGGCATAAGGCTAACATTCAAGTAAGCAATTAGGCATGAGTTAACATTCAACATGGCAACACAACCATGCAAAAGCAAGATACTAAGGAGTCTACACATGCTCCAAGCAACCAACAACAATCCAACAAAACCATACATGTCCCATTGCTTAAACTATTACAAGTCTAACATTTGAAATCCATACTTGGTGAACTCTAGTCCAAAAACCACACTTGGAGGCCCTCCACTTGCCCGAGCAACCCACGAACTAAGGATCTGCAATGTTGAACAAAAAGAGAGCGTAAGCAATGATGCTTAGTGAGGGTAAGCTCTAAAAACAAACCTCAACATTGCAGGGTCCGAGCACGATCTAGCCAAGGTAATTCACAATCATACCAAGGGTCCACAAGATAGAATGCATGAGCAAAGGACAATAATAATGCCATGATTATAAGCTCAAATTCCATGATACAGGTAAGCACAAACAAGTATCCAAATAAGAACCATAAACCTCAACACATTGATATACGCATCAAACAACATTGGCACCTAGTTAAGACCCGAATACGCGGATAGACATGTTGGAAACTCATATCCAACAACCACATTACCTCACGGTGGGATTTCACTCATCACCGGTTTCGCGGAGGGGATTCCACTCATCCTCACGCCCCGTCGATGGGATTCCACTCATCACCGACTATATTTAAATACAATTCCGGGCGAACCCGTACTCCTCCTTGGTGACTCAACGCCACCAAGGCCACGCGCGACTTTAGACTCATGTGTACACACTAACATCCTAATGATCGATCATTTGTATCCAAGTTTACTAGTGCCAATATTTACTCACATCACATCACACATTTCATTAACCTTGTGCTTAGCACATACTCACCAACAACCATCATTGTGCATGTCTCAAGCATCATAAATCCAATCTCATTTCACATGTATAAAGCAATATACATAGACATTCATACTACAATTTTTACGAGACATACACAACCATATAACGAGTTCAACCAAAGGCTCTAGATCAAGTTTAGGATTAGGTTACCACCCTAATCCTAACTCTAGGTGGGTCTACCAAGCCCAACCTAGTCCATATACTCGAACCAACTACTTTAAAACATTTAAAAGCAACCAACCACTCACCTAAGCTTCCAAGCCCAAAGACCAAGCAAGCAACCACCTTCAACTTCCCGGATTCGATCCCGAAGCTTCTTCCACGTTTCCCCTTGCTTCTAGTCAAACAAAACACATACATCACTTCCCAATTCAATGCTAATTCAACCATCAACATACTTTGCAAAACACAACCCACTTCCACAAATTTCCAAACCACATAACACCTCCAAAACCCAATTTTCGGACTCCCACTACCAAGGACTGAAATACCCATTTCCAAGCACCCAAATGACTTCCAAAACACCCCAAATCACCCTCCTAACATAGGTAGACCATCAGCCCTTCAATTCCAACATTAAACTTACCAAAAACCCAAATTTTAATACCCCAAAATTTGCCCTAAAGACCCACTACGAAATTTCACCCAAAATTGACCAAATTCATATATGTTGTGTACTATAGCATGATTAACAAAAACCCCAACACAATTTCTTAAGACAAATTGAAAAACCCCATTAAAACCCAATTTTCAACATAAACCCTAATTTCCAAATCTCCATATTTTTGAAATCTAAGACAATGGTTAAATAGAGGGTAAAGAGGAGATTAGGAAAATGACTTTACCTTTCAAAAAGCCCTTGGATTGAAGTTGAAAATGAATGGAATAGTGATTTGCTATTTGAGAGGTTTTGAAAGAGAGGAGGGGGGAGTTTTACATGGGTTTAGGGAAGAAAGGGGGAAAAAGATGACAATATGGAAAAGTTGTCATCCTTTTTCAAATAGTTTGGGTAAATTACATTATGAGTCCTCCTCTTTTTAAATTAAACTTAATTAGGTCACTATTTGAAGTTGAGTTGTTTTAATTAGCTATTTATTTAACCCGACTAAAACCCAGTTAACTCCTAGGCCTAAGACGCGGGCGTAAAAACTCTCCCCCACTTAAGGAATTTCGTCCCCGAAATTACCTGGTGGAAACAAATACGGAAACTGCTCAACCATATCCGCTTTTCTCTCCCACGTGGCCTCTTCTACACCTCTATGCCTCCACAACACCTTGACCAACTCTATGGTCTTGCCACGCAACACCTTGCTATCAGAAGCAAGTATCTCTACAGGCTCTTCATTATAAGACAAATCCGGATTCAACTCTATCTCCTCAACGGGCATCACATGAGAAGGGTCTGATCTATATCTCCTAAGCATAGATACATGAAAGACATCATGGATCTTCTCTAACTCAGAAGGTAACCTCAACCGATAAGCTACAGGCCCAACTCGCTCAACTATCTCATACGGACCAATGAACCTCGGACTCAACTTGCCCTTCCGGCCAAATCTCATTACCTTCTTCCACGAAGATACTTTCAGAAACACCTTCTCACCCACTGAGTACTCAACCTCTTTCCTCTTCAGATCTGCATAGGACTTCTGACGATCGACAGCTGCTTTCAAACGGTCACAAATCAACTTCACTTTTTCTGTAGTTCCTTTAAGCAAATCTGGCATAGGTAACAATCTCTGACCTGTCTCAGCCCAACAAATCGGAGTCCTACACCGTCTACCATACAAAGCCTCATAGGGTGCCATCTGAATACTAGACTGATAACTGTTGTTGTAAGCAAACTCAACCAACGGTAAGTGCTTCTCCCAAGAACCCTGAAAATCGATCACACAACAACGAAGCATATCCTCTAGAATCTGTATCACTCGTTCTGACTGCCCATCGGACTACGGATGATAAGATGTGCTGAGATGTAGACGACTACCCAAAGCACTATGCAAACAACTCCAGAACCTCGAAGTAAATCTAGGATCCCTATCCGAAACTATAGACTTCGGAACTCCATGAAGTCTCACAATCTCACGAATGTACAAGTTTGCCAACTTGTCTAAGGAATCCGTAGTGTTCACTGCTAAAAAGTGAGCACACTTAGTGAACCTATCAACAATCACCCAAACTGAATTCTTCTTCGAAGGGGACAAAGGCAACCCCGATACAAAATCCATGGTGATTCTCTCCCACTTCCATTCCGGAATCTTCAAAGGCTGTAGCAAACCTGAAGGAACCTGATGTTCTGCCTTCACTCTCTGACAAACCATACAACGGCTCACATACTCGGCTACATCTCTCTTCAAACCAACCCAGAAGTAATCACTCTTCAAATCTCGGTACATCTTGGTACTACCCGGATGCATAGAAAAGGGACTCGAATGTGCCTCACTCAAAATCTGACGTCTCAGCTCAACATCTTCCGGTACAACAATTCTATCTCTAAAGCACAACAAGCTCTCACCACTGAAACTATACTCAGTCGGTCTTCCTTCGGCTATGTCTTGAACATGAGGAACTAAACTCGCATCTTGCAACTGCTTTTCTCTAATCAACTGAATCAAAGAAGGCTTCACTTGCAACTCGGTGATCAAACCACCATCATCGGACACACTCAATCTAGCAAACATAGCTCTTAACTCAACGGCCACTTTTCTACTCAAAGCATCGGCTACTACATTTGCTTTACCCGGATGGTACTCAATGGTCAAATCGTAATCTTTTAACAACTCTAACCATCTTCTCTGTCTCAAGTTCAACTCTTTCTGTGTCATCAAGTACTTCAAGCTCTTGTGATCGGTGTAAACTATACACTTCTCACCATACAAATAGTGTCGCCAAATTTTCAATGCAAATACAACTGCGGCTAGCTCTATGTCATGTGTAGGATAGTTCTTCTCATGAATCTTCAACTGTCTAGAAGCATAAGCAACAACTCTCCTATCTTGCATCAAAACACATCCTAAGCCTACGTAGGAAGCATCACTGTAAATCACAAACTCCTTACCTGAAACAGGCTGCACTAACACTGGAGCATTTGTCAAAGCTTCTTTCAATTTCTCAAAGGCCCTTTGTCTTGCATCTGACCATTCAAACTTGACTCCCTTTTGCAAAAACTTAGTCAAGGGAGCAGCTACTCTAGAGAAGCCATCAACAAACCTCCTATAGTAACCGGCTAATCCTAGGAAACTCCTAATCTCGGTCACGGACTTAGGTTGTTTCCACTCAACAATAGCCTCAATCTTCGATGGATCAACTCGGATACCTTCGGCCGAAACAACATGGCCAAGAAATACAACCTCTCGAATCCAGAACTCACACTTACTAAGCTTCGCATACAACTGATTGCTCAACAATCTCTGTAAAACAAATCTCAAGTGCTCATCATGCTCTTCTTCTGTCTTCGAATACACAAGTATATCATCAATGAAGACAACCACAAATCGGTCTAAATAGTCTCTGAAAATTCTGTTCATCATGTCCATGAATGCTGCTGGTGCATTTGTGAGCCCAAATGGCATCACAAGAAACTCATAGTGACCATACCTAGTCCTAAAAGCTGTCTTCGGAACATCACACTCTTTCACCTTCAACTGATAGTACCCGGATCTCAAATCTATCTTCGAGAACACTGAAGCACCCCTCAACTGATCAAACAAATCATCTATACGAGGCAACGGATACTTGTTCTTCACGGTCAACTGATTCAACTGTCTATAGTCAATACACATGCGCATGCTACCATCTTTCTTTTTCACAAATAACAGTGGAGCACCCCACGGAGAACTACTAGGCCTAATGAACCCACGGTCTAATAATTCTTGCAACTGACTCTTCAATTCTTTCAACTCTTTCAGAGCCATGCGATACGGAGCTATTGAAACTGGACTAGACCCTGAAACTGTCTCAATCACAAACTCAACATCTCTGTCAGGAGGCAAACCCGGCAACTCTTCAGGAAACACATCCGGAAAGTCACACACTGTTCTGATATCTTTCGGTCTAGCTTCACTCATATCCGGATTCATAACATAAGCTAAATAGGCCCCACATCCAGAGTCTATCAACCTATGAGCCTCTAAAGCTGACACCACATTAGACAAGAACTTAATGTTCTCGCCCACTACCACTACCTCGTAATCATCAGAAAGCTTCAAGGAAATTCTCTTTGTTTCAAAATCCACACTAGCCTGATGCTCAACCAACCAGTCCATACCCAAAATAATATCAAAACCATAGAAGGGAAGCTCCATCATATCAACTGAGAACACATGACCCTGAATCTTCAGTGGACACCTCCTATACATACGTCTAACCACAACTGTCTCACCAAAAGAACTAGTAACATGCATACCTACATCTAAGATCTCAACAGGAATATCTAACTTCTGTGCATGCTTACTCAAAATGTAGGAATGCGTAGAACCTGAACCAACCAAAGAAATCAAGGACATAGACTGTAACTCGAAATTACCTGCTATCACATCGGTGTCGTTCCCGGCCTCTCTCTGAGCATAGACCCTCGCTGGTCCTCCCGCCTCTGGCTGCACAGCCACAACATGTGCAAGGTTCCTCTGAGCATCTACCCTAGGTGCATCAGCCCTCGGCTGGAAGTAGCCACGACCGCGCCCACGGCCTCTCTGAAAATTATTACCCCTCGCAGGAGCTTGAACAATATTCGGTGCCTGAGCTGCCTGACGCGGACAGTCCCTCCTAAAGTGGTCCCTCGAACCACAGTTCCAACAAGCATGGAAGTTACCCCAGCACTCTCCAGTGTGCTGTCTCCCACAATGTGCACACTCGGGCAAGCGCCCTCCTCCTCTATGGCCCTGATGGCCCATACCATGGTGGCCACCGCCACGTCTCTGATCAAACTGATGTCCGCCCCCTCTGTGCCTCTTAGCATCTCTACCATCAAAGTGGTTATGCCTCTTTCCAGAACCAGAACCACCAGCTCGTTTGGCTGAACCCAAACTATGCTTCAAATCCTTGGCCCTCGCGTCCAACACATCAAAGTCTGAGTAGTCAGAAGCCAACGTGTACCTCTTAACCTCTTCATTCAATCTGTATCGAAATCGGTTGCAGCGTTCCACTTCAGTAGGAACCAACTCTGGAGCATACTGACTCAAGCGAACACAGCGGATCTCATAATCAGTCACAGAAACATCCCCCTGAGTAAGAGCCATAAACTCTCGCTTCTTCTCATCCAAGTACCTCGGTCCCAAGTATCTCTTCCGGAAGGCAGACTCAAAGAACTCCCAATCAATCTCTGTCTCCGGAACCCCGGTAGTGATGGTGACCCACCAGGTGTAGGCATCACCCTGAAGCAGTGAGATCACACAACCCAATCTACGTGCGCCCGCACAACCCATCTGAGCCAAGATACGAACTGTCTTTTCCAATCATAACTCCGACCTCTCCGGAGTAGATCCTCTAAACTCCTCGGGCCCTAAGCTACGGAGCCTCTCCAAAGGTAAACTAGCATCATCACACCTAGGCTGAGCTGCAGCCTGAGCTCCCGCAACTGCGGCCTGAAACGCTCTCGCTATCGCTTGCACTAGCGGAGTCATGTCAATTCCAGCTGGACCTTCGCCACCCTGAGGTCCCTCTCCTCCAGCTCCATCCTCGCCCCCAGCTCCAGGTGGAGGAGGTGGTGGTGGTGGAGGTGGTGGAGGAGCGCCAACTCCCGCGGCCCCCGGTCTCTCTATGTGAGCTCCCGCACCAACTACCGGCTCAACAGGAGCCGCAACTCGTGGTTCCTGACGAACCAACCTCGGTCTTCCTCTCGGTCTAGACATCGCTCTCACAGATATCAACTACAACCACAACAATAAAACACACAAGCTGGGTTAGCAAGGCAAGGCTTCCAAGTGTCCAAGTATGTTCCCTCACTTAAAAATCATTTTTCCAATGTAATAGTAACAATGGGACCCACGCACACATGCTTTAAAATAAAACAATCAACATACTTGTCACTCAAGCAATCATTCTTGCAAAACAAGCAAACACCGTACAATTCAATTTAAAAACTTAAACTTACCTCACTTACCTGCCCAAGGCCTCGTAACCTTAGGCTCTGATACCAACAAGTGTAACCCCCTCGTCCCGGTCTGGCCGGATGACCGGTCCTAGTGGGCCACACGGGGAAAACCGAAGCGAAACCCGTTAAGGCTTCCCCTCGGTTAACAACCCAAAAAATTTCTTTTAACTTTAGTCTTATCTAGATGCATAATTAAATCCTATGTGAAGCACAACAGCGGAAGATACAAACAACGAAACATTCACCGACCAAACAAAACATAAACAGTCCATTTTTCTTCATTACAACAGGCCGTTTCGAAACGCCCATAGGGTGTTCCGAAACGCCTTGACCTAGTCAACGGGCCAGGGTCAACCATAAGGTGACCGTTCCAAAACAGGGAAGACCCATATCGGAACGACCTTGACGGTCAATATCTCGTGGTCAACGAGATTTGACCGTTTCGAAACTTCAAAGGCCCGTTTCGGAACGACTACATCTCGCCAATTTCTCAAAATTCCAATAGCCAAAATGTTCCGAAACGACCCTCATCCGTTTCGAAACGGCAGGCCAAAAGCAAAGGGCCCGTTCCGGAACAGGGGGACCCGTTCCGAAACGCCCCCTGTCTGCAGACTCGTCTGGGCTGTTTTAGGGCATAGAGGTGCCCCAAAACACCCCCAAAACACATCACAACACCACATTAAATCAACCCAAGGCTTAACAACATACTAGCATGCTTCAACATGGTTTAGACATGTCTAATTCTAAGGCAACATCCCACAAACATGCATTCATTCAAACATCATTCAAACACATATATAAATTCCTAAGGCATAAGGCTAACATTCAAGTAAGCAATTAGGCATGAGTTAACATTCAACATGGCAACACAACCATGCAAAAGCAAGATACTAAGGAGTCTACACATGCTCCAAGCAACCAACAACAATCCAACAAAACCATACATGTCCCATTGCTTAAACTATTACAAGTCTAACATTTGAAATCCATACTTGGTGAACTCTAGTCCAAAAACCACACTTGGAGGCCCTCCACTTGCCCGAGCAACCCACGAACTAAGGATCTGCAATGTTGAACAAAAAGAGAGCGTAAGCAATGATGCTTAGTGAGGGTAAGCTCTAAAAACAAACCTCAACATTGTAGGGTCCGAGCACGATCTAGCCAAGGTAATTCACAATCATACCAAGGGTCCACAAGATAGAATGCATGAGCAAAGGACAATAATAATGCCATGATTATAAGCTCAAATTCCATGATACAGGTAAGCACAAACAAGTATCCAAATAAGAACCATAAACCTCAACACATTGATATACGCATCAAACAACATTGGCACCTAGTTAAGACCCGAATACGCGGATAGACATGTTGGAAAATCATATCCAACAACCACATTACCTCACGGTGGGATTTCACTCATCACCGGTTTCGCGGAGGGGATTCCACTCATCCTCACGCCCCGTCGATGGGATTCCACTCATCACCGACTATATTTAAATACAATTCCGGGCGAACCCGTACTCCTCCTTGGTGACTCAACGCCACCAAGGCCATGCGCGACTTTAGACTCATGTGTACACACTAACATCCTAATGATCGATCATTTGTATCCAAGTTTACTAGTGCCAATATTTACTCACATCACATCACACATTTCATTAACCTTGTGCTTAGCACATACTCACCAACAACCATCATTGTACATGTCTCAAGCATCATAAATCCAATCTCATTTCACATGTATAAAGCAATATACATAGACATTCATACTACAATTTTTACGAGACATACACAACCATATAACGAGTTCAACCAAAGGCTCTAGATCAAGTTTAGGATTAGGTTACCACCCTAATCCTAACTCTAGGTGGGTCTACCAAGCCCAACCTAGTCCATATACTCGAACCAACTACTTTAAAACATTTAAAAGCAACCAACCACTCACCTAAGCTTCCAAGCCCAAAGACCAAGCAAGCAACCACCTTCAACTTCCCGGATTCGATCCCGAAGCTTCTTCCACGTTTCCCCTTGCTTCTAGTCAAACAAAACACATACATCACTTCCCAATTCAATGCTAATTCAACCATCAACATACTTTGCAAAACACAACCCACTTCCACAAATTTCCAAACCACATAACACCTCCAAAACCCAATTTTCGGACTCCCACTACCAAGGACTGAAATACCCATTTCCAAGCACCCAAATGACTTCCAAAACACCCCAAATCACCCTCCTAACATAGGTAGACCATCAGCCCTTCAATTCCAACATTAAACTTACCAAAAACCCAAATTTTAATACCCCAAAATTTGCCCTAAAGACCCACTACGAAATTTCACCCAAAATTGACCAAAATCATATATGTTGTGTACTATAGCATGATTAACAAAAACCCCAACACAATTTCTTAAGACAAATTGAAAAACCCCATTAAAACCCAATTTTCAACATAAACCCTAATTTCCAAATCTCCATATTTTTGAAATCTAAGACAATGGTTAAATAGAGGGTAAAGAGGAGATTAGGAAAATGACTTTACCTTTCAAAAAGCCCTTGGATTGAAGTTGAAAATGAATGGAATAGTGATTTGCTATTTGAGAGGTTTTGAAAGAGAGGAGGGGGGAGTTTTACATGGGTTTAGGGAAGAAAGGGGAAAAAGATGACAATATGGAAAAGTTGTCATCCTTTTTCAAATAGTTTGGGTAAATTACATTATGATTCCTCCTCTTTTTAAATTAAACTTAATTAGGTCACTATTTGAAGTTGAGTTGTTTTAATTAGCTATTTATTTAACCCGACTAAAACCCAGTTAACTCCTAGGCCTAAGACGCGGGCGTTACAAAGTCAAATAAAAAACAATCAAAGGAAATACCTACTTAAACAGGGGCAATCAGCAAAACCAAATAACAACAACAGCTTAACTAAGTAAATTAAAAAAACAGTCAAGGGAATACCTCACTTAAAGAGGAGCACTCAGCAAAACCAAATAACAACAGCATCACTAAGTCAACTAAAAAACAGTCAAGGGAAACACCTCACTTAATAATCAGAAGCAACATAGTTGACCCCTGAGCTCTAAAGTGTTTCCTGCAAAACAGATTCAAGTCAGAAACTATATAGAAAAATAAAATAAGAATTAAAAAAAATAGTTAAGGGAAATACCTTACTTAACATCAGAAGCAACATAGTTGACCCCTGAGCTATAAAGTGTTTCCTGCAAAACAAAACAAAGTCAGAAACTAAATATAAAAATAAAACAAGAAATAAAAAAACAGAAAAAGGATTATACCTTAACCATGAAGTGGATCTTCAACAGACACATCAGAGACTGAGGCATCTTTCCCAACAGCAAGTAATTCTCCATCCCTTTCCTCAGGCTCAAAACCATACAACCAATTTCTGGTTGTTACAAATACTTCTACATTTTTAGGCAAAAGCCTAGCCCTCAACTTGTTCAAAATTCGACCTCCCATGCTAAATGAGGATTCAGAAGCAACAGAGGTGATTAGAATGGCTAACATATCTCTAGCCATGAGTGAAAGTATTGGAAAAGACACAGATTGTGTTTTTCAATATTCTAAGATATCGAACTCAGCATCTTCAGTGCGAGGGAGAAGGGGCAAAGAAATGTAGGAGTCAACATCGGACTTACCACTCCTAGAAGCTGCCAAATTGGCATCAAAGTTCTGCCATTAAATAAAAAAAATTAGTAAACTATAAATGAAAAAAATTAACTATAAAAATAGAAGCAAAAAGATAAACTGACCTGAAAGAGATTAGATTTTTTGAAGGTCCTAGGGCGACCAGAACTTGACAAACTTGAACTTTGAGTAGAGTTACTTTGGACAGAATAATTATTAGAAGAAGTACGTGCAGATCTTGAATAATAAATATTCATACTTACAAACTCATTATAAACAACACTTACCCTCCTTTCAACTTCATCCTCAACATAGAGGACACCATACAACTCCTTCAGAAGTTGTAACTTATACCAAGGATCAAGTAAAACAGAAAAAGACAGAATAGTTGAATGATCAGACCAGTATTTCTCATACAATTCAAGCATAGGTCCTGCCATTGCAGAGATGCCCTCACATGGATCATTGTGAGAATCACATAAAAGTTTCTCAATGGCAACAATATTAGCCAAGTACAAATTAGCAGTAGGATACTTGGATCCTGAGAACAGAGTAGAAATTTCAAAGAAGAGCTCAAGGAAATCACAAATTAATTGAGCAATTTCCCACTCAACATCAGAGATTACATCCAAACCATTTCCCTATTAACAAACAAGTTAATAGCATGTTTAGCTTCTAGTGCCCTACGAAGCATCAGGTAAGTAGAGTTCCATCGAGTAGGAACATCCAAGACCAACTTACCAGAAAAATCAGAACCACAATCATTAATAGCAGAATCAAAGCAACAAAGTCTAGAATCAGAAGAATCTATAAATTTAACAATCTCACGCAATTTAATAACAGAGGAGTCGATTACCTTCAAACCCCTTTGAACTATCAAGTTCAGGATATGGGCAGCACACCTTATATGAAAAAACTTACCATTGCATGGCAGGGGAGAAATTGCATGCAAATCATCTTTCAGACGCCTCACCATTCTTTCATTTGTAGAAGCATTATCAAGAGTAATTGAAAAAGCTCTCTTCTCAAGACCCCACTCAGTTAACATATTTTTAACAAACTTATAAATAGACTCACCATCATGGGGAGGGGGGAAACGACGAAAATTTAAAATCTTAGACTGAAGTTTCCACTTATTATCAACATAATGTGCAGTCGGTGCAAAGTAAGAACGTGAATGCAAGCAGACCAGCCATTACATGTAAAACAGATACGACTCACAACAGATTGCATTGAATCAAAAAGCAATTTCTTATGCATCTCATGCTTTAACATGTAAGCCTTAATAATAGAATATCTTGAAATATCTTTCACATTAGGATTTAAATAATTATGCAAAACCCTAAGTTTATCATGCTCAACAACACTCAAAGCATAACCATGACAAAGAATTGCTTCAGCAAATAACTCACAATATCTTTTCTGATCAAAAGAAGCTTCTAAACTACTATTGAGATTGGTAGCAAGAAACTCCTTATAAGAATCACATTTTTCAGAATACCTTTTAGGATTAGAAGTACCAATATAAGAATCAACTTTATACCTTTTTTTGCAGTACTTACATTCAGCAAAAAGCCCTTCTGGAAGCTTGATGAATGTGTAATGATCCCATACAGGAGATGTTCTTCTCCCAATGTCCCCTCCAGTTGAAGCTGTAGACTTCCTCTTGAAGGTACGAACTGTCTCAGACAGTTGATCATTTGCATCCTCTTCTAGCAATAAAAAAGAGAGTCAGAAATATACAAAATATAAGTTAAAAAATCATAATGAACAAGGATTAATAAATTACCTTGAGACAGTATAATTTGGTCATTTAGATTTCTTTCACCAGGAAAGTCCAACTCATAAGAGAAAGAATCCATAGCTGTCACAAAATTGAAAAAGTGCAAATCAGAGAACCAAACATACAAAATATGCAAAATCATATATACAGACACCCATAAACAAAAAATAAAATATCTAATGGTTTCAGTTTAACCCTTGTACGTGGCGTTGTTACACCTATCCACAAGGACCTTTAAAATCCCCCTTTGGCACCAGTAGCCCCGCAAGTCAGGTAGTCCAGCCTATATACTCAGGTTAAACCAAGGAAACCCTAAAGACTCGGACCATACATATACATACATGCATAAAAATAAAACCATAGAAACTGACATGCATAAATACAAACATTCAGCAAAACCATGAATACATACAGAAATATACAAACTGACAGAAACATACATGATACAACCTTCCATACATGGATAAAGATATAACATGCAAACTGATAGAAACAAACAGATATAACATGCAAAAACATGGATAAAAGAAACATGCAAAAAGAAACATAAAAACCAGAATCAAACAAAAAGAAACATACAGAAACATGCATAAAAACAAACAGACTCGGACCATACATATACATACATACATGCATAAAAATAAAATCATAGAAACTGGCATGCATAAATACAAACATTCAGCAAAACCATGAATGCATACAGAAATATACAAACATGCAAAAACATTGATAAAAGAAACATGCAAAAGGAGATATACAACCTTCCAGCTTGATGAACAAACCCACACGCAACAGGAACAAACTGACAGAAGCCAGAAACGATCCTAAGAAACAAAGGAAAATAGTTAGAAAATAGTAATCGAACAAAAAAATAAATAAATAGAAGATATAACTTACCCGAACTGACAACTGGAAAGGCTGAGAATATCTCGAAAAATGAAAAGGCAGAGAAGAACAGATCTCAGAATCTGAAGAGGTAAGATGAGAATACGAAAGGATGTTGGGATTAGAGGTTAGGGTTTGGGGATTATATGTTTAGTGTTAGGGTTTAGATGTTAGGGTTTTAGATTTAGGGTTAGTGTTTTGGGATTAAGGGTTTAGAGGTCAGGGTTTCAGATCTAGGGTTAAGGTTAATAAAAAATTAGGGTTTAGGGTAAAACAGAACTGAGTTTGGGTTTTGGGTTTAGAATGATTGAAGATAGGAATTCTCAAGAACACGAGGTTGTTCTTGAGAAAAGTAGGGGGTTGATCGAAGAAAAATAGGTTTAAGGAGGAAAATTGTGTTTGTAGAAGATCTGGGAGGAAATTTTGGAAGAACATGGAAGAACTTGGTTGAAAACCAAGATTTTGATCGAAAGAAATGAAGAAGATCTGGGAATTTGGTGTTTGTGGATGAGAGAGAATTTGAGATGATATTTCGGCAGAGTAACAGTAGGGGAAAATGAACAATTTTGGCTGAGGGGTGAGGCTCTATTTATAGGCCTCGAGCCGGGTCAGAGGATCCGCACACTTTGAAACGGGTTATTCGGGTTTTGCTCCGCAAGCACTCCTTCTTTGCTTTCTTTCAATTTCGTCCTTTTTTTGTGAAATTGAGCTTAAAGCTTTGTTTTTTTTTCAATTGCGTCCTTAATTCAGTTTTAATGTTTAGGGTTATGGTTTTAATTTAGGGTTTGTGGTTTTAATTTAGGGTATAAATTAAGGGTTTAGTGATTTGTTTATGGCTAATATATTTTATTTAGTTATTTGTTTAGGGTTAATATGTTAATTTATGGTATAAATTAAGGGTTTTGGGTTTTTCATTTAATGTTAATGAGGTTTAGGGTTTATGACCTTCAATTAGGGTTTTAATTTAAAGGTTTAGGGTTGAAGGGTTTTAGGTTTTAGTAATTAATTTTCAGTTTTAATACTTTTAGGGTTTTGATTTAGGGTTTAGGGTTTCATGAAGCAATGTACTTCGAGTGTTTAGTTTTAATGTTTAGTGTTAGGGTTTAGGGTATAATGCTTGGGGTTTAGGGTTTAGGGTTATCATTAGGGTATAGGGTTTCATGAAGCAATGTACTTCGAGTGATTAGTTTGTAAGGTTTAGGGTTTAGTGTTAGGGTCTAGGGTATAGTGCTTAGGGTTTAATGTTATGATAACATGTGACTTAGGGTTTTGATTTTATGGGTTTCAATTTAGGGTTTAAGGTTTAGGGTATAGGGTTATCATTAGGGTTTTGTGTTTTTTTAATTTTAGAATTTATATTACAATATATGTATATATAAAACTAGAAACCCTAAACCATAATCCCTAAACCATAAAACCCTAAGGATTAAACACTAAACCCTTAGATCCTTACCTTAAACCCTAAACCCTAAAGTATGTAAGTATTTATGCATTTAGGGTTTACGGTAGTGTAATGAACTAAAGTTAGTTCGAGTGATTAGTTTGTAAGGTTTATGGTTTAGTGTTAGGGTCTAGGGTATAATGCTTAGGGTTTAATGTTACGATAACATGTGACTTAGGGTTTTGATTTTATGAGTTTCAATTTAGGGCTTAAGGTTTAGGGTATAGGGTTATCATTAGGGTTTTGAACCCTAAACCCTAAACCCTAAACCCTAAATCATAAACCCTAAACACTAAGCATTAAACACTAAACCCTTAGATCCTTACCCTAAACCCTAAGCCCTAAAGTATGTAAGTATTTATGCATTTAGGGTTTACGGTAGTGTAATGAACTAAGGTTAGTTCGAGTGATTAGTTTGTAAGGTTTAGGGTTTAGTGTTAGGGTTTAGGGTATAGTGCTTAAGGTTTAATGTTACGATAACATGTGACTTAGGGTTTTGATTTTATGGGTTTCAATTTAGGGTTTAAGGTATAGGGTATAGGGTTATCATTAGCATTTTGAACCCTAAACCCTATACACTAAAACACAACCCCTAATGTATATAAGTATGTACATGTGTACATATTAATGCATAAACCCTAAACCCTAAACCCTAACCCATAAACCCTAAACACTAAAAAATAACCCAAACTATATATAAGTATGTGTGTCTGTACATGTTAATGCATTAACCCTAAACCCTAATCCTTAAACAATAAAACACTAAAACTATAAACCCCAAACCCTAAACCCTAAACACTAAACACTAAACCATAAACCCTAAACTCTATACACTAAAACACAACCCCTAATGTATGTAAGTATGTATGTGTGTACATATTAATGCATGAACGCTCAACCCTAAACCCTAAACCCTAAACCATAATCCTTAACCCATAAACCTTAAACACTAAATCACAACCCATAATGTATGTAAGTATGTGTGTGTACATATAAATACATTAACCCTAAACCCTAAACACTCAAACCCAACCCTATTGTATATAAGTAATTAAGTATATACGTGTGTACATATTAATGCATGAACGCTCAACACAAAACCCTAAACCCTAAACTTTATTTTTATTCTAAATTAACATATACTTATTGTTTTTTTCATTACTCTAATTTTTTTACTTTTAATTTGATATTTTTGTTCATTATAGTCCCTAAAACTTTATTTTTATTTCAAAATACCCATTTTCCTTGTTTTTTTTAATGGGTAAACTACTGTGCAGGTCACTTATGTTTAACAAGTGTACAGAGTTAGTCACCACTTTTGAAAAGTGCATATTAGTAGTCCTCTACGTTTTCGATGTGTAAATACTTGGTCACTCCGACGTTAACTCCGTTAGTCCTCTAACGGATTGCTGATGTGGCGAAAGGATAAATTACTGCAATAGCCATTAAAATTTATCTCATGTACATTTTTTCTCCTCAATTTAAAAAAGTAAACATTATAGTCACTAATAAAACTGTTTTTTTATAATTTCACCCTTAAATTTTTAAAAATTCATTTTTCAATCCTAAAACTTTACAATCACTTAACACAATAATATTATAAATGCTTAGATGAAAAATAGGTGCCCAAAGTATACCCTTTGAAATTTAGGTGCCCAAATTGCTCCTATTTAATAACTCAAACTTAAAAATTTAGTCCACTAACTACTAAAAAATTCAAGTTATTGGAATTTCTATTTTATAATTCAAACTTTATTTTGAATTTTTGAGTCGAGTTTATGAAATTATGAGTCGAGTATTTTCACATCAAACCAAAAAATTTAATTTTTTCGAGTCAAGTCGAGTTATTGGAATTTCTATTTTATAATTCAAACTTTATTTTGAATTTTTGAGTCGAGATTATGAAATTATGAGTCGAGTATTTTCACATCAAACTAAAAAATTTAATTTTTTCGAGTCAAGTCGAGTTATTGAAATTTCTATTTTATAATTCAAACTTTATTTTGAATCTTTGAGTCGAGTTTATGAAATTATGAGTCGATTATTTTCACATCAAACCAAAAAATTTAATTTTTTCGAGTCAAGTCGAGTTATTGAAATTTCTATTTTATAATTCAAACTTTATTTTGAATTTTTGAGTCGAGTTTATGAAATTATGAGTCGAGTATTTTCACATCAAACAAAAAAATTTAATTTTTTCGAGTCAAGTCGAGTTATTGGAATTTCTATTTTATAATTCAAACTTTACTTTGAATTTTTGAGTCGAGTTTATGAAATTATGAGTCGAGTATTTTCACATCAAACCAAAAAATTTAATTTTTTCGAGTCAAGTCGAGTTATTGGAATTTCTATTTTATAATTCAAACTTTATTTTGAATTTTTGAGTCGAGATTATGAAATTATGAGTCGAGTATTTTCACATCAAACTACAAAATTTAATTTTTTCGAGTCAAGTCGAGTTATTGAAATTTCTATTTTATAATTCAAACTTTATTTTGAATTTTTTAGTCGAGTTTATGAAATTATGAGTCGAGTATTTTCACATCAAACAAAAAAATTTAATTTTTTCGAGTCAAGTCGAGTTATTGAAATTTCTATTTTATAATTCAAACTTTATTTTGAATTTTTGAGTCGAGTTTATGAAATTATGAGTCGAGTATTTTCACATCAAACAAAAAAATTTAATTTTTTCGAGTCAAGTCGAGTTATTGAAATTTCTATTTTATAATTCAAACTTTACTTTGAATTTTTGAGTCGAGTTTATGAAATTATGAGTCGAGTATTTTCACATCAAACCAAAAAATTTAATTTTTTCGAGTCAAGTCGAGTTATTGGATTTTCTATTTTATAATTCAAACTTTACTTTGAATTTTTGAGTCGAGTTTATGAAATTATGAGTCGAGTATTTTCACATCAAACCAAAAAATTTAATTTTTTCGAGTCAAGTCGAGTTATTGGAATTTCTATTTTATAATTCAAACTTTATTTTAAATTTTTAAGTCGAGTTTATGAAATTATGAGTCGAGTATTTTCACATCAAACCAAAAAATTAAATTTTTTGGGCACCTATTTTTCATCTAAGCATTTATAATATTATTGTGTTAATTGATTGTAAAGTTTTAGGATTGAAAAATGAATTTTTAAAAATTTAAGGGTGAAATTATAAAGAAATAGTTTTATTAGTGACTATAATGTTTAGTTTTTTAAATTGAGGAGAAAAAATGTACATGAGATAAATTTTAATGGCTATTGCAGTAATTTATCCTTTCGCCACATCAGCAATCCGTTAGGGAACTAACGGAGTTAACGTCGGAGTGACCAAGTATTTACACATCGAAAACGTAGAGGACTACTAATATGCACTTTTCAAAAGTGGTGACCAACTCTGTACACTTGTTAAACATAAGTGACCTGCACAGTAGTTTACCCTTTTTTAATTTGTCTAATGTTTTATAATTTTAATTTGATATTTATGTTCATTATAATCACTGAAATTTTATTTGTAAACCAAATTGACCCATTTTCTGTCCAAATCGACCCATTTTGATTATTTTTTTAATTACTCTAATGTTTTATAATTATAATTTGATATGACTTTAAATAATTAACTCAAAATTAATGACGATTGACGATGGTCAACCTAAGGTCTATCAACTACTTATATGGTTGTACGACCGAACTCAAACTGAATACGAATTTCAATCCTAAAAATACCTCGACCTGAATTACCCGACCTGAAGCTACCCGACCTGAAATTACACGACCTGAAATACACCCGACCTGAAATGAACCCGACCTGAAATGAACCCGACCTGAAATGAACCCGACCTGAAATGGACCCGACCTGAAACGAACCCGACCTTAAATGAACCCGAACTGAAATGGACCCGACCTGAAATGTATCCGAACCCGAATTAACCTGCCAATTATCTACTTCGGACCCGACCCGTTCTAACCCGACCTGAAATGAACCCGACCTGAAATGGACCCGGTCTGAAATGGACCCGACCTGGAATGGACCCGACCTGAAATGGACCCGACCTGAAATAGACCTGCGCCCGACTCGAGTCGAGTCAATTTTTTTTTACCTGAAATGACATGTATCCGATTTTACCCGACCTGACAGAACCCGACCTGAAACCTGTCTGATTACCGGTTTTTACATCCCTATCAAATATACTCAATTCTTCTACCCTAACAAAATCAATCTCTTAAAAAATAGAAATCAATTTTTTAAATCTATTTAATAGAAATCAGTTTAAACTCAAATTTAATAGACACGACAACCATGTGAACAAGCGGGTATATTTGATTCTAATCTATTGAAAAATTATAAACTGATTTTTATTTTTTTAAGAGATTGATTTTGTTAGGGTTTAGGAGAATTGGATATATTTGATTCTAACTTATTAAAAAATATTATAAAGTAACTATTAAATTTAATTTTTATTTTTTAAGAGATAACTTTAATTATAATTTTAGTCCTTTATATTTTTAAAATTAAAAAAAAAAAGATGAGTCTACCACGTGCGACGAACACCGATGAATACCACTAATGATGAACACCGATGAACACCATTAAATTAATTAATAAAAATTTAAAATTTTAAGGACCCATCATACAATTAATAATTAATTTTAAAAATTCAATTAAATTATTTTTTAATAAGGGTAAACTATATATTTAGTACCTCACCTATTTTCGTATTTCTATTGAACCCTCATTATTTAAATATTATTTCAATTTGACCCTATGTTTTATAAAAAAATAATTTAACGCTTAACCCTAAACCTAAAACCCTAAACTATTAAACCATAAACCCTTAAACTCTTAAACCTATACCCTAAACCATATACCATTAAAAATAATTTAATTATCATCGATTCAATTCAATTCAATGAATTACGAAAGATGCAAGTTTACTAAACAAACTTTGACAACACGTGAATAAAAACTTCTACGGTGAGCACTGTTTCATCCCGTTAGTAAACACCATAGGGATCGAAGCCCTGTTTCCATACAAGACTTCGGAAATCACACAAGGAAGAGTATCACCTAAAAGTGATGCATATCTTAGCCACAAGGAAGGCGGAACCGAAGTAATCCAATTGGCGGAATCGGCACTTTTGGAACGAAGATAGGATGAATTGCTTGATCAGGAGACGCCCAAAATTCATCACTCGGCAGTCGGCAACATGGAGAGGCTCCACCATATAGTCTTGCTTTGCACTCAAACGTGTCCCGAGACTCGTTTCGAATTGAAAAAAGCCATTAATTAACGGTGAGTACACGACCGACGAGGAGACATCAATACAGAAACTTTGAAGATTTAGATCGGGACGTTCGCGATGGCCGATAGTTTCGTCTTCGCCACCTCGTATGTAAATAGAAGTTTTGATTCCGTGACGTGGGAACATTTCTGCATATAATTCTCAACGTAGAATTTGTTGCATTGGCTTGGACAATGATTCTGCATACCTTTTGTTGTAGTAAATTTAGGTTTGATGTTCAAAACAAGTACTGTCCAGAAACATGTTTTCATAAGCAATCGAATAATTTTTTAGGTTCAGGATTAAGGGTTAAATTATTTTTTATAAAGGATAGGGTCAAATTAAAATAATATTTAAATAATGAGGGTTCAATAGAAATACGAAAATAGGTGAGGTACTAAATATATAGTTTACACTTATTAAAAAAATAAAATTTTAATATATATAAAAATAATTTAATTGAATTTTTAAAAATAATTATTAATTGTATGATGAGTCCTTAAAATTTTAAATCTTTATTAATTAATTTAATGGTGTTCATCGGTGTTCATCATTAGTGATGTTCATCGGTGTTCGTCGCACATTGTAGAAATTTCCTAAAAAAAATTAATGTTCATAGGTGTTTATCGTTAGTGGTGTTAATTAATGTTCGTCGCCCGTTGTAGAATTTTTCTAAATATAAATCTGCCGACGAATTAGAACATTTAAAATGGTTAGATGGAGGGATTGAAAAGCAAATCCATTCATGTCTGAATGAAAGACAACAAATCACATGTTATTGACATCATTGGGGTTTGATTTCTCAATTTCCACATCTTAATTTAAGATGGACACATCATTTGTTGAAGCAACATGGACTAAGTCTGGCAATATGCCATTTTTTCCTTTCGATTGATAATAACTAATTACGAATCTTTTAAAAACATTTATAAGTGAAACTAAGAAACAGTCGTGTATGAATTAAACAAATGTCTTAGTGGAAAAGTGAATGATGTTCATCTTAAGAGACACGAATTAAAATTGTTTTGCCTACAATGTGTATGTTAATTGTCAAATGGTTAAAAATATCTATGAACAGATACTATCTTATAATCACTTTTAGACTATTAAAAAAACCGTCATGTATTATATTTATTTATTAAATATTAATTAGATTTGAAATTAATAAATTCGATGACAACCTATCAAATAATAACACCGGGGAGTCAAGGTTTAGCTAGCTTAATCAATACTAATCAAGATATTTTTAGGTGAAAAGAGAAAATTATTAACATGTGCCTCGTTAAAAAACTCTCTAAATTTAAATAGAAGAAAAAGAGTACACACGATAATAATTACAATATGTTTGAAAAAATAACTTTGTCACATGCGATTGGCACATGCGATTCAACAAGAGGTTGATCTTGGGAATTGGAAGGCTTTCAAATTTTGTCGTCAGGGGCCTCTGATTTCCCATCTATTTTTTGCAGACGATCTGGTGTTATTTGCGGAAGCGACTTTAGAGCAATTTGATGTGATTAGCCGGGTTTTAAAAGACTTCTGCGATTGTTCGGGGCATAAGATTAGCATAGCTAAGACGGACATATTCTTTTCACATAACGTTCACATGGCTTTGCAGGAGGATATCAGTTATTCTTTTGGGTTCATGCGTGTATCTAATCTAGGTAAATACTTGGGTGTCCCGCTTATCCATGGCCATGTTACGAAGGAGACTTATAATTGTTTGATTCAGAAGGTGACGGATCGACTGGTTGGGTGGAAGGTACGTTGTCTTTCTTTTGTCGGGCTTGTGATTCTTGCAAAATATGTGCTTGTTTCCATTCCTATGTATACAATGCAATCAACTAGATTACTGAGGAATGTTTGTGATGCTATTGAGAAACTCATTCGGAACTTTATCTGGGGTCACACTAATTCGTCGAATAACTTGCATGTGGTTAGTTGGGATATGGTGTGCTTGCCTATTCAGAATGGTGGGTTGGGACTTAAGCGACTCGATCGCCAAAATGAAGCTTTTCTTTTAAAGTTGGGGTTTGCAATCATTTCAGAGCCGAGTAAACTGTGGGTTCGTGTGTTGAGAACAAAATATAAAGTGGTTGATTTGGTGCCGAACCTTGTTTCTAGAGTGAGTGGTTCTTGGCTTTGGAGGGGTATTTGCTCTGTTTGGGAGGATATACGTAATCATATTGTTTGGAATATTGGTAATGGGCAGAGTGTGGATTTTTAGGATGATGCTTGGGTGGCTAACTTTGGGCCTTTACGCGGGTATCGGATGGACGGTGCGCGTGAGGCGACGCATAACACTCCTGTTAGCGATATGGTCGATGATAACGGTAATTGGCGTTGGATGGATTTTTCGGACATGTTGCCGCAGCAGCTGCTTTGGTGTATTAATGCGATTCGGCCGCCAAACTCCTCAGGTGTTCCGGATCGACCAGGTTGGTCCTGTGAAGACGCGAGGCAGTTTTCGGTCAAATCGGCCTATGCCTTGCGGATGGGACATGTTGATATGGATGAGGGGCGATTATGGAATGCTATTGCTAAATACAATGGCTCTCCGAGGGTACGTATGTTCCTTTGGCAAGTTAGCCATGGGCGAATCCTAACTAACGCGGAGAGGGTGCGTCGTCATCTCGCGGATGATCCGAAGTGTGCTATTTGTGGTGCTGCGAATGAGGATGTTTCGCATGTCCTTAGGGACTGTGCTGAAGTGCGGTCAGCGTGGCTGAGCGTTATTAAGGAGGACAGAGTACACCAATTCTTTATTGTCGATATAAAAAATTGGTTATTGCTCAATTTGACCAAGCCTGCATGGTTTCCGAAATGTGCGACAGATTGGGACCTGCTTTTCGGGATGGTGGTTTGGGCAGCGTGGCGGTGTCGCAATCGCTGGATTTTTGAGCCGGAGAGTGCGTGTTTTGGGAGCTTGCTGCAGCAGGGTCAGTAGCTCTGTGACGAGCAGAAGGCTGCTGCTGCTGCCGTAAACGGACAACAGTGGGGTGTGGCGCATGACAGCTTGCAACCTATACGTTGGTCTAAACCTTTGCATGGGTGGGTTAAAGTGAACGTGGATGGGGCTCGACACACTTCTTCGGGGTTTGCTTCATGTGGAGGAGTCGGGAGAGATGATGTTGTGGGTTGGCGTTTTGGCTTTGCGAAAAAGACCGGGGTTTGTTCGATTTTTGAGGCGGAGCTTTGGGCGGTGTACGAGGGGCTTGCAACGGCGTGGTCGTTTGGTTTTTCTCATATTGTGGTGGAGACGGATAATAAAGAGGTGTATGAGGGGTTGGCCGCGGGGGAGCCTTTGCGTTTCTCCTCCTCGCTCCGTGGACATCTCGCGGATATGCTTGCTAGGGACTGGGAAGTACGCTTCTCGTGGGTGCGTAGAGAGGCGAATGTGGTGGCGGACAAGCTAGCTTGTTTGGCTAGAGACCTTCCAATGGAGTATCATAGGTTCCTTGAACCTCCGATGGCGGTTGTTGATGCTCTCCATGACGATTGGTGAAATTGAGAGTGGTCATCCTTTTGCCGTAGTTTAGGCTTGTGTTTCCGTTCCTGTTGGACTTGATTATTCCTTGCTTTCTTTGTACCGACTTTTATGAGCACTCTTTTTTCCCCATTAAATTTAGGGAGTTTTTTAACGAGACTCATGGTTGTCGCCATTTTACCTAAAAAAAACTTTGTCACAAAAACTGACTTACTATAACAACCAATTCAAATACATAGCTAACTCCAGTCAAGTAACCACCAACACCAGGACGCCACTCTCTCGCACATTTCACGCACCAGATCCCCCACGCATCAGCACCAAGGCGGCAAGGCACAGCCACACAACTAATCTAGCCCCCATTCCCGGCCATGTCCGCGAAAAGCAATGGCAACAAAGCACCATCCGGCTCGGCTAACAAGTGCACATCAAATTACCTTGTGAAACCCTATTCGAAATCGTATCAGTGACACGATCATCACCCCGCAGCACATGTTGGATACGCACAATTCACGGTTGTTGCCGAAGCTTACAAAAATGAAGAACCAACAGACTACACCCTTGCCAAGTCGAACCAATCCTCAAGATTTGGAGCGCATCAAAACTATCTATTTCAAAAATCATATGGCGATAACCCATATCCCACACACAAAAAAGACCCAACAAATGCACCCCATAGTTCAGCCTAAACAACAGAACAAGCCCCGATGAATTTCATAATTCCTCTTAACCATGTACCGTGGCTATCGCTTAACACACCATCACAAGAAGCCAAACTATCGTGTCCGTTCTGTGCCCCATCCATATTCATTTTTACCCAATCGAACTCCGGAGGGAACCATTGACTCAGCCCATTTTGTATTGTGATCGACACATTCATGTTGCTCCTGCCCTCACTGATAGCTTTCCGAGACAGAGCCTGGAGACGCCTACTACAATATCGGTTTTTGGTTGAGGTCCTTATGTGTTTTATATTATTGAAGAGGTTCTGTTTACATTTATTTTTGTAAGACTAGACTGATTTTACAAATGATATTTGGATGCACATCATAATACCTAAATCATCTATAATTTTAATGGTAAAAAATTTATTTACAACACCTCCAACCTTTTAAAAGTTAAATGAACTAAAAAATTTATAATATAAAAATAGAATATTCTTCATTTACTTTTTGACGGTTAATGACTTTGTCATTGAAAAAAATTTAGACTTAAAAATATTTTGGCTTAAGAGGTAAATTGACCCTTAAAGTAAACCCAAATCATCAATGTTGTTTATATTTTTTAATTGTATCAATTTTATCCTCGAAGTCATTTAATTGCATTAACGTTGTTCATAATTTGACGACTTTGAGTTTCATGTGTTAGATCAAACTGATTCAAATATATTTAATTTTCTCCCTATTCCCCCAAAATTTTATACTTTTATAAAAAAAAATTAGAATCCAAGTGAGGTCAATTAACTCCAATATACTTAACATAAATCTGCCCCTCTCAGTGCCAACCGAACTAACGTTCAATTAACTAATTTTAGACATTATTATTTTTAAAACAATTTAGTGTTCATTTAATCTGACTAATATTTCATTTTCTATTTGTTTAGATAATGATCATCAAATTTCTAGTAAAAAATAAAAGGGTAAACTACTGCAGGGGTCACTTACGTTTAACGTGTGTACAGAGTTAGTCACCACTTTTGAAAAGTGCATATTAGTAGTCCTTCACGTTTTCGATGTGTAAATAGTTGGTCACTCCGACGTTATACTCCGTTAGTCCCCTAACGGATTGCTGATGTGGCTGACTTAATTAAATTCAATATCCACGTGTAATCCCACGTGGATAATAACGTGAAACTTTGCTACTTAAAGCACTAATATTATAGAATCCCCCAATTTGTTGAACCCTAAAAAATTTTCTCTGTAAAATTAGAAGAAGAAGAAGAAGAATTTTGGGGTCACTTCATGGCTTAAAAAAGTATATGGGGTCTTTCGAAATTGATCTAATTTTGGGGAAGAGGTTATTTTCTATGAAATTCTTCAATGGCTTAAAAAAGATTCGAAATTGATCTAATTTTGGGGTCTTTCGACACATTTCGAAAAAGAAAAAGGTATGCAATAATTGATGCAATCAAAAGGTTACAAAGACTGCATATCTGTTCCCAGGGAAACAAATTAGAACACAACAATGTGTTTTGATGGTATCTTTAGGACAATAGAAAATGATAAAGCAGAAAGGACATATATATGCCATTCAGAACATTAGTCATTAGAATTATTAGATGGAGCCTGGGATTTTAGTTGAGAATCTGAGGGGGGCATCAATTCTTGTCCTGAGATTTCTTAGATAAGACTCCAAAATATCCATTTTTTATGGATCAATTTCATCCTCAGAAATACATCCATGCATGTTAAGATATCAAGCTTGATTTATGCTAGTGAAAACACCATAAATCACTATCAAGAAAAAAGAGAGACAGGCCCCTAGACATGATGACTGACATAATTGTGACATGGGAAACTGTGAGAGATTGAAGTGCCACAACAATGTGGTTGAATTCATACATGGGGCAAGACTTTCAAAGAGACAAAGACAGTCCAAAAAAGGAAAAACCAAATGATGAAATTCACCAAGGGACCATATGTCTATCCCTTGATTATTAAAAAAGAAAAGAGCATTGGCACTGCTGACCTGGGCCATGAAAATTATTTACTCTGTAGTTTTCTCCTTGCTGCATGTCAATCCAAAGCCAAGGGGAAACAAAGGATCACATGAATTGTCTCCATTGTTGATGGGTAGTTGTCTGGTTGTCCTAAACCATGTCATTGGCAATCGGCCCTCAAATTCGTAGTCTTCAAAAACTACATCGGTTATTCCCCTTCCTTCAGTTCCTGGTAACCAGGCAGCAATCAGAGCATCCATTTTTTCCAAAAGCCATGGCTCTATAAGCAAAGGTCTTCCAGATATCAGGATCACCAATGTGGGGATTCTGTCAGCAATAGTGCTTATTAATTCACTTTCATTGAAGGGGATTACTAGCTCTGAATTGTCTCCGGCAGACTCTGCATATTGTTCTTCACCAACAGATACAACGGCAAAAGAGAAGTTGGACTCAGCCAAGGTGTTTGGTGAAGGATACTTTTCATAAATCACCTCTGTTTCTTCTCCCATTACTTCTCTGAATGCATCCAAGATTGATTTGCCTAGAAAGAAATAAATCCAACATTCAGATTACTATAGCCTAAGTAATATTTATATGTATGCTTTAGACAATTTTCGATTCAATAATGTGGCTTTAAAACATGATGTCAGATGACTAGTTAACAAATTATCAATAAGTTGAGGTGGAGAGGGAACAATTTTACAGAGAAAAATTCTTCTTCTTCTTCTTCTCCTTCTCCTTCTCCTTCTCCTCCTCCTCCTCCTCCTCCTCCTCCTCCTCCTTCTCCTTCTTCTTCTTCTTCTTCTTCTTCTTCTTCTTCTTCTTCTTCTTCTTCTTTTAATTTTACAGAGAAAAATTTTTAGGGTTCAACAAATTGGGGGATTCTATAATATTAGTGCTTTAAGTAGCAAAGTTCCACGTTATTATCCACGTGGGATTACACGTGGATATTGAATTTAATTAAGTCAGCCACATCAGCAATCCGTTAGGGGACTAACGGAGTATAACGTCGGAGTGACCAACTATTTACACATCGAAAACGTGAAGGACTACTAATATGCACTTTTCAAAAGTGGTGACTAACTCTATACACACGTTAAACGTAAGTGACCCCTGCAGTAGTTTACCCAAAATAAAATGATTATGTTGGCACAACTTTAACCATGTAAAGATATGAGATTATTAACTAAGGAAAATTTTACAACGTGCGACGAACACCGATGAACACCACTAATGATGAACACCGATGAACACTATTAAATTAATTAATAAAGATTTAAAATTTTAAGGACCTATAATACAATTAAGAATTATTTTTAAAAATTCAATTAAATTATTTTATATATATATTAAAATTTTATTTTTTAATAAGGGTAAACTATATATTTAGTACCTCACCTATTTTCGTATTTCTATTGAACCTTCATTATTTAAATATTATTTTAATTTGACCCTATTCTTTATAAAAAAATAATTTAACCCTTAACCATCAACCTAAAACCCTAAACTATTAAACCTTAAACCCAAACTCTTAAACCTATACCCTAAATCATATACCATTAAAAATAATTTTACCATCATCGATTTAATTCAATTCAATGAATGGTTGAATTCTCCTAAAAAATTAAATTAAATTAAATTATTTTATATATGGTGAAATATTTACTAGTTTTGTAATAACTTAGATCACAATTCTAACACTTTTATAATCATTTTACTCAAATTAATATTCACTAATTTTGTAATAACTTCTTTCTCTTCTGTAACATCAAACCCCTAATATTTTCCCGAGAGCCCACGCTTTTTTTACTGGCAATAGAAAACCCAACTAAATATGTTTAATGATCTAATTTGAGTTTGTCGATTCATGATTCTTTAATATTTTAAATGGAAAAAAACAATTCATTAAAGATTTGTTGATATTTTAAATATAATTCCAATCTTACTTAGAGAGGAAAGGGGATCTTAGGAGAATTCAACAATTCATTGAATTGAATCGATGACGGTGAAATTATTTTTAATGGTATATGATTTAGAGTATAGGTTTAAGAGTTTAAGGGTTTAAGGTTTAATAGTTTAGGGTTTTAGGTTGATGGTTAAGGGTTAAATTATTTTTTTATACAGAATAGGGTCAAATTAAAATAATATTTAAATAATGAGAGTTCAATAGAAATACGAAAATAGGTGAGGTACTAAATATATAGTTTACCCTTATTAAAAAATAAAATTTTAATATATATAAAAAATAATTTAATTGAATTTTTAAAACAATTCTTAATTGTATTATGGGTCCTTAAAATTTTAAATCTTTATTAATTAATTTAATGGTGTTCATTGGTGTTCATCGGTGTTCGTCGCACGTGGTAGACTCATCCATTAACTAATCATTGCTATTAGAACGGAAAACAAAAATAAAATGTTTTTTAATTTATTTAAGGCTTAACTATAAAATAGGTGTTCAAATTTTACCAATTTTTTTTTTATAATAGGTGTCTAAATTATTTTTTTGACTGAAATAGGTGTCAAACGTTTTATTTTTGCCCGTTTTAAAGTTAATTTGACAAAAAAAATATCCCCAATTATAGCTTGACACATAGCTTTTATTTTTTATTTAAAAACCTGAAAATAAAATAAATTAAAAATATCCCTAGATTTTAAAAAATTACAAAACAATCACAAATCCCTAAAACCCCAAATTTCGAAATTGCCTTCATTTCGCCTCCAATAGACTCGTCGAACCTCATCACCGCCGTCGCCGGATTCTCCTGTCCATTTCTCCCAACCACCCATTGTCAGTAATCGACGGGAGGCGCGTCAATGGGACGTCGAACGCGAAAGGGCCTCTCGCCGGTTACCGATGATGGGTGGTTGGGAGAAATGGGCGGGGGACTCCAGCAACAGCAGTGGTGAGGTCCGGCGAGGCTATCAACGGCGAAAATGATGCCAATTTCGGAATTTGGAGTTTTAGGGATTTGGGATTGTTTTAAAAATTTTGAGATGTTTCTGATTTTTTAAAATGTTTTTTTTTTCTCATTTTTTGAAAAGTAAAAAAATAAAAAAACACGTGTCAAATTCTAATTGGGTGTTAAATTGTTTAACAGCGTTACCTTAAAAATAATATCAAAATGAAACTTTAAGCACCTACAGAAAAAAGAAACATTAGACACCTATTTCAGCTAAAAAATAGTGTAAGCACCTATTGTAAAAATATAAAGGAGATAAGCCAATTTTCAACGGTTGAACTTATCTTTCACCCTCTTATTTATTTATTTATTTTATAATCACCAAAAAGTTTGAAACAGCCAAAAGGATTAAAATGTCAAATAATAATAATAATACTTTAGCAAACGTCAAATGAATAATTATTTTCGTGTTTGAAAGTACCATAAAGGGTTGAAGATTCGTATGTAATGATGATGGCAAATTGGCAAAATAGTTGATGAAAGTGATACAATGCAGTATTTTCCTGGAAAGTCATAAATTTTCCACGAAAATGCTATCACGGTCTCGTCATTTTATATGTTTTTTATTAGCCCACACCATAATTTCAGGCAAAAATTAAGAATTCAAATGATTTTGTTTTCGATTAAGTACCAAATTTATTGAATTGTGTAAATTGAATTTAATTTGTTGTCAAATAAAATTTATAAACGTGGAACGGATTATAGGTGAAATGGTTGATATCAAATTTTTAATAACCACGATTAATATTTAAATTGTGAATAATTATTTTATGCACATGCGGTGAATTTTTTTTTTTATAAACCGGTTAATTTTTTGGGTTTGAGAGAGTGGCGGAACTCAACATTATTTATTCAGGAGACCATTTAAAAATATTTAAATTTAAAGAGCAATAATATAAATTATATGTTTTTAGGAGACTAAAATACAATTTTACTATTATACCAACTTAAAACTTTTTGAATTTTTAGGGGGGGGGGGGGGGGCGTGCACCCGCCGGTCCTCACCAGTATTGCCAATGGTTTGAGATTTAGTTTAGAGTTCAAAATTTTTAGTTGTAAAATTTAAAGTTTATCATTATAATTTAATAAAAAATCTAAATCTCAAATTATATCACTCTAAACTCTAAAATATAAATTTTACACCTCTAAATACTAAATTAAAATTTTAAACCCTAAATCTAACCTTATATATTTTTCTTTACCTCCGTTACATAGAATATTTTTTATTTAAAACTCATTCCCCTTTCACTAAAACTTATATTGAAAAACGGGAAATGAAAAGCAAAGAGCTTTTGGGACAAGAAATTACTACATGGTTCCGGATCACTACGTTATTTATGATTTCTATCCACTAAAAATAAAGCTTATAAATTCTTTTTTTTTATATCACTAATTCATTTATAATTAATTTCTATGTAATTATTCTCTCTATTTATATGGCTTAAAAATATAAAAATTCATCTTTAAAAGAAATAACATAAAAAAAAGAAATCATATAACTAATTTATAGTGAGAGAGATCATAAATGACGTGGATTGCAATAATTTTTGCTATGGACATCACGTGTAAGACCCACCTGTTTCCTTAAAGATAGAGCATCTCATAAGACTATGACTATCCCATGTGTTTTCTAATTATTATTAAGAAAATTACATATTTGGTACTCTACTTTTATTCGTGTTTTTAATTTAGTATTTTACTTATTTTTAATAAAATATTATCTAATGTTATATTATATTTTTATTTTAGTATCCGCCGTTGATAAATTAACAACAGACTAACAAGCAGAGAGAAAATTACGCGTGAAAAGCTGCCATGTCATTTTTTCTCTCATAGTCAGCATGTCACGTCAACTAAATTCATAAAAAAACACATATGACATGCTGACTATGAGGGAGAAAATGATGTGTGATTTTCTCTCATTGTCGGCATGCCACATGCGATTTTTTCTCTGCTAGTCATCATGTTGTTAATTTTTTAACGACGTGTATCAAAATAAAACGAAACGTAACGTTAGGTACCATTTTGCCAAAATAATGGTTGGGATACCAAAACAGTAACGCGAAAATAGGTGGGGTACTATTTGTGTAGTTTTCCTTTATTATTATTATTATTGTTGTTGTTGTTGTTGTTGTTGTTGATGTTGTTATCTCTCATTCAAATGAGAACATCCTAACTAAAGACAGAAAATTATACAACGTACGACGAAAATCGCTGAACACCACTAACGCTGAACACCGTTAAACATCATTAAATTGATTAATAAAAATTAAAAATTTCAAGGACTTAATATATAATTATGAATGATTTAAAGTAAAATTTTAATTAAATTATTTTACATATATATTATATTTTTTATTTTTTTTTAAATAATTGGATCAAATACCAACCTTAGTCGATTTAAAAAATAAAAACCCTAAATCTGAAACCCTAAACAATAAACTCAAAACCCAAAACCTTAAATCCAAAATACTAAATCTTAAACTCTAAATTCAAACTTGAGTTTAGTGTTTATTATTTAAAGTTTTAGGGTTTACAATTTAGGGTGTGTGATTTTGGGTTTTTTATTTTTCTAATTGACTAATGTTAATATTTGATTTAATTATTTAAAAAATTAAAAAATATAATATATATAAAAAATAGTTTAAATTAAAAATTTATTTTAAATAATCTATAATTATATGTTGAATCTTTATTAATTAATTTAATGAGGTTCAAAGATATTCAACATTAATAATATTTAATGATGTTTGTTGCAGATGGTAGATTCATACCCTAAAGACACATAAACGTGAGCTAGCTTCATTCTTCACCATATCCTTTTCCCTCTCACTTAATTATTTCCACCGACTCTCAATTCATATATATATATATATCCACCGACTCATTTTAATTTCTTCATCTCCCCCATTTTCAGACACCAACAACGGTAAATCATCAATCTCCGATGACCATTATATATATATATATAATTAAATTTAATTATCATTTTGATTATTTAGTAACAAATATTTGGAATTTGTTTAGTACTAGAAAGTATTTTATGACAAGTATGTAAGAAGTTTCGAAGCAATTGTGTATGTAGACACATGGCGGATTTTCAACTAACATGCATGTTCAACTACAAAGATTTCCAACTTTCTAGTGTTTGAAACAAAGCTTGAATGGATAGTCAATAATAAAAAAGGATTTTGTAAAAAATTTAACATATATAACCAAATTTAATTTTGAATACATGTCAGTCCAACATAAAACTAAAAACAAATTACATACTACTATATTTAATTAAAGAATAATAACAAAGATTAACGGAATAAAACTAATCATTAGTTGCCATAACCCTTTCGTACGAAAATTTATTAGATGTGTCTGGATCGTCACGTCATTAACAATCCATTTAATATCACCCTCAGCGTAACTTTTAAATAATCAACGTGAATGACGTGATGAGTCAGACCATCTAATAATTTTTCCCATCATAAATACTATATCTTTCCTGTTTTTCTTCTTGTTGTTGTCTAAACTTTAATTAATTACAGTTACACTACTTTTAATTCACTTTCTTTTGCTGTTAAGTTGTAGCAAACTTAAATTAATTAATATGCTGCAGAAGGATTAGTGACGTGATTATAGAAACGAGGCTTTGAAGGCATGGAAAACGGCTTCTTGGGATTCCCACTGCCGCCGGTTCTCTCACACGACGGACAAACCCCGGTCCTGAAGCCGTTTTCTTCCGCTGTTCACGATTTATTCAACGATTCTGACATCCGTCGATTGATTTCCTCTCTCGCAAAGACTTGTTTTCTTCGCCGTCGATTGCTTCATTTGTTACTGTTGGTGTCGCCGTTACTGCTGATGCTGCTGTCAGTTCATTAGTCACAACCGTTTGATTTCAAACTCTTCATCAGATTCGTCGATTGTGTTAGAGGTTCTCTGTTGTTGAATCTGGTGAGATCTAAACTTCTTCCTCAGATTCGCTTTCTTTACCGATCTGCGTAGTCTCTGTTTTTTTTACGTCACATGATCTACTTGGTTGTGCTCGCCTGCTCAGTTCATCATCTACTAGTTTTTCGACTCTGCTTATGGTTTTAGTCTGCATGCTACTGGTTGTTGTTAGTGGATGTGCTCTAAGATTGACTATTTGCTTCTTGTTATTCTCTAGTGGAATTTGATCAGCTCCTTGTTTAGTTCATTTGAACTTGCTGAATTGTTTGTGTTAGATTGTTTGGGTAATATTGTTTTATGGAATCTGATGATTGATGGGTATGTGAGAGTTGGGGATTTAACGGCTGCTAGGGAATTGTTTGATAAAATGTCTCAAAGAAGTATGATTTCATGGAATGTGATGATTTCTGGGTACGCACAAAATGGGTATTTTATGGAAGCAATTGAGATGTTTCGTTTGATGCAAATGGGGGAAGTCAGGCCTCATTATGTGACTTTGGTGAGCGTTCTTCCTGCTATTTCGAGAATCGGGGGACTTGAGTTAGGGAAATGGGTGCATTTGTATGCCGAGAGGAATGAGATTGTGACCGATGATGCGCTTGGCTCTGCATTGATTGATATGTATGCTAAGTGTGGGAGCATTTGTGCTCGGCTTGTATTGCAAACTTCATAGATTTTGCTGGTGCTATGTTCCATTGGTTGTTAAAAGCTGGTGAATGTTGAGATTTTGCTCAACAACATTCTGGTTTTTTTTTTATTTCTTCATTTGATTGCTGCTTCTTCACCAAGATGGACCAGGAACTTGATGCCTAACAGCCAAGTATTCGTGGAAGAAAATATCTGGGGAAGGTTTAAGAGTTTAACAGCCTTGCCTTCCTTAACCAGACAAAATACGGTGTCTTCTTGCCCAAAAGAGGCTTCAGATTACACCCGAAAACATGTAGCTTGACCGCCTTGTTTTCAACAAAAAGAAAGTTATAATAAGTGTAGAAAAAGTGCAGTGAAGATGAAAGAAAGTTAGTTTGAAGACTGAAGAAGATATGAAGAAAGAAAGCTAAAGAAAGCAAAGCTTCTTTCAAGTACACTGAAAAAAAAATCAGATGTACATAGCTAATCAGCTCACTGAACCAGTTCACTTTCATTGGAACTTTATAGAATCAGCTCACTAAAAAAAAAAGAAGAAGAAGACAGAAGAAGAAGAAAGCAGGGTGAATGTTAGAAAATAAAATAATTAGTATTTTGTTTAAATTGTTAGTTTTGTATTAGTTGGGCCAGCTTTTATTATTAGGCCGTTTAGGTTGTTAAATTGTTTGTTAAAGGGTTGTTGAGGTTAATGGGCTATATAAGCCTAGTGGTTGTATACCGATCTGATATTCATCGATTAGTAAAAAATTACAGTTCACTTTATTTCTCTCGCATCTCTCTTCTCCATCTTCTCTCCACCGTCGTCTCTTCCGTTAACCATCTCCGACCACTATGGCACCATTCTCACACCGTGAGAGTCGCCGCCGGCATGTTCGTGTAAGCCATTTCCAGTGATTTGAGTTCTTGTAACTCTTTCTGCACTCGCCTGTTTTCATTTGTCAGCGTCTCGCAACACCTCTTCAAGAGCTCACAATCCACCTCCGTCTGCTTCAGCTTCATCCTGTCCTGTTAATGCTCGACGGCAAGTTCATCATTTTTTTCGGATTATAAAAAACTTAAAAAAAAGAAGAAAAAAAATATGATATTTTGTTATAAATTTATAATTACCTGGCTCTCCTGTTTTGAAACCAGACTTCAACTTGTCTGGGTTTCAAGTTCAATTGCCTTGCTAAAGCTTGCTTTTGATTCTGTTTTTATAGAACAAAAACGAGATTTAGGTTAATTTATAAATATATGAGAAACAATGGATTTTTGAGAGAGCTGTACTGGGTTGAGACTTGAGAGCGCTGTGTTGTTTGAAGCTTTCTTCGAGAAGAGCAGATTGTTCTTTGTTGAGCCTAAGTTTCTTTCTCGCATTGACGCCATCTTCGTCTTCTTCGCTGCTAAAGTCTCTCTCCCTCCTAACCCTACCGCTAGAAAACGATGAAACAGCACTAGGATCAGGAGAAGCTGGACAACACCAATCACCGGCGGCGGCGGCGGAGGTGGGAGGCTCTTCATGGTGGCGGTGTTGAAGACAACCACCACCTTTGTTTACATCAACCTTTTTGGTGACAGTAACTTTGTAGCTCTCATCAGAAAGACCAAGCGTGAGGAATGGTTCAAAACCCGTCGCCGGAGCCGCCGTGGCTGGTGGCTTCTTGGACGTTTTGTGTGGAGTTTTTGGGTTAGTTGAGAAGCCTAACCCTAGAACGAGGCATGTATTAGAAGCATCATCAAGATCCATTAAGCTGAAACTTTTGTGTTTTGTGTAGCAATGGAGGAGAAAATGGAGTGGTTTTAGAAGGGAAGAGAATGAATGAGACTTTTATTGGGTGGTTTGGTGGATGGCTATGTGTTATGAACCTAAAGTAGTTAGTTGTTAAACTGTTGTAAATGAGTTAGTTGTGGTGAGTCAGCAAGAGTGGTTAGGAGTCTGTTAGAATACCGTTTCTAGACTGACTCACCCCAGCTTTGTATAAATTCACTCGGTCTCGTTTTGAGATATTACGAGGTTTTAATAAAAGCTTCCAGAGAGTGTTGTCTCTCTTTCTATCCATTTCCTTTTCTATTGTTGAATCCTAAGATGGTATCAGTCGCTAATTTTCTGAGTTTTCTCTGTTGCGTTCTTTCTCCGTTTGCTGGTTGTCTTGCGCGCTGAGAGCTACGAGTGTGGATTGAGTGGGTGACTCAACAATCAACCTCTAACATGCTTTTCCTCTACGGAATGCTCAGGTTAAGTGAGATTTATGTACTCACTTGTCTCAATTTCAACATCAGTTTCCTGATTTAATAGAAAGATTGTCGTTTATGAAATCGTTAGAAAATCTGTTTCGTGTTGATTGAATGAGAACAGATGAGTGATTTGTGGACAGATCTTTGAATCAGGATTCTGTACTTTTTAGGTTTTTATTCTACCTTTAAGCATCGTAGCTTTCTCGCGTTTTCAGTGCCTTTTTGTTTGTTGTGTTCTTGAATCGGTTCTCTTCGTCTGTTGCATCTCTGCATTTCTGTTGATCTCTTGTACTTCGTTTGTGTGATTCGTTCAAGTTTGGTGTGATCAGTATCGGTTTGCTCTCTTGATTCTGTTCAGCTGTGTGGTGAGTTTTGTTTGCACGGAAACTGTTTGGTTAATTGCCTCTGTGAGTTGTGTTGGTTTCTCTGAAGAATAAGTTTGTCATGGTGCTTGAATCCTCAACCGCGTCTGATCCGATGGGGTCCAATTCTATTCCTGCTTCACTTACAGTTTCTTCAACAGAGTATAATATTCAACAGTTACCAAAACTAGACACGGTAAAATTGACTGAAAATAATTATGTTTTGTGGAAACATCGAGTGCTTTTGATTGTTGAAGGCTATGGACTTATGTCCTTTCTTGCAGATCATAAGGTCCCTGAGAAGGTTGTTACTGACTCGTTTGGACAAGTTGTTGTCAATTCCATATATATTGCTTACTTAAAACAGGATAAACTCTTGGCTTCGTGGCTACTCTCGACCATTAGTGCTGAGTGCTTCCACACCTTACGGGTCTCACCACTGCCTTGACGATTTGGAACACCCTATCCAGACGTTATGCTGCCAAGTCGACATCTCGCATTTCTTCACTCCGACACGGTCTTCACTCTCAGCGAAAGCGAGGCATGTCGGTTAGTGACTATCTCGCGAAGATTAAACTAATTTGTGACTCGTTAAATGCGTCTGGGAGTACTGTAACTGAACAAGAACATGTCAGTGTAATTCTTTTTGGGTTGACTGCTGAATTTGAGTCGGTGATAGCTGTTGCTTCTAGAGAAGTTCTTACTCTTGAATCACTGTCTGAAATGCTTTTTGATTGTGAAGCTCGTCAGAAGGACTTCTTAGCTGATAACTTTTCTTTGCAAGCTAATGTTGCTACACATGTTAGTCCTAAAACTAGTATTGTTGATATGTCTGATGATAAAGAGAATTTCTCGGAAGATTTTCAGTCTCAAGATCAGTTTCAGAGTCAGACTTCTTAGTTCTTCAGGGGTCAACGTGGGAATAATTCCTTTCGAGGAAGGGGATGAGGACGGTTTGGCTCCAACTGTCCCCAGTGTCAGTTGTGCGGGAGATATGGTCATCTAGTTCAAAAATGCTATTATAGGTTCGATCGAAACTTTCAAGGTTCTTTTCAAGGTTCTTCTTCGGATTATAATACTGGAAGAGGTGGCTTCTACAATTTTGGTTCCAGACCTGAGTTCAATCAATCCTCAGCTCAAGTGTATTCTCATGGGTTGTCTTCGGGTTCGTCTGCTGGGTTTCCCGTTGCCTATAATCAGTCTCCTCCCACTGTTGCTCTTGTGCAGGCTTACTATCCTTCTGTACCTGTGAGTGCTAATGTTGCTACCATCAGCACCAGTCCTGTGTTTCCTCAGCAGAGCTCCTTGGGATCGAATTTTCAACATATTGTTCAGCCTGTTGTTGCATCTGCCCTTAGTCATGTGATGTTTTCTGGAGTAAATACGCCCAGTTCTGCTGGTCCTAGAGACGTGGTGTGGTACCCCGATTCTGGGGCGACTCATCATATCACAAATGAATGATCCAACCTTCAGGCTGATGTCACATATTCAGGTATGGGTTCTCTTCATATGGGCAATGGTTGTACAATAGGTATTTCTCGTGTGGGTTCTGGTGTTTTACACAGTTTTGACCGGTCTTTATACTTGAGTAATTTGTTGTTAGTTCCTGATATTAAAAACAATTTGTTATCCGTTTCTCAATTTGCTCGTGACAATAACGTCTTCTTTGAGTTCCATCCTTACATGTGTTTGGTGAAGGATGTACAGACCAAGGCAATTCTTCTACAGGGGAGGCTCACTCCTGAAGGACTTTACGAAATTCAGTCTGCTGGTGCTGGTTTGAATTCAGTTTTAGTTTCCTCTTCTGCGAATAAATCGTCTGCGTTGATGTGTAGCTCTTCCAAGCTTCGGTTGCCTTTAGAAGTGTGGCATCAACGACTTGGCCACCCATCTTTATCTATTCTTAGATCTATTTTACATTCTTGTAATATTCATACTTGTGATGACAAACTGCCGAATGTGTGTGTACCATGTTTGAAAGGGAAGGCACACAAGCTTCCATTTGACTTGTCTACAACGCAGTATACTTCAAGTTTTCAATTGATTGTTTTTGATGTTTGGGGCCCTGCCCATATTGAATCTGATGGTTTTTCGTATTACGTGACTTTTATTGATGTTCACAGTCGTTTCACGTGGTTGTATTTGGTTAAACGTAAATCTGATGTTGCTCAATGTTTTATGAACTTTTATAACTTGATTGAAGTTCAATTTGGATGTAAAATTCAGGCTTTGCAAACTGATGGTGGCACTGAATATAAGCCTTTATCTGAATGGTTAAGTCAACGTGGGGTTCAACACCGTCTCACTTGTCCTAGCACGTCTGAACAAAATGGTAAAGCTGAACGGAAACACCGGCATGTTGTTGAGATGGGGTTAGTCTTATTAGCTCAGGCAGGATTGAGTCTTGATTTTTAGAGTCATGCGTTCATTACATCGGTGTTTTTAATCAATTGTCTCCCTACTTCGGTTCTACATGGCAAGTCACCTTTTGAAGTGTTGTACAAAGTTAAACCAGATTATGGGTTCTTACGTGCCTTTGGGTGTGTGTGTTTTCCCTTAACACGTCCTTTCAATCGTCACAAGCTCGATTTTCGGACTACTCAGTGCATTTTTCTTGGCTATAGTCCTCGACATAAGGGATACAAATGTCTCACTGGTGATGGAAAGATTATTTTATCTCGTCATGTCATTTTTGATGAAACAATATTTCCCAAATTGAATTCTTCAGTGACCATGGAACACACATCATCTCAACCAGTGTCTGATTCTGGTGGCACTAGTTTTCCATTTTTTGTTGTCTCCTCTACGCCAGCAGGCCCTTCTCTGAATGGTACTGGATCTACGTCCAAGCCGGGCCCGGAATTTCCGTCTCCAACTCAGCCCACTGCGCCTAACTCCACTCCGCCTGTAGTGCCCACGACTACAACTGGGCCCTCATTAGCCCAGCCATCTATTCCTCATATAATTCCTGAGGTCTCTTCACATGGGCAGGATATATCTCCTCTCGCCTCTCCGTCTCAGTCTCGGGCTTCTCTGCGAATGGGCCACTTGGACGGGCTTTCTCATCAACCGGTTCAGGATGGGTTTGATAATTTCTCAACGTCCAATCCAGTTGATGTTGGGGCTTTGAGTTCATCTCCTACGACGGATTCTAGTCGTGATAGAGGTTTGGCCCTGGTTATTTTGGGTTCTCATCAGAATGAGGGTTTACCAGACCTAGGTCTGGATCTTTCGCCGAATGATGACGATTTTGGTGACGTTGCTTCTCTGGGTCATGCGGCTATTAATGAAGGTCTGGATCTGCCGTCTAATGGTGACGTTTTTGGTAAAGTTGCTTCTCTGGGTCCTGCGACTGTTAGTGAAGGTCATTCTTCGTCGATTGGTACAGAGGTTGTTAGGGCTCCCTCTCACTCTGAGGATTCGTCTTCCCCAGTTTCAATTCTTCCTGCTTCGTCCGTCAATCCCGTCTTTGGTGTTGGAATTTCAGTCCCTAGTGTGGATAATATCCACCCGATGGTTACAAGGGCAAAGGCGGGTAATCATAAACCCAAGTTATTTAGTGTCGTCGTGTCTCCTTCTCTTTCGTCTGAGAATGCTTCTGATATTGTTAAGTCTCAGGACATTCGTGAGGCTATGAAGAGTCCTCAATGGCGGGCTGCGGCTCAGGCGGAATTTGACGCTCTGCTGAAGAATAATACTTGGTCCATTGTTGAACTCCCTCCGGATCGGCATGCAGTAAGCTGTGAATGGATCTTTAAGGTCAAACGGAACGCTGACGGTTCTGTCTCTCGGTAAAAGGCGCGCTTGGTCGCAAAGGGGTATCTTCAACAAGCAGGCTCGAATTTTCACGAGACTTTCAGTCCCGTTGTCAAACCGACAATAGTTCGTACGATTCTTTCTGTAGCAGTAGCAAACCACTGGAACCTGCGTCAAGTTGATATCCACAACGCGTTCCTAAATGGTGACTTAGCTGAGGAGGTCTACATGACTCAGCCTGTAGGCTATGAACAGGGTGATAAACGTAGGTTTGTCTGTAAACTTCACAAAGCTATTTATGGCCTTAAACATGCTCCGAGAGCCTGGTTTGAGAAATTATGTGCTTATTTGTTATCTGTTGGCTTCTGCGCATCTAAGTCTGATTCTTCACTGTTTGTGCGAAAGTCTGATCATACTATCGTCTATTTGCTTGTGTAAGTCGACGACATAATAATAACTGGTTGTGATGATGCTGAAATTCAAGTAGTGATAGATGAATTGAATAGAAATTTTTCTCTGAAAGATTTGGGTCTCTTGAACTATTTTTTGGGTATTGATGTTCGTTATACTAATGGATGTATGTTTTTGAGTCAAAAGAAGTATATGTATGAACTGTTACAAAAATCTGGACTTGAGAATGCTAAGGAACTGTCCACACCTATGGTAACTAATTTACAGCTTTCCATTTCCAGTGGCACTCCTATTGAGAATATTTCAGAATATCGGAGTATAGTAGGGGCGCTACAGTATATAGTGATAACTAGGCCTGAAATTGCTTTTGCAGTCAACCGTGTTTGTCAGTTTATGCAGGCTCCTCTCGATACACATTTTCAAGCTGTAAAACGCATCTTACGGTACTTACGAGGGACCGTTGACTATGGGTTGAGATTCAGTCCTAGTTCTCGTATAAATATAACAACATTTTCCGATGCTAATTGGGGGTCTGACACTGATGATCGTCGCTCCGCAAGAGGTTTTTGTTTGTTTTTTGCTGGGAATCCTGTGTCTTGGGGGTCGAAAAAGCAATCTGTGGTGTCTCTTTCCACGGCAGAAGCTGAGTACCGTGCGGTTGCGTGTGCAACTACTGAAATTTTATGGCTTCAGTCTCTCCTTCGAGAGTTGCATATTGCTTTGGATGATATTCCAGTATTGTGGTGTGATAACTCCAGTGCCGTTGCTGTCTCTGCTAATTCAGTTCTTCATTCGAAGTTTAAACACGTAGAACTCGATCTTTACTTTGTCCGCGAAAAGGTGGCTGCTGGAAAGTTATTAGTTAATGAAATTTCTGCTTGTGAACAGGTGGCTGATGTGATGACAAAACCACTCTCCTCACCTATGTTTTCTCGTTTTCGATCTAAACTTGCGGTGTTGCCAATGTCAGATGTGTCTCTGGGACACTGAGGTTTTTTCTTTATACTTCTTTTGCTTATCATTGTTTTTCTTTTGGTTGTGTGCTGCTTGTGTCTACAGGGCCTTTTTCGGTCTTTTCCTCTTGATAAGAAGATCCTTCAGGGCGAGGAAAGCAGGGTGAATGTTATAAACCTAAAGTAGTTAGTTGTTAAACTGTTGTAAATGAGTTAGTTGTGGTGAGTCAGCAAGAGTGGTTAGGAGTCTGTTAGAATACCGTTTCTAGACTGACTCACCCCAGCTTTGTATAAATTCACTCGGTCTCGTTTTGAGATATTACAAGTTTTTAATAAAAGCCTCCAGAGAGTGCCGTCTCTCTTTCTATCCATTTCCTTTCCTATTGTTGAATCCTAAGACTATAATTACTAACAAAAGGAATTAATATAACCTATGAAATTCCTGCATTAAATATTAGCTTTAAGATATAGCAAAATTATTTGTATATAAAAGGCTTAATGTCAAAATAGATGTTTAAATTATCATAATTTTTAAAAGTATTTAAATTTTTTTTATTTTTTTTGGTGTTCAATCTATCATGTTTTTTTAGGTGCCTAATTATTTTTTTTCCTTTTTAGGTGTCTATATTTTTTTACTTTTAAGATTAAACTGAGACATCTATCTTGACCAAAAAGTAATAGTTTAAGCATCTAAAAGAAAAAAAATAGAATAATTTAAACAATTATTTTAGTATTAATCCTACATAAAGTATTAGACAAACGCTAAAAACTTTTTGATCTATCTCTAAAGAAAATCTTAACTTTTCTACGTTCTTTTTCACCGGTCACTACCGTTAATGGTCTGGCATAGGGGTGATAATGAGCCTAACCGGCTCGCGAGCTACTCGGGCTCGGCTCGGTCAAAACTCGGCTCCGAGCCGAGCTTACCCAGGCTCGGCTCGGGCTCGGGCTTGGCTCGAAACCTTAACAAGCCGAGCCGAGCTTACCCAGGCTCGGCTCAAAAAGCTCGTGAACAGGCTCGGAATCTACATATGCACTAAAATAAATTATGAAAGAGATTTTTAACGAATATTTTATATAAAAAAAACTATAGCAAAATTTTCCATTTCGAGCCTGACGAGCCCGAGCCGAGCCTGACGAGCTTCGAGCCCAAGCCGAGCCCAATAGAATTGTTTTCGAGCCGAGCTCGAGCCTAAAATTCCGAGCTCGGCGAGCCTCGAGCCCGAGCCGAGCCTGGCCAGGCTCGGGCTCTGCTCGGCTCGTTATCACCCCTAGTCTGGCATAGTTTCCTTCCAACAGAATAATTTTTCGACTATTTTCAGTGGATAGTCTAACTTTTTTCGGTGGTCGAAAGCCTGAACTTTCAGGCCCTCCTCTCTACCCATTGCTCCAAGTGTTTGAGGGAAACCGATGTCCTTTGGGTTTCTCTCGTGCATGCGTTTGCATGATTTTTCAGAGATGCGATTATTTCTTTGTACCCTCCGGTCCATCTCGATTATTCCGTCAATGTTTTTTATTAGTATAACAAAAAAATGTAAATTCTTCGAATAAAAATTTTCTACCTCTAACCATGTCTTATTATATGCCTCATACTAAAAAATACCTAAATATTAAATTCTAAGCCCTAGTCCTAATTTTTATATTCTAAACTCTAAACCCTAAAAAATACACCCTACCCTTAATTCCTTACACCATAACCCTAAGCCCAACCTTAAACTCAAACTCTAAACCCTAAACCTACTATTTTAAAATAAAAACACCAATAAAAACATAATTAAGGGTAGACAATTTTCATCCAAATTACTCTCTCTAATTGATGTGTCCCTCCCATAGAGCTATAGAAAATCCCAAGATATACGTGGCAATAGGAGACACATCAAGAGAATGATTTGTCAGCACTTCACCACCCTTTAACCTACCAAATACTTTGGGTAATATTATGAATTTTTCGTGTTCGTTTTATTATTTACATTGAAAATTTACAACTATTTTTTATATTACTATTTTAAATATTTAAAATTATAATTTTACTTGTCATAATATTTGACACTTGTCACTAAATTTTATATATACAATGTACAAATAACTATTCAATATAATAGTCGTAAAGTATTTTTTATCACAAATATAATTAAAAAATACTAATAAATCTTAATTATTATTTTTAAATGAATAACGCATGCATTTGATGATAATTCATACTATATGGCCTAAATCATGCAAAGATTGCTTATACTATAATAATAATAATAATAATTGGTGCCAAATGATTTGAAATTATAATACTAAAGGGGGACAACATTGGATATTAAAACAAGTTCCCTTTATTACCACATGAACTGTCGCCCTCTCCATGCCTTGTTAAACAGTTTAGGCATGGGTTTCATGTCACCATGCTTACCAAATATTTCACTTAAATTATTTTATTTTTTTAATTTAATTTGAAGATGCTGGTGGGTTGTGTTTCACTTTTCTTATTATTGTTATGGAGATTAGAAAAAAGGGATCTCCACTGTCTCTTATAATTTCAAATGATATTATTAGTTTCAAGGTTTAGCTTTCAATCATTATTTTCTTTGTTTTCTTGTTTGTTTCCTAGGAAAATTGGAAAAGGGAGTAGTAGAAAATTAACACCATGAAAGATTTTGTACAAGCACTTCCCTATAATGCTTTTGTCGGATATATATACTGATTAGAAGTTAGGTTAACCCATTAAAAACACGATTAAAACCCTAAAATAATGCCGACAAAACTATTACAGATTTCATGAGATCATGCTTTTGTTTTAGGTTTGTTGAGAATAATGATTTCATTGTTGATTAGTCATGGATTACGTGGACGGACACAACATTTGTATGAGGTGAGAACTTCACGATTCATCTCTGATTGAGTATGTTACGGTAATTTTACAAAGAATTTTTTATAAAAAAAAATACAACCGCTAGTTTTATTAAAAAGGAGAAATATTCAACATTACAATCAGAATTTACTGTCATAAAAGTAAATCAAACATATAATTTAGTCATTTTCCTATAACCATAGAAACAAAAATTAGCCACTCATCCAATAACCATAAAATTGTGTGTAAATCTCACTATATATATACCATAAACCAACAATAAATGATAAAAAGTCATCAACACAAACATAAAAAATACATATAACGATGAAGGTATAACTCAATCGTGAATAAGAAATTATGATTGTGTGCGCAAATTAAAATTCAGCATGAGGGCCCAAAATAAGAAGACTAAGAGGATATCCAAATAAGCGTCATATGGATCAGATAAATGACGTCAAGTTCAATCTGAAATAAAAGAGAATAAAAAAATCAAAGGACCAACAAAAAATATAAAAAATGTGTCATAAAAGCAGAATTATTCTTATTAAAAACTAGAAAATGACAAATTAAGAAAAAAAATAAAAAATTGGATATAAAGAAGCATGATGGAAATACTCTGCCTCTTTTCGATGCCCCTACTTATGTTCTCATACTTTTTTCTTGCTCAGCAAATAAGATTTTATTATTGAAACATAACCGTCTCAACCTATATATGTGCCTCGTTAAAAACGTCACTACATCTAATTGGAGGAAAAGAGTACAACTGTAACCCCCTAGACCCGCCTATGCGTTACCACGGATCCTAGGAAGTTACATTAAGGTCACCGGAGCGACCCACATTATAATTTCAAATAAACAAATTGTTAACCATTTAAAAACATAAATCAAGTTTTGAATTAAAATACAATACCAGAAAACATTCAGACTACAAAATAAAAATTATGATACAAATTGCTAAAACGGGTTTTAGACTCGAATGTAAATCAAGATGTGACATATATGCCCCCATAATTACACAGATACCATACCCCACAAGCAAACCGAAGAAACTCCCATACCGATGTTGACAGCTGTGACATGGTCGATCTTCTAACCTGTGATGGTAAAAATAACGTGAGCTTCGAAAAGCTCAGTAATACAAACTACCAAGGGATGCTAAAAACACAAGCATGTATGACAAGCTTAACACTGTCATGAAAAACTAGGTAACGATAAGCTCAAATTACGATTCGAGATTTCAGAGGGGCATTATACTAGAAGGTAACAGAGTTGTTCTTTATTAGATCATCCGAACCTTAAAATGTGAGTCTAAAGCAGAGAATCAAAAGAGATTCAGATTTCAGAAGTTGAATTAAGGAGTTCAGAGTGGTTCATTAAACGCGATTTGTAAGTTTACTGAGAGTTAAACTTTAATACATTAATTTAGTAGGGTATGCTTAAGAAGAGGTCAGAAAGTTTTATTAACTTACTTGACTACCCTCAAACCGAACTCAAAAATGCAATTCCACCTGAACTGCATACAGAAGGTCTTACCATAAGCCTGAGGCGTAGGAGCCTACCTAAGGGGATACCTTAGGTCTAGAAAGACTTACCCTAGGCCCGTGGGCGTAGGAGCTTAACAGAAAGGTTTACCCTAGGCTCATTGGGCGTAGGAGCTTAGGTACAGAAGGACTTACCAGCGCTGAGCCTACAGATCATCATTCATATCCAGATAATATACCACAAATGATTTCAATTTATATTCAGAAGACAGAATTGTAGAAAATAAATATCAAATCTTTTTATACCAGAAGACATGTATCAAAATTATTTTAACATTATTATTATTCTGTATTCAATGTCATATATCAGATATATTTTTCATAACAGATGTCAAAAATCAGAGAATTCCTTTCCTTTCGTATTACAATATCATACTTTTAAATTTTAAGCATATTATCTTGGTTTAGAACAGAAAGTATTTATAGATACATGGTACACGTTTTATGGCCTAATTCATTTCTTAGAGGTACTTGATAAATATCAGAAAGATGACATTTGACGAATTTAGACTGATTTCAGAATGAGGTCCCTACGAATAGGGGGTTCGGTAAGACGGATCGAATTAACATCGAAAGTTGATATATTAGAATCATTGGGATTTCAGATATATCGAGAGTGATTCGATTCGCTAAAGCTTACGAGGGTATTATTGGTCATTCCGGCCTTCGAAGGGTAATTTGGTAAACTGAACCAACATGGTATAAACGAGTGGTGTACAGAATTTAGGAATTCTAATTGCTCATTAAGCTTCTGAGCCCTTTTGACTAATTGAAAACGATTAACACAATATTTAATATCTCACCGAATGGTACACCTCAACCATTCATTTCTCAAAACTGACTACCGAGCAAAACAACAATAGTTCGCCTTCACCAATTGTCCACTGAACTATTTACCAGAAATCAAGCATATATTCGAGCGGTATTTTCCAAGTGTTCAAACATGTGCATTGTACAAGAACTCATCCCAAAACATAAAATATGCCTTAGGAGAACAGATCGCTTTCATTATTAACTATGTACTTTCCTCAAATAAATTGCACATGCATTCACACGGTATTTTCCCTTTATCATCATAGTGTCTGAATCGACCAACTGACATGAGTCATATTTTACCACTTTTGGAGTCATTACATATGTTTATCCTTATTGAGATTTCTAATTCCATGTCTTAGAAGCATTCTCTGACATTCTATTATTCGAGGGTATTTCAGATATTACGATGCTCGAAAACGTTTTAATTATTCAGAGTTTCTTAGTTCTTCCATCTATTCATTCGTTTCAGACCTCGAGGATATATCACATAAGTCGGTCGAATGATAATTGATGTTCGAAGAAAAATATCAGTCTTTAGGGTCATTGTGACCCATCTCAGCCTTATCAGTATATCTAATCCTTTTAGTCATTTCAATCAATTCAATCTTTTTTGCCCCATTGCTCAATTCATATATACGAATATATTTTTTTGTACATTTATCTTCATCGATTTTACTCAGAATTCTTACAACTCAAGCAATTTACAATCTCGAGGGTTTAAGTCTTATTACCGTGACATTTCAATAGTTTGAGTTTTTCAAGTGTATCAGATGTCTTATCGAATCAAGAATAGCTTCTCGGGTTGTGGTTATAGTTAGGGGGTATTTTTGTCATTTGTTAATCAGATATGTCTGACATTTATACTTTAAAAAAAGAGATAATCAGACTTAAAGATTTACCGTCTCAATAATCGTGTACTAAACTCGAAAGTCTCTTCAATTTATCAAACCACTGATTCGAGTATTTTTACCTTGGCCATTATTATTCTTATTTCATAATTAATCGATATATGCAGAGATAATCATATGCTTAAACATGGTCGTGCAACATAGCCGAATATCAACATGTTTCAAAAGCACGCAAAGGGTAGTAATGTATTACCTTAACTCTGAGATGCATCGGTCGATTCATGATACCTCATTCAATCACACTCGAACCAGAATTCGACGTCCTTCAACATCTCGTACTCAAGAAACCAAGAATACCTTCAATCACACACTATCTCATTTCAGTCATTATTCATAGAGCTCTTAACTAAATAAATAGATACATAAACAAGTTCGGGTTCAAGGTCAGATTCGGAGGCTTTAGGCTCAGAATTTTGCGAAACGGCTTCAAAATCGGACTCAGGACGTCGAAAATCATAAAATAGGAGTTTACAAAAAAATTGACTTTTTGGTCAACGGTCAAAGTCAACGCTGACGTCAACGGGTCAACGGGCAGAGGTCAACTGAGTTGACTCGGCTGACTCACTGATCTGGCTCAGTGAGCTGACTCGGGCTGAGTTGACTCGATAGATGGGTTGGGCTCGGATACGGGTCGGGTTAGATCAATTTGGGTCGAATACGGGTTTGGGTCATGTTAGACACGGGTCCGGTTGATGGGCTCGATTCGGATTTAGACCGGTTCGAAAAGAATTGGGCCATAATGCCCGACCCACTTACCCTCCCGATGAAGTTTCGCCGGCCGGTTGCCGGAAAAGGTCGTCGGAGGCCTGAAATGGTGCAATTTCACTTGCAAAAGATAGATCTTCAATTAACCACTTGAACCAAACCACACAAACACGAAAACATGTTAGAAATCAATCGGAAACTACCTAACAAAGGATTGGGGTGGTCGGAAATGACGAAGCACCGATGAGGGCCCTACCGGCGGCGGAACAGAGGGTGGTCACTTGGGTTTTGCTCTCCTCCGTACGCTGAACACGCCTGCACGGTCGACGCACCTTGCCGATGACGGAGGCGGTCGGAACGAAGCAAAACAGAGGCAGGTTCAAGGGGGTCTCGACGAAGCTTCAACTCGCTCTCCACGGCGAACGGCGCGATGCATCCGCGAGTGGGGGACTGGGTTTTTGTCACGGACTGACGGCGGACCCGGCGACAGCTGTCGTGTGCTACACCGACGACGAGCGGCGAAAAAATGATGAGGGACAGTGAATAGCTCTTGGTCTTCCGTCGGGCCTTCAACCAAGCTCTCACGGCAACCGCTGAGGCTTCGCCGCGAGTGGCAGTCAGAGGCGGAATCGCGGTGCGGTGGTGTCCACGCTGACACTAGCGGTGTCGACCACGACGACACGGTGGCCGAGATCGGGGCTTGAACAGTCGTTTGGGTAGGTGAAGGGTCGGGGAAGGCTTTGATCATCAAATATGTTATTCAATTCTGAAATGTGATAAATAAGGCAGATGGGGTTGTTTAGTCTATAATTAATATTAGTCAGGACACTATAATATATTTGAAAACAAAGATGGTGCATAACTTAACCAAGAGTGGTCTTCAGCCCAGACGGTTAAGGCTCAGTTCACCAAGAGAAGGGTTAAAGGTTCAAAACCCCTTAACAACACTTTCTTCTATCTTTTTTCTTTTTTTAAACCTTATATATAAAAAAACTTGGGGTGTTACAACAACACATATAGGGGATACAACAAAACTGCAACAAAACCCGGGCAAAACAAAACTTAACCAACACCTATAGCTCTTTATGTACCAAGACACCAAATAAAATACAAGTGAAAACTAACGAACAACATGATGGTTATCCCAAAGAACCAACAAAAAAACCAAGTTGACTAAAATTCACCCAGACAAATAAAGTGAAAAAAATCACCAAAGCTGATCTCAATTCATCCCATCCATAGCAAGGATCAAAGCCATTAGATTGCACTCCCAGTCAACATATATTAAATGGACATCCTTGAAAATCACCAGCATCTCAAAACTAGGTTTAGAATTTAGGGTTTTAAGTTAGGATTTATGGTTAGGGTTTAAAGAATTTAAGATATGGTATATTTTTAAAGTATAGGATTTAGGGTTTATGATTTAGAATTTAAAATTAGGGCTTGAAATTTAATTTTATAATATTTTTTAGTGTTAAGCATAAATAGGCGCACAAAAAAGGCATATGATTTTTATCCAAAGAAACAAAAGGAAAAAAAAATGGAAACCACAATAGAGACAACTACAACAAAACTAATGTCGTGGCCAGAAACACCAAATAAAAAAATAAAGCAAGTGACGCTACGCAGGGAAAAAAATAAGAGCACAGATAACTAACCCTATTAAGATATTTTCAAAAAAAATTCCTATCAACAATGTTATTTCAAAAATCTGAACTTTTTCTTTAATTTAAAATATAATATGTCTTATCACTTCACTTTAATTTTTTTGAATTGTGGACATGTTGCTATTAAGATAATTTGATGAGCGTTTTGCATCATTTTCATAAGATCAATGACGGACACAAAACTTTATATTAGAGGAGTGAACTTATAAAATTTTAAGGGTGATTTTTAATAAAAAATATATATAATTCTTTTAAATCTATAAAAATTTCAAATTGTAGGGGACGATCGCCCCCTCCAAATCCACCCCTGCACAAAATAGAAAATATATGAAATGTAGAGTGAGTTCACTCTAGAACAAAAGATGTGATTTTCATCCACATGCACATGAACTTTTTTATTTCAAGTGAGATTGTGATTGCAAATGGTTTAAAGTCTCCTCTAATATATCCAATTGGGGCATGGACCATTCCCTACGGTGGGCATATTGCTACCAAGATATGTGAAGCTTCCTTCACGTACCAACATACACAATTAGTGTCAAACACGTTTTTGATTCGTGAATTATAATACTTGTATTAGGTTTGTACCTAAAGACATACATGAATAATTAATACTTTCATTATATTTGAAACTTTCATTATTTAAGAAAGATAGAAATTATTTGTGCCTCTTTCTATGTCCAACACTGAAAGATAAATTCTAAATTTTTATCTCAAAATTTTAAATTCTAAACTATAAACTCTAAAAAATACACCTACCCATAATTCTATAAAAATAATCATAAACTCTAACCTTAAACTGTAACCATAAGCCTTAACCTTAATTAAAAAAAATGAGCTTAAGATTTCTATTCTTAGGAAGGACGAAGTCTCAAAATATTTTTTGGTGGTTAGAATTGAATGATGGGTTTTTGCTGGGACCAAAAAATACAAATTTGCAATTACATTTACTCATCACTTTTTAAGAAATTAATTGCATTTTACTATTTTTGAGAGGATTTTTTAGGCCCAATTGACAATTTTGAACTCCAACCCAATTTCTTCAAAAAATTATCATTTTATTCCTTAGGATTTTCCGTCTCTTTTAACCATTGAACTTCGATTTTTTAGACAAGTTTAACAAAGTAATTGAAAATAACAGGTTTTTTAATAATTTTGAATTTTTTAAATTTTCCATATTTTATAATTTAAATATATTTTTTACAAAAAAAAGTTTGAGGGTAAAAAATGCCATTAGAACTTGATTTTATTCTAAGTATCATTTTAAATTTGAAGTCTTAATGTGAAAATATGATATGATTCAAGAGACAACATACATGTATAATCCATTTGTAAATTCTGGTAAGGTAATTGGATTTTACCTAAAGTTGTAGAGAAATAAAGAGATTGGTCAAAAAAATAAATAATGTCAATTAGATCATAAATTAAAAGTTGTCCAAATACATTAATTAAGACGAGCACGATTTCGACTATTCTTATTTACACGATAATCATTATACTTTAAATTCTATTTAATGACAAAATGATTGTCAATTCAAACAACTTATACGGATGATTATGTAATAAGTAATGTTCTTCCACATAATAATTGTACACGTGTTTATTAACTATATTGCACAATAAGATCTACTATTTGACCTAATATTAAAGATGTTCATTTTGTATGAATTTGAATTTCATGAGAATGTAATATCTTTCTATTTTATCAAAAAGTTGTTGTTAGGTTTATAGCACGCTTGAATCGATCACCGAAACCAACAATGAGAGTTATAAATGTTTGGTGGTTGAATTGGCTAAAATAAAAAATAAAGGTAGAGAAGTGACACAATGATTTTAGAGTGGTTCGGGCTGTTAACTAAACACCTACATCCACTACCTTAGCACACCACTAAGGATTTCCCAATTCACTCAACAATGAATTTGTCCCCTTTTACTAGTTTAGGAGGAAACTGTTACAACCCTATCTTTTAGATTTGGCTAAGATAGAACCAACTTTAGTTTTTGTTTAAGGCTAAACTAGAACCTCTCCTTTTACAATGGATTAATTTGGGTAAACTTAATACCTAACAATGTGGGTGTTTACACAACTTAAGATCACAAGAGTATAAGAATTTACAATTAAGCACTCTCTCTAAAGACTATGTACAAGAGAATAGCAAATAAAGATTTAAACTCTAATTCTCTTGACCACGTTGTTTGGATGTAGTCTCTAACCATCATCAAGTGTCCTTGTGGTGTTTATATAGTGTGGAATGAGTTTCTAGCCGTTTATGGCCGTTGAGGATGAGTCATAGCCGTTGAGGATGCAAAATAGTCGTTACCAACCTGAAAACACAATATTTATAGCACGAGGGATCGATCCTTTTACAAAGAGATCGATCATTTTTTATGAAAAATATGACCGTTACAAAAACGGATCGATCCCATACACCAGGGGATCGATCCTTTTGTAGTGACCCAAAATTTGTATGAAACTGCCAATTAAGGGATCGATCTTTTTTGCCTTAAAGACTGGAAAACAGTTTTCGTAGTGCAAAAACGGGTCATACTTGTTTTGAAAAAGATCGGTAAAGTTGGAAAATATTCGAAACAATTTTTTCAAGTTTGTTTGGACTTTAAATTAATTTTGCAAGAATTAATATATTCGATTAAGTCTAAAAATATTTTTCTTTTAATTTGTTATATCAAAATATTAGTTTAACAATCTCCCCTTTTGATATAACAAAATTCTTTGAAAAATTGTTTTTGACAAAAGATCCCCTTAGGAAAATAATTTTTGAGTTGATAAATGGTTTCAAAAACTTGTTTTAAATCACAACTATTTAAGCTCCAATTTTGTTTAAAAACTCAATTTTTCATTATTCGCTCATATTTCTCCTCTTTTTGTTATATAAAAAATAATTCAAACAAAGTTTGAAATCACATTAAGTTCAAAACAATGGAGTGAAGATGTTTTCCTTTTTAAAATCAACGCTCCCCTTAATCAAAGCATTCCATTTAAAAAAATTTAGCTCAAAGCTTGACACTTAAAGACGTTGAATTTCAAAATAAAATCAAATTAAGAGCATATAAAATTCAATTTATCTAAGACTTAAAAAATCTTTATACAAACATATGAATGAAACCAGTAAACTCATATGCATAAAATTTTTCAAACACACCGTAAAATTATGCTGCACATCTTTGTTTCCAAACTTAGAAAAAATAAAAGAAAGGTCGAAAAACATCGTAAAATGCATTTAAACATATATATACAGTAATGTTTCTTTCTAAAACATTGTAACTTGCCTATCTACAAGCCATTTTTAAACATCTTAGGATGTTTTATACGCTCTTATCTTCACACCATCTTAAAGATATGTTTCAGTACGACACCGTTATAGTTCAAAAATTATAATGGGGTCCGAAATAACCCGTTATTTGATAAAAAATATAGCTACCCAATCATTTTTCATTGGTTTGAATACATCTTCCTCCTCGATTTCTCGTGTGCGGGGTAATAAATCGTTGAATTCGCATCCTACAAGACGCGAATTCTAGTATCGAATATACAGTCGTCCTGCCAATGATTGGATTCTGACATTGCATTGAAATTCTCGTTTTGTAGAACACGAATTCTGAATTCTCATTTTTCAGAACACGAATTTGTCCTACATGACGTGAAAGGACTATTTTTCCATGTACATGGCGTGAAAAGGAGGTATTTTTCCAAGTAACCAACAGAGGGGTACTTTTCAGATTAAATTCCCTAAAGGGAATATCCCCAAATTTGCCTTAACTAAACCCCTGCTCTTTGATTTTCCCTATATCTAGTTTGATTTCAAAGAATCCCCATATCATGTAAAGGCAAAGAAAGTAAGAATCCGCCACATCTTTGCTTTCCAACTCACTGCCTTCATTTTCGCCATGTAATTTACTTCCTACATTAAAACAAGCATGTAATTTACTTCATTTTCCAACTCGCGGCATCCAACTCACGCTAAGCTCGATGTTTGTTCCCCCAGCACGTTTGTATGCCTGAAACATCTTATGCATATCTTTCTTATCTGATAGTGTGAGCATATAATGCTCCTCGGGGCCGGGCTCATTGACTGGTACTTTGACACGCAAGGCCTCTATTTTTGTGCCCGTCGACTCTTTAACATATTTCGAGATCAACTCAAATAATTCATTTCTTGTGATCATTTCACTAAAAGATGTGTAGAAGTATGTTCAACGAAAAAATACAATAGCTGAATATCGAGCCATACTCGCTCTAAGTTTTGTGATGATACGAAAGTAAGAAGTTTGATGGGATGCCTAAGGCAGAAAGGCAGTCTATTTATCTTTGGTGGTGGTAGGCATGCAGGGATCATATTTGTGTTTTACAAAACGTTAATTCATCTGAAATGTCAGTAATAATTTTGGAATTTGCGTTCTTTAGAACGTAAATATTTATATTCGTACAGAATCCGCGTTCGCGTTCTACAGAACGCGAATTCCAAATTATTGCTTTGCCAGACTTGTGCTGACAATTGTATCATGTCGCGGGAATTTTGCTGACATTTCTATCAGAATTCTAAATTATTGGTATGCTACTTCAACAAACGCAATTCTATTTATAAATGAGGGGGCTCGGAATTTCATGCACCTTAACAAAACTTAGAATTACAAAGCTCATCGATTTTCAGAAATGGCACCGCGAATTGAGGCTATAGTATACTACGATGGTCGGATGGTCCCCGATTCATACATTGGGATCATATTTCAATCTGAAAACACTGTTAAGATCAACATTCTGAGGCGATCAACCACGTTTCAGTCGCTTAGGACCTCAATATCCAGAAAGGTTCCCAATCGCACGGGGAGGGAGTTGGAGTCTTTGAAGTATCGATGTCCAACGTCGATAGATCCTCTGTATTACACAATATTCGATGTTGAAGATGATAGTTCTGTAGAATTGATGATAGATACACATCATCAGTACTCAATGGGATGGGCCATTGAGCTGTTTACAACATTTTTTGAAGTTCACGTTGGCGGTCATAATGTGGTACCGAATTGGTTACGAGCAAATCTCGAGTTCAATCCAAATGCTATTAGTCTGACATCGAGTTTACGACATGACTTCAACCTTCTACATACGAGCAATGATAAAGCTTCATCGTCTTCGTCTTCGTGGCAACGACATTCTTCCATTCCAAGGTTCAAATTTGACTTTAACTTGCCACCAACCCAAGAGTCGTCATACAATCTATACGTTCCAAGAATCGATGATTTCTCTATCGAGCGCCACTAAACATACATTCCATACACGGCGTCTTCAACGTACAATTAAGAGTTTAACCCGTTCGATGCTTTCTTTATTGGGCGCCACTCAACATACATCCCAAGTCACCAAAATGTAGATGATATGTTATCCGTGGGGGGACATTCAACTGTCGCTACTGTCGGTCGGGTTATGACTTCAGAACCTATTCACGCAGAAGTTAATGATGAAGCAGAACTTTACCAGTTTGATGAGGCTCTTTCTGATGAAGAGTCGCGTACACAGTTTGGGCACGATGGTGACGAGATGGGTTTATTTCCTCTTGAACCATCTGACCTTGACGAGCTGGTCAAATTAGAGGAGAGCACATAAAACTCTTCTGACAACGATACAGAGGATGATGAGGACGACGATGTTCGTTTGACTAATCTACATGGACCAAGCAGTTGCACAACGTACTACGAGCCACCTTCGCACTTCACAACAGTGGATATGGATGGCTTCTTCGATACTAAATTCCCAGAATATCCACAGTTAGATCATTTCAACCAATGGAATGTGGGTTCGACTGAGCTACATGATGGAATGGTCTTCAGGATAAAAAAACTCGTGGAGGCTGCCATCAAGCATTACAACATAGAGCGCTCAGTTACGTCCACCGTTTGGAAGACCGAGGCTAGGAAATATATTGTAGAGTGTCCTCACAAGTCCGCCAGATATAAATGAAGGGTTCGTGTGTCGCAATTGAAAAGGCTGAATGACCTGTAGAAAATAACGAGATATAAAGGGCCTCATACATGCTCCGTTGGGAGCCTGAGCCAAGACCATCCTAACTTGGACGTTCACGTGCTTTCTGTCGCAATCCTTCCACTCATGAAAGCAAACCCACGTGTATCCGTGCCAGTGTGTATAGCTACCATCAAATCCATTTACAAGTACACCGTCAAATACGATAAGGCATGGTATGCAAGATATCGTGCCATCCAAACACTGTACGGGCAATGGGAGGAATCATACAACGATCTACGATCATGGCTTCAAGTTATGCATGAATACAATCCAGGGACAGTTGTGGAATTGGATATTGTTTCGAAGTACTACAAGGATCGTGTTGTACCAGGGGAGGTCGAATTTCATCACCTTTTCTGGACGTTTCCCCAATGCGTAAAGGCTTTCGTCATTGCAAACCTATGCTCCAGATCGACGGTACATTTTTATATGGCAGGTACACACAGATCTTACTAATTGCAGTTGCCTAGGATGGCAACAGAAAATGTATCCCAGTTGCTTTTGCGATTGTTGAAAAGGAAAATATCCCATCTTGGGAGTTTTTCCTTTACAACCTCCGCAAGTATGTCCTGCGCTGAGTTTTACGTACACGTGAAGATGGCATCGCTATTATTTTAGATAGAGGCGCAGAGATTTGAGGAGCAATTCAACGTTTGGGAGATTCATGGAAACCCCCATATATACATCACCGATACTGTTTGCGGTATATAGCAGCAAACTACTATCAGAGGTTCAAGAACAACGATGAACGTATAATGGTTCTCCGTATGGGTATGCAACAATTCCATTTTGTTATTCTACGTCCATCGTTTATTATTATTACCAATCAACTATTGCGTGTCTTATTCAATAGGCAATGCACACCGGGTTAACCAAGTTGAAGAGCTGCTGGAGGAGTTGCAATTAAGGAATCCACAAGGGTATAACTATCTTACGGATATCCCGAAGGAGGAATGGTTGCGATTTTATGACGGGGGTCGCCGATACGGTCATATGACAACAAACTTGGCTAAGGTGATCAATTCGTCTCTTAAAGGAACACGCCATTTACCTATCACGTCCGTTGTCAAAGCAAAGTATTACCGATTGGCAACCTTTTTCGCAACCCTCGGGAAACAAGCAATGAACTGGATGGCAAGTGACCACATATTTCATCTAGATCTCCAGCAAAAAATCCAAGCGTCCATTGTGCATGCAAACTCGATGGGTGCACTGTGCTTCTCTCGTCGGGAACACATGTTTGAGGTAACGGAATTTTTGCAACCGCTACAAGGAATAACACAATACACCTACGTGGTTGATTTGCAAAAAAGAATGTGCGATTGTGAGGTGTTTCAGACGTTCAAGTTCTCGTGTTCGTATGCTTTCGCAGCATGTGCATCGGTTCATTTTGATGCAACGACACTAATCAATTCCATCTACAGGCTCGAAACCATTTTCAAGCTTTACTGAAATGAGTTCCCTCTCATCGAAAATGCACGTCACCGTCGTATAATCAACAACGAACCAAAGATATGCCTAGATCCCTCCCTGCGACGAAAGAAAACATGCCGGCCAAAATCAATGAGGATTCACTGTGCTGAGGATATGGTTCCTCGAGAAAAGACTGGACAACCTAAGCGGTGTAGTAAATGTGGGGACACTAGACATGATATTAGGAAATGTCCTCTTAGGACCGGCCCCCGAATAAACTAGATCAACCTATGTGTGATGTCTTCCGTCGTATTTTAATTTAAACGATCTTTTCTACTTTGTTTTATATTTTACTTGCAATTTTAACGCGATTTCCATACATGCTACGACGACGTATTCATCATATTTTTTCTGCCGCTATAAACATATGTTACATAATTACGGAGACCAACTTAGACAAAAGCAAACAAATACTCCGACAATATCCGAAAATCCAATTAAACCTCCCTATGTACCCACGTTTGCTTCTAAAAACATCATTAGATAGCATTTTTAACGCGATTTTCTGACACTTTAGGATGCAATTTTCACGCCCATTTTCGCGCCGATGTAAACATATGTTACATGACTAGGCCTTCAATCTTAGACAAACGCAAAAAATTATGCGAAAGGTATTGCAAAATCTATTTAAACATGCCTATGGACACATTTTTGCTTGGAAAATGTTACTTTGATAGCATTTTTAACACAATTTTCTCACATTTTCGGACACCGTCTTCCTCTGAACTTTAGCACCACTGTAAAATTAAGCTGCACATCTTTGTCTCCAAACTTAGAAAAAACCAAAAAAAAAAAGGTTGAAACACACCGTAAAATGCATTTAAACATACATATACAGTAATGTTTCCTTCTAAAACATTGTAACTTGCCCATTTGCAGACCATTTTCAAACATCTTAGGATGTTTTACACGCTCTTATCTTCACACCATATTAAAGATGTGTTTCAGTACGACACCGTTATAGTTCAAAAATTATAATGGGGTCCCTAGATAACCCGTTACTCGATCAAAAATATAGCTACCCAATCAATTTTTGTTGGTTTGAATACATCTTCCTCCTCAATTTCTCGTGTGCGGGGGGTAATACATCGTTGAATTCACGTCCTACAGGACACGAATTCTGGTTTCGAATATACGGTCGTCCTGCCAAAGATTAGATTCTGACATTGCACTGAAATTCGCGTTCTATAGAACACGAATTTCGAATTCTCGTTTTTCAAAATGCGAATTTGTCCTACATGGCGTGAAAAGGAGGTATTTTTCCAAGTAACCAACAGAGGGGTACTTTTCGGATTAAATTCCGTAAAGTTAATATTCCAAATTGGCCTTAACTAAATCCCTGCTCTTTGATTTTCCCTATATCTAGTTTGATTTCCAAGAATCCCCACATCATGTAAAGGCAAAGAAAGTAAGAACAAAAGCTTAGGCCAACAACCATGATGATTACGAAGGATATTGCTCCATTTTTAGATGCAGATAAAAAGAAAGCTGTGAAAAGGAAGGAAAGTGGACACCATTTCTGGCTGTGCTTAGCTGAAGTTAATTTCCTGGAAATTACCCTACTACTGCATCAATTTAGTTTAAGTAGATGTTGTTTTCACTTTTCATATATGTTAACATAAAATGGCTATTATGTTTCATAAACTCTTTACTTTTTAATTCAGAGAATATATATCTGTATTCCACGCTCACCCAAACTTGAATAAAATATATGAGTCTCATATTTTTTCCTTGTGGGATTGATTTTTGTTTCTGAAATGTCAGGACAGAGAGTAATAGCATGGCTGCAAATTCTGACTGGCATGGAAATTTTACAAATGCTGATGTTTGTTAGAATAAAGGCAAGATCTTGAGCAAGAAAAGACTCACTTTTGAAAAACGTTGTCGGTTGTTCATCCACTAAAAACATATTTTTCCCAGACATCGCGCTCGTGTGTAAAAAAAAGAATGACATGATCTTGTTCTTTTTTTCTCCATAGGAAAAAAAGATATATGAAAACTGTTTTTTTTTGCACTTATATGCTTCGAATATAGCAAGTATCAAATTAGATATATTGAAGAAAATAAAAATTAAACACTCCATCAACTAAATAATAGTCTCAATGAAAAAAGGTAACACGTTTATTTACGTGATTCAGTTCGAGCAATTTATTTTACATGTATGCATGAGTTTCTATTATTTTAAATACATATATAATCTTTATTTTTAATTAAAAACTTGAAGTTGAACTCGATCACAATAATCAAGTTTACCATTGATTTTGGGGATTAAGTTCATGTTTACATTAGATATAAGGTTAATTGAGATTTTTTAAATTGTGGAACATTGTCTGGACAAACGTGGGAAGCGTAAATTAATTCTTAAATTTCTGTCTCAGTATACATATGTCAAGCTCAGTGAAAATTATATAAGAAATAACAGTAGCGATTGTTTTATGAAGTTTATGGTTTGCACGCAATGACAAGGTGTTTATTGACAAATTGGCTGCGATCAAGGACCTCTTGTTTATTACAATGATGAGAGCTTACACATAGTTAAGGGCAATTAATGAGAACTTATATGCAGTGATGGAGATTGGTGGAAAAATCCCATAGCATGTATAGTGAATTGTAATAGCACCAATGAAGCTGCATTGTGGTGCCTTCCTCCGGCTAACTCATTAAAATTCAGTGTTGATAGAACGTTTCGAGAAGAAGCAGATTGTGGTGGAGTTTTACAGAACTCGAAAAGTGATATGCAGACGTTATTTTCAGAACCAGTTAAAAAACTCTGCTCTGACTTTGCTGAGCTGATGGCTATACAAATTGCGTTAAAAAGTATATTTGGAAGCCGAGTTGAAAGGATAATCTGCTCTGCTGGTAAAATTCACGGAGATGGTGGGATATCTTCGATGAAATTGATGACATGAAATGGGAGATTACAAAGGTAGAAATTCAGTCTGTATCCTAAAATTTTATGATGTTTGATATAATTACTCCAGAATTATTTAAAAATCTGCTCTACAAAATAAGAATGCGAAATGTGAAGACGGGTAGGAAACCATGTTAAAAAACAATTTATTTGGGTGATTTTTTTATTATATTGATAGATAAATTTATGGGTTAAACAAAACAACAATGATTTCAAAATCAGGCGAGACCCAATACCACCAATTTAATGCACAAAACAAATGCCATTTTATCATGATAATAGAAGTAGCTTCACAATTAAGTTTTTGCGTATCCACAAAAGAAGCCGACCAGACAAGCAACAAAAATATAGTAGTATTCAACAAACAGAACCATAAAAAGTTATTAATGATACGAGATAAAACCAACAAATCCATTCTTCTGCTAATAGTCTTGTGGTGTTGGTCACACAAGATCTTCCTCATCATCACTACAAAGCCAGCCATAATAACCGCTTTAAATGTGCTGTTAGCAGAATAACAAAAAAAAAAAAACACGAGTCCAGTAAAATACTTTTCTACCCAAAACTGAAATAATTTTAGATGAAAAAACATATTTGAAGAGTAGATACCAACTAATTACCTCAAAACTCTATCTCCAATATGTCTGGGGAACTAGATCCAATGGGGTTGAGAAGCTTGAGCACAATCAAAAGATAGGTGTCACATAAACATAGGCAAAAAGTGATATGCATATAAGTCTATATCTCTTATTACAAATAAATATCACTTGCATGGACTGCATCAACAGATTGCCGAGTGCCATACCAGTTTAAAAACATTGCATGTTTTGGAGACTCATGCTCACAACCAAAAATTTAAAATTTCTCTTACCGATAAAACACATTTCACACCAAATTGATCAGCACAATACCATTTGATCAGACAATACCATTTATTTTTCTTACCATGGCATCCGCCACATCTTTGCTTTCCAACTCACTGCCTTCATTTTCGCCATGTAATTTACTTCCTACATTAAAACAAAAACTAGGCTGTTAGTGGCATCTTGCATATTGTTTTCTTTAAAACAATTAAAGCAACAAATAAAACAATTACCTAATAGTTTCAGAAAGCACTGATGGCGTGTCGGCAATGTCTCGACTGAAACCGATTTGTAAAGTCGAAGAAGCATAACTTCAAACCTTTTCAAGTCTTCACATTCCACAAACCCTTTCTTGATAAACAGGCATGCCACTTTTGTAGCCAATTCTTCCATGCTCAACTGTAAATGATTATCGGCAACAAGTTACACAAAAGACAAAGAAACTTAAACCAAAAGTAGAAAACGATAATATGTTCAAATTACTCTTAGGCCATGAACAAGATTGTAAGGGAAAAGTAGAAATGATGTTACAAGATGCCATGCCATTTAATAAGAGAAACAGAAGCATCGAGGAAACACACCTCAGGTATGTCTTGACGATATTGGTCAATTTCAGGACCAACACTTTGAACAACTTCAATCATGTCTAACATAGAATTCATCGTTTCCAACTTATTCCCCAGCTCCAACAAAACCAACTGGTGAAGGGACATGCTCCCACTCGAAGTAAAATCTTTGAAAAAAGATGGTGATGTAATCTTTTCTCGACCTACTAGTAACAAGGCAGTCGTCTCAAAGAGTTTTCCGCCCACCACATAGCCATGTACTTCTTTGTCAACCTCTTTTGTGTGCTCAAAAAGCAGCCTAAGAGAATCCAATAGGTTCTGACATTGGTTCAAGATAAACAAATTAATAACAATAATAGAAATCTAGGATATATCTAAAAATGCAAAAGAGTTAAAGAGATAGTTACTGACCAAATATAAGAACAAACGAATAATAATCAGGCAGATAGATCGTTTTGAAGACCAATCGAATTTTTCATACAGCCAACTGCAATAAATAAACATAAATGAAAACGAATTATTAATACACTAGTTCCAATCCCTGATTCTATATGTAATAGATGGATAGAGCAATTCACCAAGTAGCAAAATATTCCAAACCAATACCTCATGTTCAAAAGAGCAAAGTTTAAAGGTAACATGCCCTTTATTCTGATGTCCGTCAGAGCTCCACTGTGAATATATAAGTCGACTAACACAGGAGAAGTGAATGTAAAAAACAGTGGATTTGATCCTAGGCCTGATCTGTCTGGATCAAGATCATTAATGTCTATATCGAGACCTGTTTCTCCAGCTAATAGGGCAGTTGCACACTTAAAAGCATCGTATGTTTCGAAATCAATGAAAAGTGAAGTTAAAAACATCTGTTTTGATCGATAAGAAGCACGATAAATTTCCCTCTCACACTTAAAATGTCGAACAAATCCATCGCTATCATCGCTGGATAGGAAATCAGTAAGACTCCAAAGTATATCAGATAATTTTATCAAAAAAAAATATTGCATGAGAATGTAGTTTCTCTATTTTATCAAAAAAAATATTGCATGATGAATAATTTTAATCTAATCATCACGTATGTAGCTGATTTAAATTTATAAGAAACTAAAAAATTATAGCTTATTCTGGATTTTATAAAGTCAATCTTTAAAACTCGATTAATTGAACTCTTTGAATGATTTTAATTGTAAAAGATAATGTTCTTATTTGTACGTAATTCAAGTTCGAGCAACTAGTTATCCAGAACGATGGGCGTAAAATATATGTAGATGACTTTTTAAATTCGACGTCAAATTCCAGAACTCAACCTTGAACAAGTGATGAAAACTACCAAGTTCGAGTATGATAGGGGAAGAGGATATATATATATATATATATATATATACGGGCATGTATTAAGGTGTCCACAGAAGGGCTACGAATTAACCTGGGCTTGCACAATCGGCTTAACGGCCTGGCCGTTAGTTTCTCCTAAACCATGGCCCTTTGCACAACCGCCGTCAGTGTAGAAAAGAATAAACGGTTTAAACAGTTGGTTTAGTAAATTTATAAAATCGAGCCGATTTAATCGAACATAAGGTAATAAAATATAAACGCTTGATTTGGATGTATAAGATTGACTTTATCAAACCAACATAAATTCAATCGGTTTAGTTTGTTAACCGAATTAACTTGAGCTGGATATATTAATTTTGGGCCAATTGGTTGGGTTCGTATGATTTTTAGATCAATGGTGCAAATAATTGTTTAGTTAAATGGGTTTTTGGATTTGGATTTAGGTTTAGTAATTTAAACTATTAATTATAATATTTTTAAAGATAATTATTTAATGTATTGTTAGTGATTTTTTTTTCACACACGGGCTTCTGAAATTGTCACATGCCCTTCTAGGGCCCTGAACTCCAAGGGCCAATCTCCAAGCTAACACCTCCAGGTCCAAAGTTCCCAAAATAACATCCAAAATTCTACATTTCCTGGACTAACACTATTATAGTGAACTCGTTGTACATGGACGGCGAGTTTGAATAAAAAAATGTTTTTCAATTTTTTGAACTCCCCGTCCATGCACAACGAGTTCCAAAAAAAATTTAAATTTTTTCGTACTTTAACTTAATTAATTAATGATTAACAAATCCTAATTAGAACTCGCCATGCATTTTTTTTACGAATTTAAAAAAAATTAAACTATTAAGAACTCACTTCTTGAAGCTAAAATATAGTAGCAAACTCTTTAGCTACATGAATCCCACGTTGATAAGAAACAAAGGCTTACACTCTAGCTACGCCTATATATAGCTAATGCCAACATCCTTTTTTGCTATTCATGGAGTTAAATATTAAAGTTGGTTCCTAATAGTTCATTTTTTTTTCATTTTCATTCTTCAATACATTGAAGATGCGAAGTGGATTCCTAATAGTTTAATTTTTTTTCATTTAGTTTGGAGATTATGACCTAGGAGTGCTGTTTTGAGGAATTTAGGACCTAAGGATACTAGTTTGGAGATTTTCTCAAACTCTAAATCCTAAATTTTAAATCACAAACTCTAAACTTTAAATCATTCCTAACAACAATAAAATTGTAACCCCCTCGTCTCGGTCTGGCTGGATGACCGGTCCGAGTGGGCCACACGGGGAAAACCGAAGCGAAACCCGTAAAGGTTCCCCCTCGGTTAGCGACCCTATTTTTTTTTCTTTTAATTCGATCTTTTCTAAAGGCTCATTCGAATCCTATGTGATCAAACAGCGGAAATAAAACACAGGAGATAAACATTCGAACCCAAAACAGCATTCAAACAACCCAATTTTAATCCTTTAAACAGGCCGTTTCGAAACACCCTTGAGGCGTATCGAAACGCCTTGACCAGGTCAACTTCCCCAAAGCCCATACAAGGGGCCGTATCGAAACGGAGGTCAACCGTTCCGAAACGCCCTCAACAGTCAACTTCTCGTGGTCAACAAGATTTTGATCGTTTTGAAACCCTTAGACCCATTTCGATACGCTTTCATCTCGCCAATTTCTCAGAATTCCAGTAGCCAAAACGTTCCGATACGCGTTTCGGAACATGGGGTTTAAAGGCCAAACCGTATCGAAACACGTTTCGATATGGGGTCCCTAAAGCCTTACCCGTTCCGAAACGACCCATCCCGTTTCGAAACGCGGGCTGTCTGCAACCTTTGAAAATCAGACTTAGGCGGATTTTAACAAGTGTAAAGGTCCCATAGGACCCCTAAAGGCACACAACACAAGCAATCAAGGTCTAGAGGCATACATCCTATGTCAAACATGTTCAAACATACACAAGGCATATAGTGGATCGTTCATACATGCCAATTTCACATTAACAAACATTTCACAAAAGACATGCTTAAAGACATTAATAGTCAAAAGGCATCCTTCATGTCATATAGGTTTACATGCCATCAAAGCAAACTTAAGCATCCACAAGACATACATCACTCAAGCATTTGGCAAGTTACCATGATTACAATCCAAGTCAATTCATGAACATCAAACACAAGTGAGAGTCATACATAGCTCATACAAAAACACCCTCTTGCCACATTGCTAAACTACTACATAATTAATAACCGTACTTGAGCAAACAAAAACTTGGAAAGCCCTTCTTGCCTTGCTCCGAGCTAACACCACGCTAATGATCTGCATTGTTGAAAATGAGAGCGTAAGCCATAAGCTTAGTGAGGATGCTCTAAAACCGAAAACATCAACAATGCAGGGTTCAAGCATGTATTCCCTAATTCTCATATCTAACATGCATAGGTAAATTCACAAGTAGACCTAGCTAGTCTTACAAGAGTCATGCATGGCATCTCACATCATACTAAGCTCAAACATCACATATCAATATCATACATTACAATCAATAGAACAAGTTCAATTGGCCACTATTAGTTTACCCGGATGTGCGGATTTAATCTCAACATTCACATTACCTCGGTGGGATTACACTCATCACCGGACCTTGTATGGGCAGGATTCCACTCATCACCACATGCCCTACGGATGGGATTCCACTCATCATCCCGTAGAATATATATAAGCTTCCGGTGGAATATTACATCACCGTACTCCTCCTTGATGACTTAACGCCATCAAGGCCACATACGTTTTGACTCAATTTGTGTGTACACTAATCCTAATGATCGATCATTTACACCCGGTAAGTTAATTAGTGCCGATTTACATTTACCACATCACATATCCATCAACCATATCTCATGCTCATCACATACACATATCATGGTATACATGTGCAAATCAACCATATATCACAAGAGCATAAATAGGCAAACACAAATAGCATTTAATGGAAATCAAGAGCTAAGTTAACAATTTAAATCCACATGGAAATGGCCTACCAAGCACATTTCAACTCATACGCTACACACACTCGAACCAAACTTTAAAACACATTTAAAGTCACTCACCACCCTTCCTTAGCAACCAAAGCAAGCCTCCTACAAGCCCAGATTCGATCCCAATGCTTCTCCAACGTCTCCTCTTGCTTCTAGCCAATCAAAAACACATCCATTATTCCCAATCAATGCTAAAATTTAGTCAACACTCAACTCTTGAGCTCAAACTAACTTCAACAAATTTTCCAATCAACTTAATCCCCCAAAATGCCCATTTTCGTGCTCCTTCAAACCCTAGCTGAAATTTCCATTTTCAATCATCCAAATGACCCCCAAATGGTCCCAAAGCATCTCCCTAACATACATAACCCATCAGCCCTCCAATTTAAACCTAAAACCAACCAAAAACCAAGTTTTTTACACTTTGAAATTAGCCTCAAGAACCCATTTTGGGTTTTCACCCAAACCCAACCATTTTAACATATTATGTTCATTTTAAGGTAAATAAACTAAAACCCAACTTTATATTTCAAAACAAATTGAAAATCTTCATAAAAACTCAAACTTTCATCAAGCCCTAATTTTCAAAAGTTCATGGTTTTCAATTCTATGACCATGTAGAGATAGAGGAAGAAAAGGAGAGTTAGAAAATGCTATTACCTTTGAAAATGGCCTTGGAATGAAGTAGGAATTTAATGGAATAGTAATTTAGGGTTTGGGAGGGGTTTTTGAGCAATGTCAAATTCCCGCAGCAGCATAATCCAACGTATCAGTCGAGGTTTTGCATCCTTTTTGGTGAACATATACTTGAGTGCTGAGTGATTTGTATGGACCACCACTTTCGTTCCAAGTATGTACGGACGAAACTTGTCAATTGAGAACACCATTACTAATAGCTCCTTCTCTGTCGTGGTGTAGTTTATTTGGGCATCATTCAGCGTTTTGCTGGCATAGTAAATCACATGGAAGAGTTTATCCTTCCTCTGCCCTAATGCTCCCCCGACAGCATAATCACTGGCGTCACACATTATCTCAAATGGAAGACTCCATTCTGGTGGCTGTACGATCAGGGTTGTTACCAGTTTCTCCTTTAGTATTCTGAATGCTTCAGTACATTCAGTGTTAAAGTCAAAGGGGCGATTCTGTTCCAACAGGTGGCAAAGTGATGAGTTCTCAAATATGACATATTTCATTTGCTATTTTTCTAGTTATTTGGACTTCTTGCTGCTTAATACATGTTGTTTTCATTATATTTTGTGCAGGGATCCGATTCTGGAAATAGCAGTGAAAATGGGGCATTTCTGTAGTTTTTATTATAATTCTGTCATGACTGGCATCATGGGCACGACACCGGGCACGACGCGTCTGACGTGGCAGTGACGTGGCAATGACGTGGCGACTTCTAGAAGCTTCTGGAACGTTTTGAGAGATCTTATCAGCTTATCCGATTAGATTTCCTGCATTTAAATTTCAAAACATTTAAATTGTTTTATCTTTTGTTTATTATTTTAAATTATCTCATCACCTTATCTTTGTAAATCTAAGCCTATAAATACCACCCTTGGTAAAGGCTTAGATCATCAATCAATAAATTAGTTTTCATCTCTTAGCTTTGAGTATTTTTTTTAGCGTTTCCTTTGTAAATAATTTTTAGCTTTAATAAAAGTTCTTTTCCTTTATTTTTCCTTGTTCTATTTATTTTATGTTATTTAATTACTTTTCTAAAAACCAAGTTAAGTATGATAATTAATATCATGCTTAACTAAGTCTTTTAAGCCAAGAACCAACCAAGTCAATTCGATTCGTGAGAGTTGAACTTTGCTTAAATTCTTTTGGGAAATCATTTTTATCTTTCTGCTTAGATAGTTTGGCAATCGGCCTTACTAAAAGTTTTTAACCGTTTTTCAAATCAAAAAGAGCTCGTTGGTCTGGAATCGTTTAAAAACATAGTTGGGAGGAAGGATCGGCCTGTGGCAAATTTCGACTTCCTGTGAACACTCTTAGCGGCGGTCCGCTAAGGAAAGATAAAATCAGAAGCGATTCTATTTTAGACAATTTCTGAGTCGGGTTTTTCCTGCTTTTATTCTAAATATTTTAACGGCGATAGACGTGGTTGATTTATTTAAGAACCATCTTTCGAAGATAGACTTGGGAGGATTGGTTACTCGAGAGAGAAACAAGTTACGACAGGTTGGGCCTCGTAGACTGTAACCGACATGATCCCCAAAATAAAAATCTATTTCAGTGATCGAAAGAATTGAAGGAGCTGGTTCGAGGCTATTTTGCATTCTTGAATTTTCTTTATTATTATCCGCACTTTATTTATTTTCTTGCTCAACATTTCAAACATCCCCTCTTTTCCTTTTAACGCCTACTTGCAGATATTCCTGGACAAAAAGGCTAACAGGATCAAGTCACTAAACTGAAAAATCTCCCTGTGGATCGACCCTCTTTCCCTATATCTACTTAATTTCTTTATTTTATTGTTAGTCGAAAGAGGTTAATTTATTTATTTATTTTGATGGGTAAAACGACAACTTGTCACAAAGGGGCTTGGTAATCTTTGAAAAATTGGCTATGAATCTTCGGTATAACCCTGCATTCCCTAAGAAACTTCGGATCCCTTTGACTGTGGTGGGTGGCGGCAGCTTTTCGATAACCTCTATTTTGGCTCTGTCTACCTCTATGTCGCAGCAGCTAGCCTTGTGGCCCAGTATTATGCCTTCATCTACCCTAAAATAGCGTTTTCCTAGTTTAAAACCAAGTTCGCTTCTTCGCATCTCTCAAGGACTTCTGTAAATTGCCTAAACAATTCTTGAAGCTGTCTCCAAAGACGAAAAAGTCGTCCATGAAAATTTCTAGGAAATCCTCCACCATGTCGGAGAATATTGCCATCATGCACCGTTGGAAGGTTGTTGGTGCATTGCAGAGCCAAAATGGCATTCTTCGAAAGGCATAGGTGTCGTACGGGCATGTGAAGGTAGTTTTCTCTTGGTCCTCCGGTGTGATTGCTATTTGGTTATAACCTGAGTAACCATCGAGAAAACAGTAGTAAGGCTTCCCCGCTAATCTATCTAACATTTGATCGATAAAGGGTAAGGGGAAGTGGTCCTTTCGGGTAGCTTTATTAAGCTTCCGGTAGCCCATACAAACCCTCCAACCGGTCACAGTCCTGGTTGGGATTAGTTCGTTTTCCTCGTTTGTTACTACGGTTATGCCTCTTTTTTTGGGCACACATTACATCGGGCTCACCCACTTGCTATCCGAGATGGCATATATTATTCCGGCATCAAGCTACTTGATGATTTCTTTCTGCACCACCTCTCGCATAGCCTCGTTTAGTCGTCTTTAGGCATCGATAGTCGGCTTGTGATCATCCTCCAAGAGAATCTTGTGCATGCATAACGCTAGACTGATGCCTTGGATATCAACTATAGTCCATCCAGTGGCTTTCTTATGCTGTTGTAGCATTTTGATCAGTCGATGCTCCTATTCCTGCATCAACTTGGAAGAGATGATTACGGGCAACATATCATTTAAACTAAGAAAAACGTATTTAAGCTGCCCTGGCAGGGGTTTAAGGTCTAGAACATGTGCCTGTTCAATGGAAGGCTTTTGGATTACATATTCATTCGAGGTATAATTCAAAGGCTCGAAGAACATACCTGGACGTGTGCCTATCCAATTTACCTCCTCAGGACCTTCAGTGTCGGATGATTCTGTGTCTGAGGAGTCATTGTCGTCGTTGCTGCCGTGACAGTCTTTAGGGTGACTGCGGTGGTAGTGACCAAACTTTCTGTCGTGGCAGTTTGACCTAATGCAGGGTTGGTCAAGGACTACTTCTGAGATTTCTTTGCACTCTTCCTCTGCATCAGCTTGTTTTATTGTTTGGAGAACATTGAGCTTGATTTGCTAATCATTTACTCTCATCGTCAGTTCTCCTTTCTCGACATCGATCACAGTTCTGCCTGTGGCTAGGAAGGGTCGCCCCAGGATGATCGGTGCGTTTTCATTTGCTTCACAATCTAAAACAAGAAAGTCAGCAGGAAAGATAAACTTATCCACTCTTACCAAGATATCTTCGATCTTTCCTTCCAGTTGTACGTAAAAACGGTCTGCCAGCTGCAGCAAGATTGTCGTGGGCCTTGCTTGTCCAATACCTAGTTTCTGAAATACAGATTTGAGCATTAGATTAATGCTAGCACCAAGATCACAAAATGCCTTACCCACGAACTTATCGCCAATTATGCATGGTATGATGAAGCTCCCAAGGTCCTTCTTATTTTGGGGTGGATGCTTATGCAAGATTGTCATGCATCCTTCTGTCATCTTTACTGTTTAAAATTCCCCGAGTCTGGACCTTTTGGACATTGCATCTTTGAGAAACTTAGTATAACTGGGCATCTGCTTAATGGCTTCTAGCAGCGGTATGTTAATATGTACTTTCTTAAAAATATCATAAATTTTCTTAAGCTGTTACTCTTGTTTCTGTTTCTGTAACCGCTATGGAAAAGGGGGTGGAGGACGGTAATCTTCAAGGCGTCCTTCACATGGAATCCGGATCTGAGGAGGCTTAAGTTCTTCAGCATCTTCTGTTTGCTCCTCTGTCCCTTCTGTTGTCGTGGTAGGTGTGGCGACATCAGGCTGTTTCTCCTCTACCGAGGTAATGTTCACGACAGGTGTCTCTAGGGTCGGATCCTCACTCGGTACGTCTTTTATTTTCGACCCTTGTAATTGTTTCCCACTCCTCATTGTAATTGCTTTGCACTGCTCATGTGTGGGTTTTCTAGTGACCTTAGTATCACTAGGGAATCCTCTATTCTGCCTTGGTTTAATGTACTGTGAAACCTGGCCCATCTGTGTCTCCAGAGATTTCAGGGTAGCCTCATGGTTTGTTATCCTCATCTATGTCTTGTCTATGAATGTTTCAGTTTTCTTGACAAAGTGATCCATGTTCGCCATGTATGCTCCCGTCTGTGATATAAATGTTGCCAAGGTCTGTTCTAGTATACTAGGTGTTGTTGCCGGCTGCTGTGGTGGCTGCTGCCGCGACATAATTCTGGGTACTCCTTGGTTCTGATTGTTCTGCACTAGAGGGTTCAGTGCATTGTTCGGATTGCTCCAGGAAAATTTGGGATCCTTCCTCCAGTTGGGATTGTAATTGATGGAATCATAATTTCTAGGATTTTTATAGTTCCCAACATACATCCATTCTTCCAGCTGTAAAGGACAATCTTCTGAACTGTGATTTCCACTACAGGTTTCACACACCTCTTCTGCAGAATATACAGCTTTAGAATCTTTCCGCTGCAGATTTTCGACTATCTTTGTGATGTATGCAATCTGTGTTTTAACCGAGTTATCAGCTTCATACTCCTTTACAGATATTCCTCGTTTGCCTCATCTTCGAGCTATAGGGAATTGCTCATCGTTTTTCGCTAACTTTTTCAACACGAGCATTGCCTCGTCCGGTTTTGTGAAACCGATAATTTGATTTTGATATAACTAAAGAATTTAAGGACTAAATTGAAAATGTGAAGACGAATTTTTAAGTCTTCAAACCTCTCTACATGTTTAAAAGAAAATGCCTAAGTTAAAAACTAATTTTATCAAAAGTTTTCTAAGTGTTCTTGAAGCCAAAACAGTGATTTTCGAGTCACCGTTTCAGAATAGCCTTAGGGAATCCATGCATTGGGCAGTTCCGTAAGAGAGTTGTAAATCTGTCCCACGCCTCGTGCATTGGTTCATCATCTTCCTGTTGAAAAGTAGCAATCTTGTTACACAATCTTTCAGATAAATGAGAAGGATTAAAACGAGAAAGGAATTCACGAGAGGGATCTGCCCAAGTTCTTATTGAACCCGGCGTTAATTGGTTCCACCAATTTTTAGCTCTATCTCTCAATGAATGAGAAAATAGTCGGAGCCTCAGTACTTCCAGAGTTATCCCTGGCAGTCTGAACGATCCACAAATTGCTTGGAATGTTTTCAGATGTTCTCGTGCATCCTCAGTAGAAGAACAACTAAATTGGCCAGCGGAATTTATCATGTTGAACATGACATGTTTCAATTCGAAGTGTTCAGCTTCCACGTCTGGCAGGGTAGTTTCCAGTTCAACATGGTCATTGTCTATGTAGTCTCGACAAGTCTGTCGTGCTGCTGCGACAGTGGGCAGCGGCCGATCGTTCTGAGCATCGTTAGGAGGATCAACAATAACCCTAGGGTCATTGTTGTTGTTGGGATCATCTTTCCCATTACCTTGCCTTCCGTTCACCATTGCTTCCAGCATCTCCTCAAGATAGTTGTTTCTTTCTATCAAGAGTCGGGCTTGGTTCCTGAGTTGGTACGTGCGTTCGATTTCTGGATCTAGTTCGTACTCAGGTTCTTTGCCTCGTCTAGATCTGTGCATAAGCAAATAGAAAACCTTGTGAAAACCACAGGGTAAATAACACCACTAAAAACAGAAAATAAAAATGAAGTGCAGTAATAAAAAGGTAAAGGTATGTTTTCAGTCCCCGAAAACGACGCCAAAAACTTGTTGCATGTAAATAGAACTATCGCAAATAGTGCAAGTGTACACGATGCAAGTAGTAAAGTGATACTAGAGTATCAGATATTGTCTCCGCAGGGACTGGAAATAACTCTATCATTGAATTGCTGCACATGAAAAAGAAATAGTTTAAATGAATTGTGAAGAAATCTTGAGTAAAAACCAAAGTAAAAGATAAAGAAATTAGATTTAAAGAATAGGCTGGTATTGAATTGCTCAGTAGTGCAGGTGTTGCACTGTTAGAGGAACTTCTATTGTCTGTCGTCGTTCTTGTCGCGGCAGCACCTATTGCGGTAGAGGTCTGTTGATGTCGCGACAGCGATCAACAACTCTGTACTTCAAGCTTGGCAATAATCCATGTTATGACTTATCATATCCCTAGGCCCAAGTTTTGTTGATGAACACTTCTTGGATGATACCTCCCGACGTAAATCAAATGATGAACACCAATGTTGTTGAATTCTTCTTTAGCCACTTAACCTTGTACTTATCCCTAAGCCAAGATGGTTTAACCATAAACTGGAAAACATGTATTTACTCCTTTCTTATGATTAACTCTCCCGATATCAAACAAATGGATAACCTCACAGTGCTCTCCCGATGCTCTTATGAGATATGAAAAACCAGAGTAAATAAACTTGAAGTTTTATTACTTGACAGAAATTTCCTAAAACAATACAATCCTTGCAACTACTTTACAGAATCAACCCTTAGCCCTATGGGGAGTTTAGAACATGATGGAGAAGGAAAAACGACAAGGGTTTAGGGGAAGACGTTTAGGAATGAGATATCCTTCCTAAGGTCGAATTACATGCCTTTATATAGGCCTTGGGTCCAAGTTTTCTAATATGGCAAGAATACAATTTTGAATTAAAGTGCAACTCTATTAAAGACTAAATCTTCTGAGTAGATGCCTTGAATTCGTCCTCTTTTCTTGCCTTGAGTTTCTTCCTTGAACTTTGGGCTTGGCCTTCATTTTGATTCAGGGCTTAGAAAAATATGGGAGTGGTCCACGACAGACCGGCTTGAAATTCTCTATATGTCGAGCTCCACTTCACTTTTCCACCTCAGCATTCTTCTGTCATCATGGCTGCCACGACAGATGTCACGATCGCCTTTGCTTCTCGACTCCAGCTCTGCAATTTGGCTCTGTTCCTTTGCTGCCACAAATTCGGTCTGAATTCTCTCCCTCCAGAACGTGTTTTCTCTATAAATTGGAGCCACCACATGAGAGAATTTTTACCCCTGAAAATTCTCTCCCAAACTTTAGTAGAACGCGAATTTGAAACAGGTGCGATAATGGCGGGTTTGCTGAGGTTAGATGAAGGACACACATGCAATTATCTTCGAAATAATGTAAGTTTTATATTTGTTAGTTTAATTCGAATATGTAAATTTAATTTAGTGTTGCCGACATGATTTGAATATGTAAATGGTATTTATTTTTAGAGTAAAAAAATTAGTAAAATTCGAATATGTCTTTAGATTTTACTTTTAGACTAAGAAAATTAGTTAAATTGGAATATATCTTTGGTATTTACTTTTAGACTAAAAAAATTATTGCTACAGTAGAATATGTGATTAGTATTTACTTTTAGAGTAAGACAATGAGTGAACATTCGAATATGTATTTAGTATCAACTTTTAGACATAAAAAATGTAGTGTGCATTCGAATATGTGTTTAGTATTTAATTGTAGACTAAAAAAATTAGTGAATAGTCTGATATGTTTGTAGTAGTTAATTTTAGACATAAAAAATAATGTTGATTCGAATATATCTTTAATATTTAATTGTAGACTATAAAAAATAGTGAACATTTCAACTCCTTTTTAGTATTTAATTTTAGACATAAAAATAGTGTACATTCGAATATATGTTTAGTATTTTATTGTACACTAAAATTTGTGACATTCAAATATGTGATTATTAATTTGTGTGCGTCTTTAATTATTTGTAAAATGGTGAAGAACGTCAGTTGGAGGTTTCTATCACTCGGATGAGGACGGAACCGGATCCTCGTCTAGCAAATTACATAGCTCTGGCCGGATTTGGGCATGTGTCGAGGATTGTTGGAGGAGGTGCGAAATTAGATGTTGATTTAATCAACGAGCTTGTGGAGAGGTGAAGGCCAGAGATACATACATTTCACTTACACTGTGGTGAGGCGACCATAGCATTAGAATATGTGTCGCATATTCTTGGCTTGCCTATAGATGGGGAGGCTATCACTGGTTCTGCCAATGGCGACTGGGAGAGCTTGTGTCTGGACTTGTTAGGGGTAGAGCCAACCAAATTAGAGGGCAGATGTGTGTATCTGCGGTGGTTGCGTGAGAATTTCTCCAATTTACCCAATGACGCCAATGAAGATGTTAAGAAGGTTAAAAAAAAAATTTTGTTAGTAGTAATGAAATTATAAATTTATTACATTTTCATATTGTAGGTATATGCTCGGGCGCATATCCTATAGATCATTGAGAGAATATTGGTGGCTGACAAAACCCGCAATAAAGTTCACATGTTGTGGTTGTAGCATTTACGGGATTTTGAAGAGGCCGGTAAATTAATTTGGGGTTCGGCAGTACTTGCATTTCTATATAGGGAGTTGTGCAGGGCCGCGCGTGCTGATAGACACGACATCAGAGGATGTCTTTTGCTGCTTCAGGCTTGGGCGTGGTTTAGAATGCTATTTTTACACCCTCAGTTGTCTGCGCCAGTTGCTTATGTCTATCCACTATGTTTGCGGTAAGGAACGTAATCTTAACTAAATTTTATTTATAAATTGGTTATTTTCCTAATATATTTTTTAAAATATTAAAGTTATATTTTGATGTTATGTAGGTGGTTCAATACTTTAAGTCATGTTAGGCTTCCTAGTATGATGCATTCTATTAGGCAACATATTGACAAAAAATCTGCAAATGAGGTCAATATTTTAATTTTTGTATTAAGTTTAATATGAATATAGTTTAGTTTACTTATTTTAAATGATTTCTATATTTAATTTACAGTTTTTGTGAACCCCGTATTCAGATTCGGAGATCAACGAGTGTCTGCCGATTTTTTCGCCTGAGCTGGTGTCCATTTGGACGGCCGTGGTACCTCTCATCTGGTACACTGTAGTTGAGTGGCATCCGGCCGGTCGCGTCCAACGCTAGTTCAGTCATCTTCAAACTATTTCGGTAGATCCTCTCAATTTCAACGAATTACATAGGATGACCCGACAAGGGAAACTTGAGGTACAATAATTAAATTTGGTATAGTAGTTATCAATTTATACATACTTTACAATTTACAAACTATAATTTTGTTGATGTTCTGTGGTAGATGGACTGGTCGGTGAAACACGTACAGTACATTGCACAGTGGTAGGAGAGGCATCAGCGGCAGGCACTGAATGAGTACATGATGTTTGAGGAGCCAATGGTGACCAATGTCTACTTTGCAGGTACTTTGGCAATGGGAAAACGTATCTCCTCACTCCGGATGAACAAGCAGCCGTCGTGGAGCCTGTGCAGCGCAACCGCCCCCAGACTCATCGTACGAGGGGAGCATGTGGATCACAACATCGAAGAAATGCTTTATTCTCCAGAGCACGGGGGCAACTGATGCCACCGATCTGATTCGCCCCCAGGCCACCGGTCTGATTCACCCACAGGGCCCCACCCAGTTAATGATTCAGCCGCGGCCCCCGAGTCCGACGGAAGACTTTTTCACTCCTTTTGTGGGAATGGTGGATGGATCTTCGACGTCGACTGCGTACAGTTCATTTCCTTGCATGATGGGCGGATCTTCGACGCCGACTATTCCCTATGGTTTTGTCCTCTTGTACCCGTTTCATTCTAGGCCATATGATATTTCTGGCGCCGGGTTCGTCCAGCAAATACCTCCGCAGTCATTGTTCTATTCTAGTGGGCCCGTTGGGCTGAGTGGTACTTCTAGAGACGACGACGATGTTAGTCCGCAACCAGTTGTGGTCCAACGTTGACAACGTAATCCCACTCGAACTCGACATCCACCAAGTTGTGGTACCGGCAGACATAGGCAGTAGTCATATTTTTTTCTATGTTTTTTGAAATTAGTTCCTGCAAACTTAGGACTATGTTTTTTTTATTTTAATGTTATATAATTTAGTAAGTAATGTTAATATATATTTTCTTAATTGAAGTATTATATGTTCGAAAATAGTAATTGATACTTTCATATTGAAATGATACTTTCATATTTAAAAACTTAAAATTACGTCCAAACCAAATCTCTAACTTAAACTTCCTGCCTTTCAATGTTAAAAATTAACATTAAACACCCCAAGTTTCATAGTCTTGCAATAACATCCTACAATTCTGGAAACTACATCCAAAGGACTCAGTTCACAAAATACAAGTACGCAAGATAAATAACTTACATAACTTCATCAAAATTACATTACTAATCGTAGTCGGTACTTATGTCAGACGTTAAGTTTAGTTCCTCAATTATTTGTTCTTTCTCCTGGCGTCTCTGATAATTTTGTATGAACACATCATTCTCGTCTTGGCCAGCTAACGCATTCGTTGAAGAACTTGACTCGTCATCAAATTTCACGCTAAGCTCGATGTTTAATTCCCCCAGCACGTTTGTATGCCTGAAACATCTTATGCATATCTTTCTTATCCGATAGTGTGAGCATATAATGCTCCTCGGGGCCGGGCTCATTGACTGGTACTTTGACACGCAAGGCCTCTATTTTTGCGCCCGTCGACTCTTTAACCTATTTCGAGATCAACTCAAATAATTCATTTCTTGTGATCGTTTCACTAAAAGATGTGTAGAAGTATGTTCAACGAAAAAAATACAGTAGCTGAATATCAAGCCATACTCGCTCTAAGTTTTGTGATGATACGAAAGTAAGAAGTTTGATGGGATGCCTAAGGCAGAAAGGCAGCCTATTTATCTTTGGTGGTGGTAGGCATGCAGGGATCATATTTGTGTTTTACAAAACGTGAATTCATCTGAAATGTCAGTAATAATTTTGGAATTTGCGTTCTTCAGAACGTAAATATTTATATTCGTACAGAATCCGCGTTCGCGTTCTACAGAACGCGAATTCCAAATTATTGCTTTGCTAGACTTGTGCTGACAATTGTATCATGTCGCGGGAATTTTGCTGACATTTCTATCAGAATTCTAAATTATTGGTATGCTACTTCAATAAACGCAATTCTATTTATAAATGAGGGGGATCAGAATTTCATGCACCTTAACAAAACTTAGAATTACAAAGCTCATCGATTTTCAGAAATGGCACCGCGAATTGAGGCTATAGTATACTACGATGGTCAGATGGTCCCCGATTCATACATTGGGATCATATTTCAATCTGAAAACACTGTTAAGATCAATATTCTGAGGCGATCAACCACGTTTCAGTCGCTTAGGACCTCAATATCCAGAAAGGTTCCCAATCGCACGGGGAGGTCGAATTCAACTGTCGCTACTATCGCTACTGTCGATCGGGTTATGACTTCAGAACCTGTTCACGTAGAAGTTAATGATGAAGCAGAACTTTACCAGTTTGATGAGGCTCTTTTTGATGAAGAGTCACGTACACAGTTTGGGCACGATGGTGACGAGATGGGTTTATTTCCTCTTGAACCATCTGACCTTGACGAGCCGGTCAAATCAGAGGAGAGCACATAAAACTCTTCTAACAACGATACAGAGGATGATGAGGACGACGATGTTCGTTCGACTAATCTATATGGACCAATTAGTTGCACAACGTACTACGAGCCACCTTCACACTTCACAACAGTGGATATGGATGGCTTCTTCGATACTGAATTCCTAGAATATCCACAGTTATATCATTTCAATCAATGGAATGTGGGTTCGACTGAGCTACATGATGGAATGGTCTTCAGGACAAAAATACTCGTGGAGGCTGTCATCAAGCATTACAACATAGAGCGCTCAGTTACGTCCACCGTTTGGAAGACCGAGGCTAGGAAATATATTGTAGAGTGTCCTCACAAGTCCGTCATATATAAATGAAGGGTTCGTGTGTTGCAATTGAAAAGGCTGAATGACATGTAGAAAATAACGAGATATAAAGGGCCTCATACATGCTCCGTTGGGAGCCTGAGCCAAGACCATCCTAACTTGGACGTTCACGTGCTTTCTGTCGCAATCCTTCCACTCATGAAAGCAAACCCACGTGTATCTGTGCCAGTGTGTATAGCTACCATCAAATCCATTTACAAGTACACCGTCAAATACGATAAGGCATGGTATGCAAGATATCGTGCCATCCAAACACTGTACGGGCAATGGGAGGAATCATACAAGGATCTGCGATCATGACTTCAAGTTATGCATGAATACAATCCAGAGACAGTTGTTGAATTGGATATTGTTTCGAAGTACTACAACGATCGTGTTGTACCAGGGGAGGTCGAATTTCATCACCTTTTCTGGACGTTTCCCCAATGCGTAAAGGCTTTCGTCATTGCAAACCTATGCTCCAGATCGACGATACATTTTTATATGGCAGGTACACACAGATCTTACTAATTGCAGTTGCCTATGATGGCAACAGAAAATGTATCCCAGTTGCTTTTGCGATTGTTGAAAAGGAAAATATCCCATCTTGGGAGTTTTTCCTTTACAACCTCCGCAAGTATGTCCTGCGCCGAGTTTTACGTACACGTGAAGATGGCATCGCTATTATTTTAGATAGAGGCGCAGGGATTTGGGGAGCAATTCAACGTTTGGGAGATTCATGGAAACCCCTATATATACATCACCGGTATTGTTTGCGGCATATAACCTAAGTTACAGCATCGATTAATAACTTTTAATTTTGGTTTTACTGTCGAACAAATTTTAAATTAGAATTACTTTTATCGATGACAATAACCTAAGTTAATTACGATTAACACTTATATGTCTACAATGATATTTTCCAATCATTAACTTAGTAAAGTTTTAATCTTTACTCTAAAGGGGTAGACTCACTTTTGAAGTAAGCTCATTAACCTGGCAAAGTTTTAATATTTACTCCTAAGCCTGTTAAGATATTAAGAGATAATATGCATGCAATGCCAATTGTCGTATGTCAAACAATTGAAGAAAAAATAAGCACTGGCATGATAGACAAAAATGCCAAAGCATTCCATTATTAAAAGCTGAATAGGGAAACAATTTTATATTTAGGATATCTTCATGGGCTCTTTGCTGGAAAGAGTTACAAACTTCTAAGAAAGCTCTTAAATGTTGTCTGACATCTTCATGAGGTGAACCGCTAAATTGTCCAATTAAGTCGAGCATGGTAAACATAACTGGCTTCAACCAAATTGTGCAGCTTAGATATCAAGAGCGACAATGCTTGGTTTGAGACTTTCAAGATCTAGAAATAGATAATATGGATGGATTTGCGTCGTACAGGAACATGTTGCTATACTAGAACTGCATTGTCTCATGTCGTGTTATTTTGATTGCCGAGGGTATGCTGATTGCCGAATGGATCAATAGGTGGAGCTACCATAGCTTTCAACTCTCTCCTTATTCTACGAAAAGCTCATTCATTTTTTGTTTAAGCGGGTAATCTTGTGATGTAGGTCTTGCTTTGTTCATACTCACGTGCAAAACCGACAAAATGAGGTCAACCCTTTGAATTAAATGATAATTTAAAATAAAAGTACATGAAATTAAAAATGAAGCTAGCATTACAAAAATAACATAAAATGAAACAAATGTGCAAGAAATTAAAAACAAAATCGCTATTGTCAATTCCGGCAACGACACCAAAAATTTGTTTCTTGTTTTAAGTGCTACGTAAACAGTGCAACTGTACACGTCGCAAGTAATAAAGTGATATGTATCAAATATCATCTCCACAGGGATTGGTTTGGGCAACTTCGCTTAAGTTACTGCGTTGTAAAAGAGATAGATTGAATAATGATGAATAATGAGCAAAATAAACTAAGTAAACAAAAATAGAGGATAGAGTAATTGAATAAGAGAGTAGGCCATTGTGAGTCGTGGTGTGATGATCGAATGAGATCGTTGTAGTACTTGGTTGCTGAAGCAACGCAATTCTTTTGACAATTGAAACCAGTTGAATTGCTTGGGCAATTGTAATTGCCATGGAAATTAAGAGTGGAGCGATTGTATTGGCAACTGGGTGACTTCATTCAAAGCTCGGCGAAGCGTTCTTCAATGGCTTCTTATTATCCCTAACTCGAAACACTAGTTAATTGTGTATAACTTGGTGATACATCCCTACGTTAATCATGGGTAAACTACAACCGATCTTGCGCTCATTTTAGCCGTTGAAATTCGTAACTTATTCCTAAGTCAGATTAATCTTCACCAATGATCTTTTGAATGAAGACCATGCTCATTCGTTTCTTAAATCTAACTCTCCCGATATTAGATAAATTTGTGAATTCACAAGATCTTCTCTCAATTCACTCGCAATTAAAATAAGAACGAAGAATGAACAAACTTTGAAATTAAATTGCAACTCAAAAACCTAAATAATCTAAACGTTTATCAAAACCACAAACCCAAAATAACCCAAGCTATTTCAATTTAGTCCATGGATGGGTTGAAAGAAATAAACAAAGAATAAAACCCAAACATCATGTAAATCAAAAGAAAAGGAAAAGAAATAACATATGGAGGAGACAAGCTCTTCCAAGATCATTCACGCTCAACTCCTCTTGTAACACCCTCTTCCCGGTCTGGTAAAAAACCAGGTCGAAAAGTGTTACCAAAAACATATTCGGAGATCGAAACTTAATCAAAGTTTAAAATCTTGTTCGAAATATTGTATTAATCTCTTTTAGGACTTAACAATTTAACTTAATAACAACTTACTCAAATTGAGATTGATTTTAAACATTTTTTAACTTAGGGACTAAATTGTAAATATTACAAATTAGAGATTTTTTAATCAAAATTAGTCTTACTACCACGAAGTTCAACTTATAAACAGAATAACTGTAAATTTTCATACTATTCTGATATCATTTACCAATGTAATTAGACCTTACAAGTTTTAAGAACTAAAATGTAAATTTTATAAAACAAGGGTTTGTAACCGAAATTCATATTACTATGCTGAAATTAAACTTAGTAATTATTATCCTGCGAAATTTCATTACTAACGGAGGTCAATTACCTATCTGATTAGACGATACAATATTTAGTGACCATTTTGCAAATTGTCCAAAATTATTTTTATTCGAATTAAACTATCAAATGAATCTCATACCTTATCAAATTTTACCAGCAAGCTTAAAAATTATATTTCTAATAACATACAAAATTGTAAGACATTTTGAACTCATTTACTAAATTTTTACTAGTTAAGCCAAACTAAGTCATTTATAATATCTTTAAGCCAACTAATGTGACATTGTAAGCACTTAAAATTTATACAGAATATAGTCCTAACAACCACATCATAGCTAACTAGTTAAGTTATTTTGCCACTATACTAGGAGTTTATAAAGACAAATTAAATTACTCTAAGCTTGTAGTGACTTGCCGGTCTTCCAACTTTTTCGATCTTGAACCGAACATTTTGCTAGCCTGAAATGTTATGAAAATGAATGTATTATTCTTACATAATTTTAGTGAAGTAGCCAATAATAATGAATGAACATATCATGTAATGCAACATGTCTCAATGACAACAATAACTATCACTTCACCAATACACAATATCCTGGCAACAAAGATCAATAACAATCAGAATGTCATAGCACAACACTTATCATATTAAGTACCATTGGATACACATATTCACTGTACACCAAATTACATAATCGAAAAATAAGCCGTAGCTCTGGAACATATATCCCTTACATATCTGCCCTTATTTTTTTCACATATAGGTTATAGTCTTAGACCGTCGTCATCCTTACATGGTGAGTTCAAATAATTTTATGGCATGTCAATTGTATCCAATGTCCATAAACACACAAATTCACATAGTTTATAATTTTCATATCATATCACGTAGCATTTTATATTATTTTTCATATATCACATGCATGTAGCATATCATGGTCATATTCGAACATATCAAAGTAATGCAAGGTACTTACCAAAATTTTCATTCGAACATAATTGTTCTACGTGAGCCCTTAACAAATGCAAACATAACCATAAAAATAATGCAACGGGACGGCCAAGCCTATCCCTTTGACACAACTACACTCACCTCGACAACTCGATGATTTTTAAGAATCTCGAATAACAACGTCCTTATCTTTGGCCTTTAAAAATGACGGTTGTCCCTTATCAACCTTTTGAACTAGGTTAATTAATAGGGATCAGTTAGGATCGATAAAATAATATCAAATTAATACAAAAATATTAATCAAATTCGATACTAAAACTTAGATTAGCCAATGATCTAAGCTTACCCCAACGATAGCAGGGATTCGAATTATCGAACCGAAAAACTCAAACCTACTAACTTGTTACCGAATCGATCTATTTCTTCCTTATTATTTATGTTGCATACTCGAGCTCCCTTTCCCTATTTATAATTGAATTTGGCCGGCTATCTAATGCACTCTTCATTCAGTCCACTTGCCATGTGGTGGGTAAAGAAATAAGATTCATGGCCATAATTTCATTAACGTGGAAATTGTCCTTAAACATTGTCCATGTATGGACCAACTTTGCCACTCCATTTCATGGTTGTGCCGCATGTCCCGGTGACTCACGGCATTCCTTATTTGTTGTGGGTCCCACCCCATATATATAAATATATTATTATTATTATTATTATTATTATTATTATTTTACAATTATTAATAATAATAATAATAAACCATAAATTAACTCGAATAATTTAAATAAAATCGAATAAATTATACAATTAATATAAAATATGTAATTACCAGACCTTAATTTCGACTAGACCAATTTTTGAGATATGACTCCTCTCTCCTCCCTCATTGTTTTTGCGTTCAACCTTTAATAGAGGGGGAGAGATCAAATTTTATTTAATTGAATGATTCATATCTTGGAGTGAAAGATTAGGTTTATTTCCTTATCTAAATATATGGAAATAATTCAGGATTTATTCCCTTAACCAAAGTAATTTTATTTTCTATCCTTATTTACATATCTTCACATTTAAGAGATATAAATTGAGATTAATGGCGTCAAGATTTTCTCATCTTCATCTTCAACAGCTTATAAGTCGAATCTGAACTTTGTCTTATGCGATAAAGATGAATTTTAAAAACTTTTGCATTTATTCCCGACTTGCCCTGACAATTACTCGACAATCAGCTCGACAAATCTTTCAGTATTCTTCTTACTTTCCACAAAAATCCCTTTAGAAATGGCCCTTACTTGTCACGGTAAATTTCACTTGCCACGATAATCGAGTCCTGCAGACAATAGAGCACACCAACAATGAATTTTCTATAAAAACCAACAAAATATGATATCAAGCTCAATGGCCAAGGAAATTACAAAACTATGCATCAATGACTACAAATGCAACTAAACGAGCATATGTCTAACAATAATATGAGTAAAAATATAAAAAATAGTAATTTTACACACTTATCATTAATCCCACATCAGAAAGAAAAATAAAGGTCTTAGGATATAAATACGGTAGCGTTATACATCCTATTAGACATGTCTTTTGAAAAGAAGATAATGACCCTATAACACAATATATATGTTCAAATAAGTGTATTCTTGAATCTGTAACTTCTAATCAAGATTGGAAAGGTTCACACCTTAAATAGTGGGTTCTTAAAATCTTGAACAAAATTAATACAATTAATCTGTTACAAATAATTATTTAAAAAATTCATCGGTTATAAATTTAAATGATTAAAAAAATTGTGTATTTTTTATTGCTAGGCTATTAATGTTTTGAAGAAAAAAATTGAAGATAATTACTCAATGGCGGAGGCACATGGCACAATATGAGAGCATTTGCACCTCTATCATTTGGGGAGATTTTAGTGTTACATTTAAAAAAAATAATTTAGTGTAAAGAGGGGAGAAATGAAAATTTGTATCTTTATTTAAAAAAATATTTTAAACTCTATTTTTAAATTTTTAGATTCGCCACTAATTATACTTAAATAGTGTTTATAACTTTTACGTTTTCAAATCAATAATTAAATGATCTTAACCAGTGCTTATCAATATCGATTATTATGTAAAAAAATATCGATTAACAGACTCCTAATTATCCTTTGGAGGAAACATTTTATTTTTACAATATTGGTAGAGATGGGAACGGGTCGGGTCGGTTTTTAGCCCACCCGATCCGAAAATACATATCATATATCCGCACCCGACTAGACCCGAACATATCTCTTAAAAAAAAGCTGACCCGACCCGAAAATAAATACTCTATACCCGCACCTGACCCGACCTATAGAAGAAAATAAATTTTAGGGACCTAATTATAAAAATAATAATTTTAAGAGACTTAATTGTAAAAAATTAAAATTTTAAAGACTAAATTATAAATAAAAACTTAATTTTAAGGACCTACGTATAAAATATATAGAGAGAAACTATTATTATAAATATCTCTAAAAAATTAAGGGAAAATTACACAATTAATCTAGGGTCGGAACCCGACCGGGTCGGGTAAAATTAAATTTGTTCGTTTTATATTTTAAAACTAAAAGATTGTCTTCATACTTTTTTTTTTGAAATTAAGCTTTTATAGTAAATTTTATTTAACTTTTTTTTATACTTCCCTAATTCCAGTTCAACTTTAATATTAAATGTTGACAACTATAAAAAGATAAAAATAATTTTTTAATCTCTTAATTTACAGTTTTTGTTAGTTTAATCCTTATCTTTAAAATTAAATAAAAATCATCATTAATTAAACAATATTAATTTCAATCATGTATGTATATGGTCAATTTTTTTAATATGCTGGTGTGATACAAGAGTAGTATCCGTTCAACTTTTCTTAATCTTTTTTAATAAGACATACACCGTGCAGAACTGGTGCTCAAACCCGAGTCACCTGGATGAATTACATCATTCTTTACCACTGAGAAAAGCATGAGTGATTTTGTATATGGTCAATTTTAAAATAATATAAGAGCCTTTAATGTATTTAAACCTTATAATTAGGGGTGTTCATTTCGGATACCCGATCCGAAAATTCGGATATCCGAAAAATTCGGATCACCTAAATAGCGATCCGTATCCGATCCGAAAAAACCGGATATCCGAAAATTCGGATATCCGAATTTTCGGATCGGATACTCGGATATCCGAATATCCGAAATTTATGAATTTATTTGATTATTTTTTTAATTTAATGATTTTATCCATGAAAAATTTAAGTTTTCAAATATAAAAATTAATAAATTATTGAATATAACAATATTTTATCCATAAAAATTTCAATTTTTCATATTTAACACCCCTACTTATAATATCTATATCTGAGACATTTTTAGATTTATGTAAAGGTAAATGAGTTTCAATGATTTGCTTCATGCCCTAAGAGTGGCCCGAAATTCATACTATAAACATAAAGACGTAAAGTGGGAAAAAGCTTAAAACTTTAACGACTTTCCAACAGTAACAACAACAAGAAAACAACAAAATTTTTTTGATATATATATATATTTATAATATATAGGGAAAACTACACCGGTGGTCCCCAAACTATTATCGTCTTCTTATTTTGGTCCTAAAACTATATTTTTTGGCAAAATCGTCCCTTATGTTACATAGTTCTCATGTTTTGGTCCCCCGTCCTAAAACTATGTTTTTTGGCAAAATCACCAGACGACATGCTGTGAAGGTAAATATTAGACGATTGTTGTATAAAAAACTTTTGGTTCTCAAAATAAAAGTAAATTTATCAACTTGTTCGCCATTTCTTTTGATTGCAATGTTGCAGCTTCTTTGGTTTTTGGGGGTTCATTTGATTGTTTTAAATGTAATTTGTGCTAAAACGCATCGATAATTGGAGTTTAGCCCAATGGTTAACTCATTGGCTTAGGATGCTGGGGATGCGAGTTTGAATCTCAATAACCCCTTTCTACATTCAATTTATTTGCTTTGTTATGGTGGTGACATGTGTCACAAAATAAAATTTTACGTCAGCAATTCTGTTAGTTTTTAACGACGGGACCAAAACAGGAGAACTATGTAACAGAAGGGACGATTTTGCCAAAAAATATAGTTTTGGGACCAAAATAGGAAGACGTTAATAGTTTGGGGACTACCGGTGTAGTTTTCCCTCATATATATTACTACCAAACGCTGCACTAATTCTTACACTACAACACTCTGGTTTTTTTTTAAACAAACCATTTGTTTTCATCCTTCATCATTCTCTCAGTTCGCTAAAATATTAATATATCCCAAAAGTAATTAAATCCACCATTATTGTAAGCTTATATATATATATATATATGTATGTATGTATGTATGTATGTATGTATGTATGTATGTATATGCATATGTATGTATGTATGTTTAGGTGATTAATGGTGTGGTTTGATCGGACATGACAATAACGACGTTATTGCATGGCCATGCTGATGAAAACTGCTTCAATTTCTTGAACATCAAAATCTGATGCATGTCCAATAATTTCCGTCGGAGAACACTATGTTCCGACCGGAGCCGGTTGTTGTCTGTCGTTACACGGTGACAGTGGTACAAAACGGACCTCAACCGGTTGGTCAGTTCTCTGTTCTCGACTCTAAGCCAGTTCACCTGGTTCCTTAAGTTTTCTAAATGCTTATGTTTACGCATCCGTGACCCCCTGGCTGATTCCCGGTTGGATATCATGCGTTTCCTCTTTCGTTCGTCGATGACGAAGGAATCCGGTTGGTTCGGTTCATCCGAACCTGAGTTCGAGTTGTTTTGGTCCTGGGATGGTTCGTCTGAAGCAGAACCCAATATCGCGTCGGGTCCTGTTGTTTGGGAAGTGGAGAAAAGCTCCAGGAAATGATCCCACGGCGTAAAGTCGTTTTCAAAAAGCCGGAAACGGGTCGTCATCGAACAACGAACCGGAGGACAAACTGGTCGGAACAGTGGACAACATGACTTTAGTAAAAGTAATAATAATGGAAATAAAAATAAAAGAAAACAAATCAAAATGCTTCTAAAACTATATGGGAAAAAGGAGGAAAGGAGGAGAAAAGGGAAGAAATGCAGCGTAGGAGGCTCATATTTATGGATGAGCATGAGGCCTGAGGGGTATTGTGGGCTCCACGTTATTGCATGAATGGTTCAAATCAAGGGTATTTTCGTAGGCAATTTTAGATTAAAAACCCTTTTTTAATTATTATTCGGGATAATGGCTCCCAAAAAATATTATTTGGCAAAATGACCCCCAAACTTGCCACGTCGGTGGACCTCGCGTTGTGTAGGATGCGAGGTCGGATATCGCGTTCTACACAACACGATTTCAGTCTACGTGGCCTTGTTGTTTGTGTTAACGGTTTTACAGTACCTCGCGTTCTGCAGAACGCGAGGTACATGAGAATTTGAAATGGCGACTGAATATATCGCACAGACCTCGCGTTTTGCAGGACGCGAGTTCTGTGCATTTCTGGGCTGAAGAACAAAGGAAAACAAGTGTGGGTAGGCTTGTTCGAGCCCAATTTCGAGCGTGTAAATCGTATATTTTTAGCGATCATCGAGTTTGGGGTCGTAGTACGGGAAATTGTCTATCGTATGATACCAACATGGTTAATTTCCGTCCATTCTACAATAGTTTAAAATGGCTTCGAAAACCCTATACTATCATCCTTTTTTGAATAAAGTTGCATTTGAACAAATATCGATAGGCATGTTCGAGCAGAATTTCATACGTAGAAATTTTAAATTTTTAGGTAACATCGAGTTTGGGGTTATAGTACTGGAAATTCTCTATCGTATGACACTGACACGGTCAATTTTCGTCCATTGTACACTGACTTAAAGTTGCTTCGAAAACACTATCATAACATATTTTTTTGAATGATTGAAAATATAAGATAACGTACTGTATGAATCGAAGTAGACTGACTTTATTGATTCGATTGTCATGGGCGAAATCGCATATACAAATTAAAAATAATTAATTAAGACGAGGGGCTGAGCGATTAGGACACTTAGGAGCTGTGTGTCCAGGATTTCGACATACAATACAATGCTTCTTTTGTCCGGTTTTCTCTCGATGTTCGACCATATCCTCGGCACAGTATATTCTTGTAGAAAGTGGACGTCCTTTGGCTCGTATTAGTGCTGGATCTGGGCGTATGATCGGTTCAGTGTCCACAGCATTCGGATCAACCTCATTTCCGATTGGAGGAAACTCTTTTTCGTAAACCTTAAACGCCATTTCGAGTAAGTATACCTAATCAACCAGATGCATGTATTGTATTCGTTGGTTAGTGCAAACAGCAATGGCGTGTGCGCACAGGTATTTGAATGTTTGGAAAATTCCGCACTCGCAAGTTCTATCCCTCAGGTTTACCACGTAAGCGTTGTGTTGAATGCCTTCCAACTGCCTGGAAAATTCTGCAACACGAAACATGTGTCCTTCTCGCGAGAAGAGAGTTGCTTGCATCTGTCTTGATTGGCCCAATTGAGTATGCAGTTTTGTGTGGAAATCTAGATGAACTTTGTGTCCACCTGCCATGTACTCAGTTTCTTGCCTTCCCAAGGTTGCAAAAAGGGTAGCCAAACGATAATAGGTCGCTTTGACAATGGAAGTGATAGGAAACTGTCGCACTCCCTTCAGTGATGAGTTCACTGCCTCAGCCAAGTTCGTTGTCATATGACCATAACGTTTACCCTTGTCATACGATCGAAGCCATTTTTCCTTTGGGATTTTTTCAAGGTATTCTACGCCTTTTTTGTTTCTCGCTCTCAGTTCCTCGAGCAGGTCAGCCACCTCTTGTTTGTAGTGCGAGTTGCCTACGGGATGATAGTTGAATAGTTATGGGCGAAAAACACATGCAAAAAGGTTATAAATCAAAGGGAGTAAGAAATAATATAGTAAATGAAAATGACATAAAGGACGTACCCATATCGAGCAGCATTTGACGTTCATCATGGTTCTTGTATTGCAGCAGGTAGTTTGCGGCTATGTGTCGCAAGCAAAAACGGCGGTGAATGTATGGAGGCTTCCAATAGTTACCCAAATTTTCTATCGCCCACAATAGCGCTGTGTCTCTTTCAAAAATAACACACACCCCTTCATCCCTTCTTCGTATTACAGGATCAAGGACATATTTTTGTAGGTTCTGAAGTAAGAACTTCCAAGACTCCAAATCCTCCTTCGGGACGATTGCGAATGCAACAGGAACGCATTTGCGATTGTCGTTCTGTGCTATAGCTAGAAGTAGGGTCTGTATATATCTTCCGTACAACCATGTGCCGTCGATTTGGACCATCGGTTTGCAGTGCTTGAATGCGTTGATGCACTGGGGGAAAGTCCAAAATAATCGGTGGAATTGAGAAACACCTCGGACGACATGATCATTTTCGTATGCCAGAACCGTATCAAGTTCCCTCGGGTTTGTTACGGCCGTTGAGGATTCCGAAATGGAAATGAGAGAACATAACTATGGATTTTGTTTCGGGCTTGCCTTTGACTCCTACGAAGAAGAACTCAGTTTGGGTGATAGTAGATCGTTTTACGAAGTGTGCTCACTTTTTGGCAGTTAATACTACTTACACTTTAGACAGATTGGCCGATTTGTATATTGGTGAGATTGTTAGACTGCATGGTGTGCCGAAGTCCATTGTGTCAGATAGAGATTCGCAGTTTACTTCTCGATTTAGGGAGTGTCTGCATATAGCTTTGGGTACCCGTTTGAACTTTAGCACGTCTTATCATCCTCGGTCAGATGGTCAGTCGAAGAGAGTTATTCAGATCTTAGAGGATATGTTGTGTTGTTGCATCATAGATTTTTAGGGTACGTGGGAGAAGCACTTGCCTTTAGTCGAGTTTGCTTACAATAACAGTTTTCAGTCGAGCATTCAGATGGCTCCGTATGAGGCCTTGTATGGCCGCAAATGTATAACTCCAGTTTGTTGGGCTGAAGTGGGACATAAGTTGTTACCTATGCCGGATTTGCTCAAGGGAACAACTAACAAGGTAAAATTGATTTGTGATCGTTTGAAAGCTACTTCGGATAGGCAGAAGTCCTATGCCGATTTGAAGAGGAAGGAAGTTGAGTTCTCAGTGGGTGAGAGAGTATTCTTGAAGGTGTCTCCGTGGAAGAAAGTGATGAGATTTGGCCGAAAGGGGAAGTTGAGTCCGAGATACATAGGACCGTATGAGATTGTGAAGAGGGTTGGTCCCATTGCATATCAGTTAAGTTTACCATCCGAGCTAGAGAAGATACACGATGTGTTCCATGTTTCGATGCTCCGTAAGTATAGGTCTGATTCATCACATGTTATGCCCGTAGAGGAGATCGAATTGAATCCGGATTTGACTTATGATGAGGAACCAGTTGAGATCTTAGCTTCTGACAGTAAGGTGTTGTGGGGTAGATCGATTGAGTTAGTAAAAGTGCGGTGGCAACATCGAGGTGTGGACGAGGCCACTTGAGAGAGGAAAGAGGATATGGAAAAGCAGTTTCCGTATCTCTTTCAGTCAGGTAATTTCGGGGACAAAATTCCTTAAGTGGGAGAGAGTTGTAACGCCCGTGTTTTGGGGCTAGGAGTTAGTTGGGTTTGCGGTTCGAGTCGGAAAAATAAAATAAAATCAATTCAACCTTAATTAAGATCTAATTGGGCTTTAATAAAAAGGGGAGGGACCAAAGAGGTAATTTAACCCAAAAGATTTTAAAAGCAAGACCACTTTTAAAGAAAGTTGTCATCTTCTTTCTCCCCCTCCCTTTCCCACGTGAAAACCCCATAACCCTCTTTCAAACTCTCCCAAACTTAAAATCACTATTCCATTGATTTGCAACTCAATTTCAAGACCATTTTGAGAGGTAAGGGCATTTTCTAATTCTCCTTTTCATCCCCTATCTCCCCATAGTCATAGATTTCAAAATTATGAACTTTTGAAATGTTAGGGTTTTGCTAAAGCTTGAGCTTTTATGGTGATTTTCACTTTGTTTTGAAATATAAAGTTAAGTTTTATTTTAATCACATTAAGATGTATTATATATGTCAAAATGGTTAGGTTTTGTTGAAAACCCGAAGTGGGTTCTTGGAGCAATTTTTGGGATGTCAAAACTTGATTTTTGGGTGGGTTTTAAGTGGAAATTAAAGGGATGATGGTTTATATAGGTTAGAATGATGTTTTGGGACCTTTTGGGGGTCATTTGGGTGATTGAAAATGGAAATTTCAGCTAGGGTTTGAGGGAGCACGAAAATTGATATAATTAGGGATTAATTTGGTTGGAAAATTGGGTGAAGTTAGTTTGAGCTCAAAGGTTGAGTGTTGATTGAATGTTAGCATTGATTGTGATTTTTTGTTGTGTTTTTGGTTGGCTAGAAGCAAGAAGAGACGTCGAAGGAGCATTGGGATCGAATTCGGGCTCGTAGAAGATTTGCTTTGGTTGCTAAGGAAGGGCGGTGAGTGGTTTTAATCATGGTTTAAAGTTTGGTTCAAGTGTGTGTAGAGTGTGAGTGAAATGTGCTTGGTAGGCCATTTCTATATAATTCAAGTTGTTAATGTTAGTTATTGATTACCATTTAATGCTTTGTGTATCGCCTATTTATGTTATTGTGCTATGAGGTTAAATTGTACATGTATGCCATGATGTGTATATGTGATAAGCATGAGATGTGGTTGATGGATATGTGATGTGTAAATGGAAATTGGCACTAATTAATTTACCGGGTGTAAATGATCGATCATTAGGATTAGTGTGCACACAAATTGAGTCAAAACGTACGTGGCCTTGATGGCGTTAAGTCATCAAGGAGGAGTACGGTGATGTAATATTCCACCGGATACTTTTATATATTTCTACGAGATGATGAGTGGAATCCCATCCGTAGGGCATGTGGCGATGAGTGGAATCCTGCCCATGCAAGGTCCGGTGATGAGTGAAATCCCACCGAGGTAAAGTGGTTGTTGAGATTTAAATCCGCACATCTGGGTATCTAATAGTGGCCAATTAAACTTGTTCATATGATTGTGATATATGATGTTAATATATGATGATGTTATTAATGTTCGAGCTTGATATGATGTGAGATGCCATACATGACTCTTGAAAGACTAGCTAGGTCTACTTGAGACTTTATCTATGTATGTTAGATATGAGGTTTAGGGATTACATGCTTGGACCCTGCATTGTTGATGTTTTCGGTTTTAGAGCACCCTCACTAAGCTTATAGCTTACGCTCTCATTTTCAACAATGCAGATCATTAGCGTGGTGTTAGCTCGGAGCAAGTCAAGAAGGGCTTTCCAAGTTTGTGGCTCAAGTACGGTTGTTAATTATGTAGTAGTTAAGCAATGTGGAAAGGGAGTGTGTTTGTATGAGCTTGTATGACTCATTGGTGATTTTGATGCTTATCCTTGACTTGGTTTGTAAGCATGTTTACCTTGCCAAATGTTTTTTGATGTATTCCTTTGAATGTTAATATTGCTATGTGGTATGTAAACCCTTATGGGATGAATGATGCTTTTACTTATCAACGTTTTCAAGCATGACTTGTATGAAAGGCTAAGGTATATTTGTCATGCATGTATGATTGTTTAAATCTATGTCTTGTGGGTGTTTGAGTATTTTAAACCTAGGATGTATGCCTCTAGACTTTGTTTGATAGTGTGGGGTGCCTTTAGGGGTCCTAGGGGACCTTTAGACTTGTCAAGACTCACCTAAATCAGAATTTCAAAGGTTGCAGACAGCCAGCGTTTCGAAACGGGAAGGGTCGTTTCGGAACGGGTAGGCTTCAGGGACCCCATATCGGAACGTGTTTCGATACGGTATGGCCTTTGAAACCCCTGTTCTGAAACGCGTATCGGAACGTTTTGGCTACTGGAATTTTGAGAAATTCACGAGATAAGGGTGTTTCGAAACGGGCCTGAAGGTTTCGGAACGATCAAAATCTCGTTGACCGCGAGAAGTTGACCGCCGTGGGCGTTTCGGAACGGTTGACCACCGTTACGATACGACCCCTTGTATAGGCTATGGGGCAGTTGACCTGGTCAAGGCGTTTCGAAACGCCTCAAGGGTGTTTCGAAACGGCTTGTCTAAAAGATTAAAATTGGGCTGTTTAAATGTTGTTTTGGGTTCAAATGATTATCTCGTGTATGTTGTTCCGCTGTTTGATCACATAGGTCTAAAATGAACTTTCAGGAAAGTTTAAGTTAAAGAAAAAAAATAGGGTTGCTAACCGAGGGGGAACCTTAACGGGTTTCGCTTCGGTTTTCCCCGTGTGGCCCACTCGGACCGGTCATCCGGCCAGACCGGGACGAGGGGGTTACAGGATTTGTTTTCACCAGTGTCGAAAAGATGTCCGCTCGGTACTTTGCATCCAGGTTCTTGTGATCCTGGTTGAGGCTAGGAACGATGCATGTATGAGGCCCCTCAAGTTTTGTTATTTTCCAACGGTCGCCTTCTCTCTTCAATTGTGATATACGGATTTTCCATTTACAGCCTTGATCCTTTTGGACGGAGTGAGCCTTGTAGTATCTGGCTTGGGTTTTCTTCACCTTCGTCTCAACATTATGACGATGGTTGTACTGCTTAACTGCCGCCACCGCAATTTCCTTTTTCAAGAACGCCATACCAATTCTCAGTTCACCATTAGAACGGTTGACTCGGCCATCTATTGTGTCATCATGCGGAAAATCAGGGACGTCCATTGCATCCATATCAACCGTTGTGAAGTGGGATGGTGGCTGGAACATAGAAATTGGTGTTGCGTCTACAGGAAAGTTGGTGGCAGTCGGTTCTTCGTCCAAATCTGGTGGTGGAACGGTAGTGTCTTCCGGTAGAACTGTCAAGTCTTCTGGTGCGGGATAGAATGACCCCAGCTCGTCTCCGTCGGGCTCGGGTTCTCTAATCGGTTCTTCATCAGAAGCATCCTCCGGGAGCTGGAATAGTAGAGCTTTGTCCATCACTACCCTTGGAGGCGAGGATGGGGGTCGATAAGCGGGAGACCTCTCACGAGATCGCTCACGAACCGCATTTCCAGGACCAAAATCAAGATCACCATAAGAAGAATGTCCCCCCATAGATGGTTGAACGTACTCCGTGCTAGGGACATACGTTGAGTGTCGTCCATATGAGGAATCATGGTCGTGCATAGCGTAAGAAGACGACACTCCCTCACCTCCAAAAGAAGAATGTCTCCCCATAGATGGTTGACCGTAGTCGGTGCTAGGGACATACATTGAGTGTCAGCCATATGATGCTTCATGGTCGTGCGCAACGTAAGGAGCCGACGTTCCATCCCCCCCAAAACTATAAGGATTGTATGGATTGTACGATGCATTTGTTGGTGCATCGAATTCATCGTTTGGGGGTTGGTTCAGGTCGAACCCGATACTAGCTACGCACGACTGCCTTGGAGGAGCAGATGACGATGCACCAAACTCGTTGTCTTGGCACAGTAGGTTAAAATCACGTCGTAGACTTGCGGTCGGGCTATCAACGTTGGCATTCGGATCGAAGTCGAAATTCGCCCGGCCCCAGCTTTGTATTTGCATAACTGGATTAGACTCGGAGAACGATGCATACAGCTCGAGGGCCCCCCCAATTGAATAGTTGAAGTGGGTTTCCATCATCATGTCCACATCAGCATTTTCTGCAATTTGGCATACAGAGTACCTTAAAGGGTCTATAGATGTTGGCACCCGATACTTCACGTCGTACAAACGGTGGTTATCGAAATGAGGGACTTTTGCCTCCAGTTCCTTTACCAACTTCTTGAACGATAATCTGCTCGGAAGCTTTAGCGTTACCGGATCTTCGCAGTGAAAAACGATGCCGAGTTCGGTACCCTCGAATATCTGCCCATCGTAGTAAACTAGCGTAGTAACGCCTCATCTGGCCATTTGAATATTTTCTGAAAGACTTCTGAATTTTTGATACTTGGAAAATTCTAGGAATTGTTTTGGCAATTGAAACATATATTTTCGTTTTATGGTTATGCTTCATATATAGGCAAAATTATTGCCACTTGAAATCCCTGAGAATCTGGTTGTGTAAGGCAAATAATGGTTCAGAGAGGTAACTTTGCTTGTCCATTTCCTAAAACCGATAAGCAGGCAAATAATGAATAAGTCAGGAATAATGGTGCTCGGGAGGCAGTCCCCTAACTTTGGACAAGTAAGGGATAGAGTTGATGGGGAGGCATGTTTAACCAGTACCTTGCGTTCTCCACAACGCAATAACCAGTACCTCGCGTTCTATACAATGCGAGGTCTTATAAATATCGCGTTATGTAGAACACGAGGTCACTTTAATTGCTTTGGTTCAGATATTCCGTCAGAAGTTATAATAACCGTACTGTTTACTCATTTTCTGTTTGTGTAATTGAGAACATGTTCGAATATTTGAGATAATTGTAGTCTGGTAATGTAATTGAATACTACAAGTGCTGCAAAACGTGAGGTCCCTTTATATATATTGAGACATAGATTACGTCAAACTTAATAAAACTCGTACTATGAACTCGATTTATGTTTGAATAACTTAGACAATTGTAGTTTAGCAATGTAATTGAATATTAGTAGTTTTACATAACGCGAGGTCCGTTGAACATTAATAAAAGATGAAATAAGACGCCATATAACATAATTGAAAGATAATTTCAGAAGTTTATGGTTAATCGGAATCATCATAGTCAGTGGACACGTCTGAACTTAGGTTTAGTTCTTCGATCAGCTATTGTTTTCTTTGTCTACGCCTGTACATAAAAAGCTGCAGCTCGTCCGCAGCCGCATCAACATCCGGTGAAGACGGTGCGTGTTCAATGTTCGGAGCAGGTTGTACGGGTGCAGACGTACTACCTTCGTCGGCGTTGACCTCATCAAACTTAACATTTAAATCGACGTCTCTAGCTCCGACGAAATTGAGACGGTCATACATGTTACGAGCGTCTGTTTCGTTCGTAAGCTTCATAACGTAGTGCGTTTCGTTTGCTGACGGTGTTGGGATTCGACATTCCAAGGAAGAAATTTGTTTGTCGGTGTGTTTACTAACCTCGATTGTTGTCAACTGTATTAAATCTTTTAGTGACATTTTGCCGGTGATTGTTGACTCAAAATAAGTATCAAGAAAATAAAATGTTGCCTGAAATTTTGCCATAAGGGGAGCAAAGATTGGGTGTTTAGAGAGAATTTAGAATGAGTAAATGATGGTAGAATTCGTGAGTATTTATAGTAAAAGAAAAACACCACATAAGTAAATTTAAGTCGAATCAAAACTTTATTTCGCATTTCATCTAACAAAACTTTCAACTTTCAACAAGTATTCATTAATAAGTAAATTGAGACAACTGGATACAATATTTACAAAACATTATATGAAAAAAATCCAGGTTGATAAATATAATCGGCACCGGCTTCTTTCACTCTGGTCGATCTGAATCTGCCCTTGCTTATTTGACCCTGGACTTCAGAAAAGAGTCAACAAGAGTCTCCTAGATGGTTAGGGGAAGCGACAAATTTCACAAAATATTTCTCAAGAGGCTCTAGAAAAGTTTTACTGGAAACTCTCTAGGCACTTCTTGACGAACAACGACAGACGACCACACGCTCCAAAATATTGCGATATGTCGGTAAGTATTCTTCAATCAACAAATCATGCGGGGGTCTCAACCCATCTAAACACAAAATCATGATTGAACTATATTAAAACATGAACGAAGAGCAAATACAAAAAAATTACAACTTCAAAATTCCAGCATATGCAGGAAATCATGAAAAACTTATACTGGTTACGAAAATCCATCTGCATGCAAATATATAGATCAAACTCGCGAGCTGATTTGAACATAATTAAAGTGAACTCACGTTCTGTACAACGCGAGGTTCATCTGAACCTCGCGTTCTATGAAACGTGAGGTCCCTTTTCTCAGAGTTAATAATAGTCCTACTGTATACACGTGTTATGTTTGAATAACTGAAAACATGTTTGAATATTTCAGACATTTGGAGATATTCGTAAGTCATTTAACGCTAGCTCCCAACATAAGTGACATTGTCTATGTTATCGTTCATTCGAAATGATGGTGGAATTGTTCGATATTTATATTAAATGATGGTGGAATTCGTGGGTATTTATAGTAAATAAAAAACGCAACACATGTAAATTTAACTCGAATGAAAACTTTTATTCGCATTTCATTTAACAAAACTTTCAACATGTATTCTTTAATAAGTAAATTGAGACAACTAGATAAATTATCTACAAAAGTCGAAACAATATATGCAAAAAGTCTGGTGGGCAAATGTGATCGGAGGTCCCGAGTGAAAGAAGCAGAGCGCGATAATCAGATTTCTTCTGAAATGGTAGCAGCTTTGATCCACATTAGCAAATGTAATCGGCACCGGCCGCATCTGAAAAGTAGGGCTGCCACGGCAGTATGGTCGATTTGAATCCGCCCTCGCTTCTTTAACTCTGGACTTTTTGCAAATTGTGCGGGCAAGCTGCGTACTTGAGAAAAGAGTCCCTAAGAAGTGCCTCGAACGTTTTACATGAAACTTTCCAAACACTTCCTAAAAGTCGTTTCGTTTCAAAACTGTAGCCGCGGATCCTCTCGACGGCGGCTACAGAAGCTTCCAATGAAGGCACTACTACCGCCCACAACCTCCAAAATATTGCAATATGTCGGTAAATATTATTCAATGAACGTATCATTCGGGGGTATGTATCTCGCGGAACACAAATCTTTAAGTGAACTCCAACTATCATAAAGGAACAATATTTCGGACAAAAAATTTTAACTGCAAAAAACACAGCATGACACGAACTCATATTCAACTGAGAAAAATTTAACTGGTTACGAAAATCCATCGCCGTGCATATATATATACCAACATCTAAATGACCTCGCATTCTGTACAACGCGAGGTTTAAAGGACCTCGCGTCCTACAGAACGCGAGATTGCCACATCAGCAGATTCATCTCCCTCTATAAATAGCAAACTCTTGGGGAGGCAAGGAGCACCCACAGAAATTTTTTTCTGTATTCACGTAAACATATTCACGTAAGCAGTTTTCGCTTGCAGCTACTAATGGCAACATAGCGCGTATTTGGGAAGTTTTGTTCAAACTAATTTCCAAAATATTGCGCTATGTCGTTATTTGTAGTTACTAATGAAAAATAGCGCGTATTTAGGAAGTTTTTTTCGATTATTATTGTTATTATTATTATTATTATTATTATTATTATTATTCATATTATTATTATTATTATTATTATTATTATTGTTATTATTATTATTATAATTACTATGAGTATTAGTATTGTTGTTGTTATTATTATTATAATTATTATTGTGATTATTATTGTTATTATTATAATTATTATACTATGATTATTATTATTATTATTATTATTATTATTATTATTATTATTATTATTATAATTATTATTTCTATTATTATTATTATTATTATTATTATTATTATTATTATTATTAATAAATGACTTTCCCGCTTGTGAAGTCTTCTTTTAAAAAAAAACCCACGACCTTGCGTCCTGTAGAACGTGAGGTCTTTAGAAACTCGCGTTCTATAGGACGCGAAGTCACTTCTAACCGTTCAGTTCACACGTCTGTTCCCTGACGCGCCTTTTAAATGAACCTCGCGTTCTACAGGACACGAGGTATGTGGATATCGCGTTCTACAGAACGCGAGGTTCATTAACATCGCATCCCAAAGGGCGCGAGGTTTTCTATAAATTGGAGGCCCTACCCCCAATATCAACCACAAAACGCGAGTTCTTTAGCTTTTTTACAACAAATTATCGGCAACTTTTATATTTCGTTCGATATAATGGAGCCCTTACTACGCAACGAGGCGACTCACTGCAGTCAATATTGGCGAAACATTCCAGAGGTATTATTTTTTTCCTATTAATTTCTAAAATTTTTATTTTACTAACTATTTTATTTTATTTTTTTGAAGGGATACGAACGCAATTTACAATGTTACCTTAACCGTATCAACACCCCACCCGATGATGTTGTTATGAAGTGGATTCAATGCGCCGGTTTTGGCTACATTGCACGGTATATAGGGGGACGAAGGTAAAACCATCGTTGATTAGCGCGCTGATAGAAAGGTGGAGGCCCGAGACACACACGTTTCATCTTCCATTTGGCGAGGCAACAATCACGCTGGAGGATGTTGCCTACATTCTGGGGTTGCCTACATACGACAGCGTTATTATGGGTGTAGCGTTGGCAGATTGGCCAACTCTATTTGCTGAACAAATGGGCGTGATGCCCCCTAATGAAGTGTGGGACGGTGGAAAAATCGATCTATCATATTTGGAGGCTCAGTTTGGAACCCCTCCCCACGATGCGGATGAAGTTGCACTTCAGGTATTTTTTCTATTTAAAAAGTAGGATGCCATTATTAAATATTTAGTATGCTTTTATTAGATTTATGATGAAATTAAATATATTTATTTGAACATTACCATGGTTTATGAAATTTTTAGGATGACTTCATTAAATATTTAGGATCCTTTTAATAATTTTAGGATGCAATTACAAATCATTACTTGAAAATTAGGATGCCTTTATTTAATATTTAGGATGTCTTTATTAAATATTTAGGATGCCTATATTAAATATTTAGGATGAAGTTACAAATATTTATTTGCAAATTACGATGCCTTTACTAATTTTTTTGTATGCCTTTATTAAATTTAGGATGAACTTACAATTTTTTTTTAATTATGATGTCTTTATTAAATCTTTATTTTCACAGCGGTGTGCGCGTGCCCACATCTTGCGCATTATTGGCGGGATATTAATGTCAGACAAATCCCGCACAAAGGTGCACGTGATGTGGCTTCGTCATCTTACAGATTTAGATGAGTCTAGAAGAAAATCTTGGGGATCAGCTGTCTTGGCGTTTCTTATCAGAGACCTCTGCAGAAACGTTGACGCCTCAAGATCATCGATGGGAGGATGTTGTTTATTCCTATAGGCTTGGGTTTGGTTTCGGATGCCTACTTTGAGACCACAGCTTAGACATCCCACCGCTATGTTATTTCCGCTTCTACGGAGGTACTACGTAATCTACTATATTTTTTATTTTTAAATTATTTTATTTAACGATTTTTTTTCATTATTTATAGGTGGACCAGCACACTAACCCACACCGGCCTGCCGAACTCCCAGAAAGAATTTAGGCATGCTTTCGATGGCTTGAGGGAGAACGAGGTAATTCGAAAATTAATTTGAATTTTTTCATACTTTTTTTCCAATAATATTTCATATAACCATTACAAACGTTTTCATTCTTTTTAGTTCGTGTGGAGGCCCTATGATTCAGAGGAGATTCGGCAGATTACTCCACCAGATATTTTGCGAGACCGAGACCTCTGGATTTCCGTCGTGCCGCTGCTGAACTACGAAATTTGCGTGTGGCATTCTACGGATAGGGTTCTCCGACAGTTCGGGTACTTCCAAAATGTTCCAGCCCCTCCGCAAAATTTGGACCGCTTCCACAATCTTACGCGCCAGGGGAAGACGGAGGTTGACTGGTCCGAGCACCACGCTCCCTGGATAGCGATTTGGGGTAACCAATTTGCCCGACGCCCACTGCTTCTCCAACAAATTATGGATGGGGCTGATTCGGTCGCTTTCAATTATGACCAGTTGTTGAGTGGATCGCAAGATCGGGATTTACCAAGAGGGGGGTGAATTGGAAATTTAAAGTTTTGTGGTGGAAATTTGCAAATTAAAAATGATGGACAAGAGATTTAGAGTGGTTCAAGTTCCAAATGAACTCTACATCCACTACCTTAGCTTCACTAAGGATTTGCAACAATTCCACTAAATTGTTCTTCCCCTTTTCTAGGACAAGAAGGCAACCCTTTACAATTTCGGTTAATTTTTCTACCCAAAAATCAACTCAATCCTCACACAAGTGAACAAAGAAATTTGATGGCTAATAAGGTATCTCTCAATACAAATGATAGCCCCAATACAAGCACTCAACCCAATTTGACAAAGTATGAATGAAGATTACAATTGGGAATTCTAGACAAATAGGAATTTTGGCACAATTGCTTGGATTTGATGAATAAGTGTTTTCTTGAAGATCAATAGTTGTTGCTGTAGCTTTTGGATGTGTCTTTTATACCTCTTCATTGATTTCTAGCCGTTTGGGTGGTTGGGGACATAAATGGAGCCGTTGGAACCCTCTCTTACCACCATAAATGCACTTCTGCAGCTACCGGTATCGGTACGCGGGAAGGGGTATCGGTACCTATCTTAGAAAAGAAAGAGCCGTTGTGTGCATTTAATAAGGGGTATCGATACGCACGTAAGCGTATCGGTACTGGGTATCGAAACGGCAAGGGCCGTATCGATACTATTTTCTGAACTTAGCTCACTGTCCGCAACCGTATCGGTACGAGGGTTAGGAGTATCGATACGGGTCAACGAACTTTTAAAGTTTGGTTACCAACCAACTGACACCAACGGTCATATTTTTAAACCAACTTAATCTTTAAAAATTATAAGGGTCGTATCGATACGAGGGTTTGCCGTATCGGTACGCTATTCAAACTCTTTGAATTTTAACAAAGGGGTGTATCGATACCAGGGTTTGGGGTATCGATACTGGTTCCGACAGTAACCAAGTTTGGCAAAATAGTATCGATACGCTTGGTGCGGTATCGATACTGCTGAACAATTTTCAATGGTTTTGCCTCGGAACACTTAGAAAATATTTTGAGTTTAAGTTTTATAAATCAGTTTTAAAGTGTTGGTGTTTTAAAACTTATTAAGGGACTTGTAAAAACAATTTTAAGTTTTACAAATTGATCCTTAAAGATTTAATTATATCAAAATCAAACATAGGTTTTACAATCTCCCCCTTTTTGATATAACAAAACTAAAACTTAAAATTTTTGACATTTTTGAAAAACTATTACAAAGTTAACTCCCCCTTAATATAAGCTTGGTAACCTTTGAATAAAAATCAAAATATTTTGAAGTGAGCTAAATTCTTCTCCCCCTTTTTGTTAGATCAAAAAATCCTTTGAGACAATTAAGTGCATCAAGACATCAAAGGTATAATAAGCAACATAGAATTTATTCATTATAGCAACATACTTATCCAAACAAAGGCAAAATAGAAATCAAAGCATAGGTTTTAATCCTAAAACAAACTTAATCCTAAGAACATAAAGCATAGGTGCATAAAATAGAAAATCCTAGATGATATGAATGATATGCAAGAGGAAACGTCTAAGCATCGTCTTCTTCGTCTTCATCATCTTCATCATCATCTCCCAAAGGCTCATTAGTGCGCATGCTATTACGCCATTCATCATGGAAAGTGGCAATGGAAATATTCAAGGAATTGTGCCCGCTTTCAAGAGATGTGAGGCGATTCTCCAAACCCGTCATCCTAGTATCAAAGGTAGTTTCCATGGAAGTGAGACGAGTATTCATGTCTGTACGCAACCCGGTAAATTGCTCATTGGGATAGGTCATGAGAGCATCCATGTTGGGTTGTTGGACTTGAGGAGCTTGAGCTTCTTCGAAAGCGGCGGCGGCTTCCGGTGGTAACTCGGCAAGACGTATCCATTCACCATTAAGATAAGTAAATTTTGCCCGAGCAAGAGATCGCTCATCAATGGGATCGGTGAGAGGAGTTGGAATGTCATAGGAGCAATCAATATCCTTTTTAACAAAGAAATAGCTCAAAGCCGTACCGTATGTGAAGGAGGTGACATGAGGAGTGTTACGATTTTGAACGAGGTAGACGATCTCCGCGAACATGAGTCGAGCTAGATTTGGTCGCTTGGCTTCACGGAAGCACCGAATCCAAAAATCATCCACTTGACGGATGGTGGAATATTTTCCTCCGGAAGGACGAAACCACCATGACACCATCAAATGTAGAATTCGGTCGTGAGCATTAAGGGCGGTGACAGATCCACTAAGAACATGCCCCATACCATGCTCATCATCAAGGCCTTCATCATCCAACTTGAAAACCTCACAAATAGACTTGACATCGAGGATTATTTTCTTTCCCATAAGATAAGAGCTAATTGCAACAACTTCCCCATTACGACTAATACATCTTGCATTAGCATAGAAAATCAAAACCAAGAGGCGATAGAAAAAACCGAGAATAGAGATAAAATCCATGAAATTCCAACGATGAAGCAAGGGGAGGTATTCAAACTTGAAACGCTCCGAATTGAGAAAAGGGATGGATATTACCCTTTCGGCACGGATCTTATAATTCTCATATTGACGAAAGTGATTGAGACCCGAATTGCCTTCAAAGGATTGCTCATAGATGGTTGAGTAGTTAGGACGAGCAATCGCTCCAATGGTGGAAGATTCACCGGCTTGATTAGCCCTTGGACGCTTCCTCGATGGATCTTTTGGTGCCATGATCTAAAAGAGAAATTAAGCAAGGGAGATTTCTTCAATTTGAGTAAAAATCAAGGAAAAAAATTTAAAAGAAAAATTTTAGAAGAATATTTCAAGAAAAAGTTTGAAGAAAAACAAAGTTTAAAAAAAATGAAACAAAAAGAATCAAAACAACAAAACAAAAATTGAAAAAGAAAAAGAGGGAGATTACCTTGATAGAAACTTGAAGATTTGAAGAAAACTAGCACAAAGATGAGAAAGAGAGCACAAAGCCTTGCTTGATTCAAAAAACTCTTTTAGGTTTGAGTTGAGATGTGAAAAATATGAAGGAGGAAGGGCCTTTTTATAGGCAAAAACGGCTAGAGTTAATTAGGTTTTGAAAAGTTTGAATTTTGGTAAAAGTTGAACTCATTAAAAGCTTAATTTAATGCCATCAGCACAGTCGAGTATCAATATGCCCGTTGGGGTATCGATACGGGGATAAGATTGTCTATTCGCAAAAATGCCCGTTGGAAAAGTCGTATCGAAACGGAGGGGTCCGTATCGATACGAGATGAATTGTATCGATACACGTGAAGCGAAGAAAATTCTGGGAAACTGAATGAAGAACGGGTATCGATACGCGTAGATCAGTATCGATACTGGATGCCCAGAATTACATATTTGGTTCAAAGAACAACCAAAGGCTCGAACTTAACATCTCCTATGAGTATGCAAATGATGTATGAGCAGTTCTAAGCATATTTTAATAGAGTCATACTCCCCCTAACTATAGGCATGGAAGAAATTGGGAGTTTAAACACATAAACATGGCATTTCACAAAATCAAGCATATTTAAGCACAAAAGAGGTCCAAAAAGGTCAAGATAGGCTAGCTAGACCTAACTCTCTCCTAAGGGACCAAAAACGCTCTTTGTCTAAGGGTTTTGTAAATATGTCCGCTAATTGATTCAAGGTGTCTACGTACTCTATAACCACATCTTCCTTAAGGACATGATCTCTAATGAAATGATGCCTTATTTCTATATGTTTGGTTCTAGAGTGTTGGATGGGATTTTTAGTTAAACATATTGCACTAGTGTTGTCACATTTTAGGGGTATGGTTTCAACTTTAATTCTATAATCTAAGAGTTGTTGCTTCATCCAAAGGACTTGAGCACAACAACTCCCTAAGGATATGTACTCGACTTCGGTGGTAGATAAGGCTACACTATTTTGTTTCTTAGAGAACCAAGATATGAGCATACTACCTAAGAATTGACAAGTTCCCGAAGTACTTTTCCTATCGATTTTGCAACCCCCATAATCCGCATCCGAGTAAGCATGAAGGTTGAAGGTAGAGTCTCTAGGATACCAAAGACCTAAACAAGGAGTGTCTCTAAGATATCTAAAGATTCTCTTAACGGCTATAAGGTGAGACTCTCTAGGACTAGCTTGAAATCTAGCACACAAGCAAACACTAAACAAGATATCCGGTCTACTTGCGGTAAGGTAAAGCAAAGATCCAATCATAGAACGATAAAGTTTAGAGTCAACACACTTACCTCCTTCATCTTTGTCAAGCTTTGTAGATGAGCTCATAGGAGTGGCTTGAGGCTTTGCATTCTCCAAGCCAAACTTCTTGAGCATATCCTTTATGTATTTTGCTTGGTTGATGAATGTGCCATCCTTCTTTTGCTTGATTTGGAGTCCCAAAAAGAATGAGAGCTCCCCCATCATGCTCATCTCAAATTCACCTTGCATTAACTTAGCAAACTCTTGACAATGACATTCATTAGTAGAACCAAAAATAATATCATCAACATAAATTTGAACTACTAAGATGTCATTTTTATACATTTTTATAAAAAGTGTAGTGTCCACCTTACCTTTTTCAAATCCTTTTTCAATCAAAAAATTTGAAAGCCTTTCATACCAAGCTCTAGGAGCTTGTTTTAAACCATAAAGAGTTTTGGTAAGTTTGAAAACATGATTTGGAAATTTTGAATTTTCAAAACCCGGTGGTTGTTCCACATACACTTCTTCATTTATAAAACCATTTAAAAATGCGCTTTTAATATTCATTTGAAAAAGCTTGAAATTATGATAACATGCATATGCAAGCAACATCCTAATGGCTTCCATTCTAGCTACGGGTGCATAGGTTTCATCAAAATCTATTCTCTCTTCTTGAGTGTAACCTTGTGCTACAAGTCTAGCTTTATTTCTCACAATGTTACCACTCTCATCTAGTTTGTTCCTAAAGACCCATTTAGTTCCTATTGTAGATTGATTACTAGGCCTATCAACTAATGTCCATACATTACTTCTCTCAAATTGATTCAACTCTTCTTGCATAGCCATAATCCAAAAGTCATCTTTCAATGCTTCTTTTATATTTTTAGGCTCTATGCATGAGATAAATGCAACATGGTTCATTAATCTAAGAGAAGAACGAGTGGTTACCCCCTTGGATGGATCACCCAAGATTTCACCATCTTTGACATAGTTCAACTCCCTTGGGTAGCTCACTTCCTTTTCCTCAATAGCCAAGTCCTTCAAGGCTTCAAGAGGTGGATCTTGTGTGTCTTCTTCTTTTGTTGGAATCTCATCCTCCTTTGAAGTTTGACCTCCATCAAAGGCATTTATGATTCCTACATCATCATCATCACAAGAATCCTTCCTAGGAAGGAGGTTATCATCGAATACAACATGAATAGATTCTTCTACTACTAAAGTTCTTTTGTTAAATACTCGATAGGCTTTAGAGGTTAAAGAGTAACCTACAAAAATAGCTTCATCACTTTTTGCATCAAATTTACCTAAGTTATCTTTTCCATTATTTAAAACAAAACACTTGCACCCAAAAGGGTGGAAATAGCTAATGTTAGGCTTTTTAGATTTTAAAATCTCATAAGGTGTTTTCTTTAAAATTGGCCTAATCATTACTCGATTTACAATATAACAAGCGGTCTTTGTAGCTTTTGCCCAAAAATATTTAGGTAAATTGTTTTCACAAAGCATAGTTCTAGCCATTTCTTCTAAAGTTCTATTTTTCCTCTCAACTACCCCATTTTTTTGAGGAGTTCGAGGAGCCGAAAAATTATGGCTAATACCGTTTTCATTTAAAAAATCTTCAAACCCTAAATTTTGAAACTCGGTTCCATGATCACTCCTAATATGTGAAATTCTAAGTTCAAGATCATTTTGGGTTAATTTTGAAAATGTGATGAATTTTTCCAAAGCCTCATCTTTAGTACTTAAAAAGTGAACCCAAGTAAATCTAGAAAAATCATCAACTAGTACAAAAGCATAAGATTTACCACCCAAGCTCATAGTTCTAATTGGCCCAAATAAATCCATGTGAATTAGTTGTAAACATCTACTAGTGGAAACATCATTAATGGATTTAAAGGAAGACCTATGTTGTTTACCCTTTGAGCATGCATCACAAATTTTATCATTTGAAAATTTTATTTTGGGTAAACCTCTAACTAGATTTAGAGAGACTAGTTTTTCTAAAACACTTATGATAGCATGTCCTAGCTTCCTATGCCACAACCATGCATCATTTTCATTTTGAGCAACTAAGCATGCATGAGATGTATGAATGTCATCTAGATGCACCATGTATATGTTTCCTATGCGATGACCTATGAGCATAATATTATTAGATTTAATGTCTACAATTTTGCATCCATTTTTATCAAATAAAACATTAAATCCTTTATCACACAATTGACTTATGCTCAATAAATTGTGTTTAAGACCATCGACATATAAGACATTTTCAATGAGAATGGTAGAGTGATCACCTATGGAGCCAATACCTTTGATGTGTCCTTTGGAGTTGTCACCAAATGTTACTACTCCTCCACTTTTTGGCTTTAGATCCATGAATCGACTTTTGTCTCCGGTCATGTGCCTCGAGCATCCACTATCAAGGTACCATGATTTTTGACTTTGTGCTTTGGCCTTGTAGCAATGCTCCCCCTACAAACAAAGATATTAAACTTTGGTTTTTGGTACCCAAATCATTTTGGGTCCATGAGTGTTAGCTCCCAAAACCTTGGTTCCCTTAGGAATCCAAGATGACATAGCAATAATATTATTAGATTTTACAAGTTCCTTAGGAACCCATACACTTCTAATTCTTTTAGCTCTACTATGTCTAGGGTAGCTACCTTTTTTGTAGTAGTTAGTCTTTTTCTTAGGTTGGTGTGTTCTAGAGGATTCTCCTACTTCATGCTTGACACTACCAACATTTTTTAAAGACTTTTTGAGCTCATTTAGCTCACCCAACACCTTTTGGTGTTCACTATTACATTGAGACAAAAGGTTATTAAGATCAACATTTTCATCTTGAAAGAACTTTAGTTCATCTTTTAATCCTAATATCTTTTTCTCAAATTTTGAATTAGCTTGAGTGAGTGAGTCATTTTTCTCATTTAGTTCTAAAATGATTTTCTTGTTTTTAATAACCGACTCTTTAAACTTCTCAACTAATTCATCATATACCTCTTGTAACTCATCATATGCATCATTTAACTCTTCATATGAAAAATCTAAAGTAGATGAGTTAGAGGTTACCAAGGAGGAATCTTCCTCAAGTGCCATGAGACAAAGATTAGCCACTTCTTGTTCGTCATCCTCCGATGACTCCTCATCACTCCAAGTAGCAAGCTTGGCTTTGAGTCTCTTCTTCTTCTCAAAGCCCTTCTTCTTGAGTTGAGGGCACTTCGAACGTATGTGGCCGGGTTGTTTGCACTCATAGCAAATGATAGGATCCTTTCCTTCTTCTTTGTTCTTGCCTTTGAAGTCCATCTTCCTTTGGATTTTTCTTCCCCGATTGGACCTCATGAAACGTGAGAACCGTTTGGCTATCATAGCCAATTCTTCAAGTTCATCCTCATTACTAGATGAGCTCTCATCATGTTGTGAAGCTTTAGCCTTGAGAGCTATTCCCATCTTCTTCTTCTTCTCAACCTCAAGCTTCTCTACCCTTTTCTCTTCTTTCTTCTTCTCATCTTCCCTTCCTTGCTTCATGATCTCATGAGTAAGGAGAGAACCCACAAGCTCATCAAGCTTCAACGTTTTCAAGTTCTTTGCTTCGATGATAGCGGTTCTCTTCCCATCCCAAGACTCGGAAAGTGAATAGAGTAGCTTCCGGACAAGCTTGTCTTCCGGTATGATCTCTCAAAAGCCCTTTAGACCATTGACAATCGTGGAGAATCGATCAAACATCTTTGACACCGTCTCATCGAGCTCCATCTTGAATTTTTCATAGCTAAGATTGAGAATCCCAATCTTAGTTTCTTTAACATCATTGGTGCCTTCATAAGTGGTCTCAAGAGTGTCCCACACTTCCTTGGCACTTTCAATTGATGAGACCTTTGAGTAGATGTCCGGATCGAAAGCACAAAATAGCATTTGGAGAGCTTTATCATTGACTTGAATCTTTTTCCTCTCCTCTTCACTCATTTCCACTTTCTTCTTCAACACCATCTTGCCTTTACCGTCTTGCTTCAATGGAATGTATGGCCCATCCTCAATGACATCCCACACAAGATAGTCATTTGACTTGATGAATAGACGCATTCTATTCTTCCAAAAAGAATAGTTATCACCGTTGAAGAAGGGAGGCTTTGTGGTCGATTGTGACTCGTACATGCCGGAACCGGAGGTAGAAGTCATCTCTTGATATTTTGATGATCACACTCTTCCAAGGAACTCCTCTTATGGTTGTTAATCCTCAAAGAGTTAGGCTCTGATACCAATTGTTGAGTGGATCGCAAGATCGGGATTTACCAAGAGGGGGGGTGAATTGGAAATTTAAAGTTTTGTGGTGGAAATTTGCAAATTAAAAATGATGGACAAGAGATTTGGAGTGGTTCAAGTTCCAAATGAACTCCACATCCACTACCTTAGCTTCACTAAGGATTTGCAACAATTACACTAAATTGTTCTTCCCCTTTTCTAGGACAAGGAGGCAACCCTTTACAATTTCAGTTGATTTTTCTACCCAAAAATCAACTCAATCCACACACAAGTGAACAAAGAAATTTGATGGCTAATAAGGTAACTCTCAATACAAATGATAGCCCCAATACAAGCACTCAACCCAATTTGACAAAGTATGAATGAAGATTACAATTGGGAATTCTAGACAAATAGGAATTTTGGCACAATTGCTTGGATTTGATGAATAAGTGTTTTCTTGAAGATCAATAGTTGTTGTTGTAGCTTTTGGATGTGTCTTTTATACCTCTTCATTGATTTCTAGCCGTTTGGGTGGTTGGGGACATAAATGGAGCCGTTGGAACCCTCTCTTACCACCATAAATGCACTTCTGCAGCTACTGGTATCGGTACGCGGGAAGGGGTATCGGTACCTGTCTCAGAAAAGAAAGAGTCGTTGTGTGCATTTAATAAGGGGTATCGATACGCACGTAAGCGTATCGGTACTGGGTATCGAAACGGCAAGGGCCGTATCGATACTATTTTCTGAACTTAGCTCACTGTCCGCAACCGTATCGGTACGAGGGTTAGGAGTATCGATACGGGTCAACGAACTTTTAAAGTTTGGTTACCAACCAACTGACACCAACGGTCATATTTTTAAACCGACTTAATCTTTAAAAATTATAAGGGTCGTATCGATACGACGGTTTGCTGTATCGGTACGCTATTCAAACTCTTTGAATTTTAACACAGGGGTGTATCGATACCAGGGTTTGGGGTATCGATACTGGTTCCGACAGTAACCAAGTTTGGCAAAATAGTATCGATACGCTTGGTGCGGTATCGATACTGCTGAACGATTTTCAATGGTTTTGCCTCGGAACACTTAGAAAATATTTTGAGTTTAAGTTTTATAAATCAGTTTTAAAGTGTTGGTGTTTTAAAACTAATTAAGGGACTTGTAAAAACAATTTTAAGTTTTACAAATTGATCCTTAAAGATTTAATTATATCAAAATCAAACATAGGTTTTACACTAGTGGTATAGGCTCAATGGGATGCCGCATATCCTTACTCAGGTCGAGCGCGCTGCAGGGCTTCCCCAACAACCCCAAAACCGCCCACGCGGCAGCCGTCGAGCGACCCAGAGCCAGAGCAAGAGGCAGTCAACGCAGCGCGGTCCGAGACCACGATATGACACTGCAGAGGCATTATCTTCTGCCGTACCATTTCATGCTTATAGCGGTCCATCGAGTTTCCAGCAGACGATGCCTCCACCCCAGTTCGGCTCCTCCTATGCATATCGTCCCCATACGCCCACGACTGACCTTCAGCTTATCGATTATCCACAGCTGCACTCTCAGTATGAGTTTCCCATTGTGGAGAGTACGCCGATCGGTAGCTTGTTTTACTCGCCGCCTGGGCCCAGCACAGATCCGCATATCGCGCACGATGGTCAGGATTATGGTGACCAGGGACCACCTGACGATGGACGGAGGTATCCGGCTCGTGAGCGTCATCCACCCGACTGCGGAACGGGTGGACATAGGTATTTTTAGTCTTTTCTTTTACTGATTTGTACTTATGTTTTTAATATTTATATAAAACACATTTGCATATTATAATTTTGTTTACATATTATAATTTTGTTTACATATTATAATTAAACTTTATAATGTTTATTTAATTTCAGTTTTTAATAAATTTTATGGGATTACTAAACCGAAAATCGACATTTGTTGAAATGCAACTTCATTCAAAATAAGATAATAGCATAGGGTTTTCGAAGCCATTTTAAACCATTGTAGAATGGACGGAAATTAACAATGTTGGTATCATACGATAGACAATTTCCAGTACTACGACCCCAAATTCGATCATCGCTAAAAATATACGATTTACACGCCCGAAATTGGGCTCGAACATGCCTACCCACACTTGTTTTCCCTTGTTCTTCAGCCCAGAATTGCACAGAACTCGCGTCCTGCAGAACGCGAGGTCTGTGCGATATATTCAGCCGCCGTTTCAAATTCTCGTGGACCTCGCGTTCTATAGAACGCGAGGTCCTGTAAAACCGTTAACACAAACAACAAGGCCACGTAGACGAAAATCGCGTTGTGCAGAACGCGATATCTTACCTCGCGTCCTACACAACGCGAAGTCCACCGACGTGGCAAGTTTGGGGGTCATTTTGCCAAATAATATTTTTTGGGAGCCATTATCCCAAATAATAATTAAAAAAGGGTTTTTAATCTAAAATTGCCATTTTTGTAAGTACAGCATAAACTATAAACCACGGGTGGTGAGCAAAACTCCACTTGATTTAACTCGAATCGTAATCTCATAATATTGGATTGACTCTAAAAAAATTTAGATGAAGTTTGAGTTATAAAATGAAAATAAAATAACTCAAAACTTTTAGTAATTAGTTTATCGATTTTCAAGTTCAAGTTGAGTCATTCAACTCTGTTTAATATATGTATATTACATATGAAGAAATATATGTATATCGTATATAATTATAAAAATTGTTTAAATTGAAATCAATTAGTATTATAACATTATAAATATTTACAATAAAATTTGATTAAAAACTCGAATACTTAATTCAAAAAAGTTGAATAAAAGCACGAACCAACTTGCCTCAGTGGTTAAGGGAACGATTGTTGTTCCTAGAATACACGAGTTCGAGCATCAACAGACAACAGCTGCAGCAGGGTGATTGAGTATGCACTGTCAAATGGTTGATAGTATATTCAGAATAGATACTACTTGTAATTACCATAGCTTTCAAAAAAAATTATAAGATAACTCATTAAATTGATGGGTAAAAAAACTCATTAAATTAACTGACTGAAAAATTCTCTTACTTAACTCGATTGGAAAGTTGTCCACGGTATAAACCGTATATATATAGAAATCAAGGCTCATATTACTTTTATTAATCATGCAGTTTTCTAATCAAAATTATTGCATTGTTTATTACTTTATCAATTATTACTATTAATTTGACAAATATTATTGTTTGAATAATTTTTACATTAATTTTATTTTAACCCATATAATGGGGTGAACCATAGGTCATATATTTTTATTTTATTTAGAAAAGTGATTAGATAAAGCCAATGGTTCCATTCTTGCTTAGTGACGAAGAAACAAAATAGTGTGGATCATGGTAGACACGTGGCGAATTATGAGAGGATGATCGTGAGAAGATCCAATAGTTTGGGTGGATGCTGACGTGTTCGAGAAAGGGCTTTGAGTATCTTTTGTAGGATGATTCTTAATTCCGTTAAAATATTTTTAAGCGGCAAATAAGTGCCTAAATTGTATTTATATATATATATAAGAGGCACTTGTTTGGTTGGAAAAAAAATTTAGGCACATATCTGAAATATAAGTATAGTTTGGGCCCTTATTTCCCTCTTAAGCCTATTTTTAAAGAAAATATTAGTATTTTTATAGGAAACTTGAGTTTGAGTAATTTTCGATAAGATGTAGGAGCGAAGTTAGAAATTTATATAGAGAGGACCATAATGAGATTAAAAATTTTGAGAGGGTAATAATGAGATTTTAAAAAGATCGAAGAGATTATAGAGCTAATACCTTTAAAAAATATTCTATTATCATTAACAAAAATTAACATTGATTCACGTGCCCTGAAGACGCCTACTATATTCCGCTCCTGATAAGATGTATATATGTTGTCGAAATATTAAAATTATATAGTTTTGAATTAAGAATATAAGTAACTATGAACAAATTATATATCATAGAATATTTTTTATATAATTTTGTTTACTCTTGAATGGTTGAACTTGAATCGTGGATGATAAATAATTACGGGTATATATGATTCGATTCGGTTCGATAAATAATCTTTAATAGTTCATCAGTTTTCAATTTAGATAACTTCAATTATCGTTTTTATATTAATTTTTGGTTTTCAGATTTTGTATTTTATTTTGAATAAATAAATTTATTTTATGACTTTCAAATATTATTCGATAAAACTTTAAAATCTTTTTCATAGATATTTCTTAAAGATATAATTTTTAAATTAATAAAAATATTAATAATTTATATATGATATTTTTAAGTATAAAATATTTATTTTCATTCTAGAAAATAATTAAAATTAATTATAAATAAATAAAAATTGAAATTTAATTTGATTCAATTAAATTTAGATGATCATAATTTTTTTTGAATGGGATAATCATAATTCTTTAATTTGTAAAATATAAATAGTCTAAATACTGCCATTTTTAATACTAATCCCTATAACTACTTACATTCTCTCTAGGGTAGTTATTTTCATACATTATTTTTTTATTGTTTCTTCTTGACTAGTGCTCATGTGTTTTCTTTCAGTTTTCTTTAATTTTTTGTGTTTTGCTTCGTTAGAAATTATATTTTATATGCTTTTATAACAGTTTCTTCGTCTGCTTTGATAGTAGGTGTAGTCTGTCTGTGTGACACGTTGTTTGTCTCTGTGACAGTTTCTCGTATGAGATGATCGGTGGTCTCTTCAAATTTTAATGCCCTTTTATGGTTGTTTGTCGAAGTGTCGAAATTTTGCAGCGAAAAGTATTGCGTAATTATCAGAGCGATCTGGTTGAAGTTGATGGTTACTCAATTTTATTTTGAAGACTTTGTAATTTTTTAGAAAGTGATGGATTTTGCTTTTCCTACTTTCACACCTCTTAAATTTTAATGTATATGTTGAGTTTTTCGATGCTCGATTCTTTCAACCGTTCTTGCTCGCCAAGTGGTGGAGAAGTGGAATTTTGGGTGCAAGGGGTGTGGAAGCTAAAATTGATAAAGACAAGATGATTTATAGTGGTTCAACCTTCTAACCAAGGTCTACATCCACTACCTTAGCTTCCTACTAAGGATTTCCAATCAATCCACTATTGATTCGTCCCCTTTTCTAGGCTTAGGATGAAACCCTTACAAACCGATCAAGCTTTCTACCCAAAGCCTTGATCAAACCCTCTTTACAAGAGATAAAAAATAAGCAAACTCAAATCCCTCTAATAGGTATTTGTTTGCACAAGTAAGCTCTCACCCAATCCTAAAACACTTGAGCAAATATAACAATTTTGGCTCACTAGTGTTTGTCTATACAATAATTTGACAATTAATCTCTAAGACAAATTCTTGATCATAGTGTTGTTGACAATTGAAGCATTAACCATTACTAGATGCTTGTAGGTCCATTTTATACTTCTCTTTGAGTTTGTAGCCGTTACTAGCCGTTGGGATTGAATTGGAGTCGTTTGAAACTTTAATTCCCACCATAAATGCAGTTATACATCTCCCCGTTTCGAAATGCTCGACCCCGTTTCGAAACACTCTTGAAATAGAAAGAGCCGTTGCAGCACCCGTATCGAAACACCCTTGGCTGTATCGAAACGCTTATCACCGTATCGAAACGCTCTGCATTTAAATGTTAGTTGGAAAATAGCCGTTGGGGGTTTATGACCGTTGAGGTCAATGCTACGTAGGCGTATCGAAACGACAGGGGTCATATCGAAACGCTAGGCAAAATTCTCATCCAGTAAAGCCCGTTTCGAAACATTTTTCCACTGTAAAAACCCGTATCGAAACACCTGGATGATTTTGTTGAAATTGGCTTTGAAAACACTTAAAACCTTTTATAAATATCTCTTAAACATAGTTCCAAGTTGTTTGGACTTTAGAAATTGTTTTGAATTTTTTTTAAGTTTGTCCAAAATATTTTTCAATTATTATATCAAAACATTAGTTCTACAATATATTTTTCATATAGTCAATGTTTATTTATGTAAGGGTGTGTTTGTTTGTAATTCTTTTCACTTTTAATAAAATTTAGTTTCATGTTATTTGTTAAAAAAAATACTAAACCCGTTTTAAATTGAATTTTATTAAAAGAAAAACCTTAAGATGAGTATTACTTTCCCTCCGGCTTCTCCGGAGCTTGACGACGGCAAGGAGACGACGCTCTACAATGACTCCAGCGACCAGCCACCGGGAGTGGTCGCTGATGTCTCTGGTCCGGCGGCGTTGGAACGGCAAGAGTCTCCGATGGCTTTGGAAACTCAGCCGGTGCTGCGGGAAACAAGCGATAGTGTTGAGGTGCATGGGGTGATCGACGTAGAGATGATGAGTGATGGAGTTGAGCAACCGGCGGCGACAGGGTTAGGGACTGAACATGGAGGGGTTGATAATGTGAGGAAAACATATGCGACTATGGTGGCTGCATCATCGGCGAAGGGGGGCAGTGCCAACGTTGGTGTAGCCGATGAGGGGCTTGAAGTTCTGGATACGGACTTTGTCGTCGATCGTAGTGGTCTTTTTCCTCGTATTTCTTTTTCAGAGAGGATTCATGCACGTATTGATGACAGTATGCAAACGACCATTATTCTTCAGCCTCTGGGAAAGGCGATAGGGTTTAGGACTTTGGTTAATCGGGTGCACGTGATTTGGAAAACAGAGAAGAATTTTCAGGTTATTGATCTAGACAATAATTATTTTCTGGTGAAATTTGAATTGATTGAGGATTATACGAAGGTGTTAACGGGTGGTCCATGGACTTTGTTCGGATGCTACTTGACAGTGCAACCGTGGTGCATGAATTTTTCGACCGCGGGAAAACATCCATCTCAAGTCATGGTTTGGATACGTTTACCGGGTCTTCCGTATAGATATTATAGGAAAGCACTGTTCAGAAGGATTGCGGAAGTTATTGGACGTGTTATTAAGATAGATTACAGTACGACTTTGGGCGAGCGGGGCCGATTTGCTAGGCTGGCGGTGGTTGTTGATCTTAATAAACCATTGTTGTCATGTATTGGAATTGATGGCTTTGTTCAGAAACTTGAGTATGAGGGGCTCCATTTAATTTGTTTTAAATGTGGAAAGTATGGACATTCTATGGAGTTATGTGCGGATGATCATAATGATAGTACCGTGGAATGAGTGCAACGTTCGGCTAGTAATAATATGGTGCAACAGCCCACAGTTGAGGTATCAAGGGAGGAGCTGTTTGGCCCATGGATGGTTGTGGAGAGGAACCGGCGGCGGGCACCTCGGGCGGCTGGTAATTAAGGAGGTAGGGCCGTGTGGATGGTGGAGGATCCAGGTTTGGGGTACTACAAGATGTTCGTGAGGAACCTGTGGCGAGTGACAATATATCGGGTGATAAGGGAGGGGCTATGCAACATGGGAATGTGCGAGATATTGCACGTGAGGGTGTTAAGAGGATGCAACACAGTTTGGGAGCTGCTGCTGGGGTTAGTTCGAATGATACTACTAAGGCCCGTTCGACTGGCAGTGGGGTGCGCAAGGAGGGGAGTGAGGCTCTTGGCAGTAGTGGAGGGCGTAGTGCTGGACGGGAGAGTTTGCCTATTAACACACGTGATGGGGACAAGGGGAAAAGCGTTGTTGTGGAGGGGGTGCGGATGGTGCACAGCAGCAGGTGCTGCAGGGGGTTACAAACTGTGCTGAGGCTGGTCGCGTGGGGAATCAGATGCCGGTGGTGGTTCCGTCCGTAGTGGGTGTCGAGACACAAGCTATACCGCATACGCATGGGATTGCGTTGGGTTCACATAGGGCTATCTCTATTAGGGAAGGGATGAGTGATTTTAAATCAACGTCACAGTTTCGTGCTGGGGTGAACTCGGGTAAAGGTGGCAGTACTTTATCCGTTGTGCAGCGGAAGAGTTTAAAAGTTTCGAAGAAGTCGGAGACAAGGGTTCCGCCACGTTCTGTGCTTACGGAATGGGTGTCTTCGCTCTCTACGAAACTTGATAAATTACAAGACACGGGGCAAATACGTGAAGGGGTGGAGGCGAATGTGCTAGATCAAGCTATGAGCCTTGATAGTGCTCTGGTTGGTGGGCACGGTGTTGATGTCGGGAAGGAAAATCTTCCGCCGTCTCAGTAAGATTCTTTCTTGTTTGGTTCTTTTTTCATTATTTTTTAATGAATATTATGTTTTGGAATACTCAGGGCGCTGGAAGTGCGGAATTCTGGCGTCATTTTAGAAATTTTGTTAGATCAAATAATCCGCAGGTGGTAGCTTTTTTTGAGCCAAGGGTGAGTTATGGTGAGGCTGATAGGGTCATTCGGAGTTTTGGCTTTCAAAATTCTTTCCGCGTTGAAGCACGTGGCTTCAGTGGTGGTGTTTGGATCTTGTGGCGGGACGATGTGGAGGTTGTGGTCTTATCCGTGTGTAATCAGTTTGTTCATGGGAAGGCCCGTGAGGTGAGGTCTGCACAGTGGATTTATTTTACAGCAATTTATGCGAGCCCTAATGCTTGTATTAGGCGGCATTTGTGGGATAAGTTGATACAACTTAGACCTGGAGTGGAGGCTCCATGGGTTCTAGGGGGTGATTTTAATGCGATTCTCCGTAAGGAGGAGCGTTGTGGTGGTTCGAGTGAGGCTTTGGTACTAGTTCTCTTTTTCAGGAGTTTATCGATAATACTGATCTGACGGAAATTGATTACAAAGGAGATGCTTTTACTTGGTGTCGAGGTAATTTGTATCAGCGTTTGGATCGGTGTTTGGCGAACTGTGCTTGGTTTGGGGAGTATCCGCTGTCGATTGTGCTTCATTTGGATCGTGTAGGTAGTGATCATTGTCCTCTTCTTCTTAAGCCCAAAGGTGTTTTGACTTCGAATTTGGAACGACCTTTTTGGTTCCTAGCGGCTTGGCAGGACCATCCAGATTTTCGGGGTCTCCTTGAGTCTGTTTGGGATGGTGAGTCTTCTGTGATTGTTAATGCGCAAAATTTTCAGGATGCTGTCAAGCAGTGGAATATGGATGTTTTTGGTCATATTGGGAAGAAGAAAAAGAGAATTTTGGCGCGTCTTAGGGGTATTGAAAAATCGCTGCAACGATCACAATCGGAGTTCTTGATTGATTTGAGGAGTCAATTGCGTAGTGAGCTTGATGTTATTCTTGAGCAGGAGGAGTCCTTATGGTACCAGAAATCGCGTAGTCAATGGATTGTATCGGGTGATAAAAATACCCGATTTTTCCACGCATCGACAATGGCACGACAAAGAGCTAATATGATTGGGGGGTTGAAATCGAGTACTGGGTTTTGGATCACGGATCAGAGGGTTTTGCAAGCTGAGGCTATTGAGTTCTACAAGAAATTATTCACGGCTGATGCTAGTTGTCAGGGGCGGTACCATATCGGCGGTTTGTTCCCCAGGGTATGCGACAATACATTGCGGGCGCTAGGCGGGAATGTTACGTATGCGGAGATTCGGACTGCTATTTTTGATATGGATCCTTGGAAGGCTCCGGGTATTGATGGTTTACACGCGGCTTTTTATCAGCGCAATTGAGATGTTGTGGGAGATAGTGTTTGTCGTTGTATCCAGAATATTTTTTCTGGGGAGCCATTTCTGATAGAGGTTAATGGAACGATTATGGTTCTGATTCCTAAGGTTGCTTCGCCTGAAACAATGAGTCAGTTCAGGCCTATCAGCCTCTGCACTGTGATTTACAAAGCAATTACTAAGGTGGTAGTTAATCGGATCAAGCCATTCCTATCAGATTGGATTTCGGAAAGCCAAACTAGTTTTGTGCCTAGGCGTGCGATATCTGATAATATTATAATCGCTTAGGAAATTATGCACTCTATGAATAGGAAATCAGGGAAGTGTGGTTGGATGGCGCTAAAGATTGATCTAGAGAAGGCTTATGATAGATTGGAGCGGGTCGAATAACGCTTGCTAAGGCGGTGTTGTCGACAATTCCTTATTATGCGATGCAATCAACAAAACTCCCTATAGGGGTGTGTGAGGAAATTGAGAAATTGATTCGCAATTTTATTTAGGGCAGTTGTGCTGATAGGAAAGGTGTGCATTTGGTTAACTAGAATGAATTATGTACACCGATTGAGTTTGGTGGGCTAGGATTCAAAAAGCTAAAAGATCAAAATGATGCTTTTTTAATGAAGATTGGTTTCAATTTGATTGCGAAACGGGGACACCTTTGGGTGCGTTTCTTGCGAGCTAAATATAAGTGTGTTGAGATTATGCCGGAATCTATTACTCGAAGTAATAGTTCACATCTATGGCACGGAGTATCGGCGATTTGGCAAGAGGTTCGGGAGGGAGTAATTTGGCGTGTTGGTGACGGTGAATCCATTGATTTTTGGCGCGATCATTGGGTGCGTGGAGTTGGTCCACTTGGGTTAGTTGCGATGGAACCAGATATTATTTCGGGTGATTTTTTGCCTCTTAAGGATATGTGTTTGAATGACGGAAGTTGGGATGTTGGTCAGTTTCAACATTGTTTTGAGGAGGAGGTGCTCGACCAAATTATGGCCGTTAGAGCCCCGTTTGGCGGTAGCATCGCTGATTCGCCGGGATGGAGATGGGCTGATAATTTGGCCTTCACGGTCAAGTCTGCGTATGCTGCGAATCAGTCGTATGGTGAGGCTCAACGGCATGATGTTTGGCGTTTGTTGCAAAAGTTTCAAGGTCCACAACGTATCAAGTGTTTCATTTGGTTGGTGTGTAAGGGAAAACTTTTGACTAATTGCGAACGTGTTCGACGTAATATGGCGGAGGAGGCTACGTGTTTAACGTGTGGAGCAAGTGAAGAGGACGTTGACCATATTTTACGCCGTTGTTCGACAGAACAGTCGGTGTGGAAGGAGCTGGTACCGTCTGCACATTTGGGGCGGTTTTTCAGCGGCTCGATAATGGCTTGGGTAATGGCGAATTTGCAGCATGACGCTGCTGCTGCCTGGGGAGGAATAGAGCGTTGGGACCTGCTATTCGGGGTTGTGCTGTGGTAGCTTTGGACGGCGCGCAACAGTGTTGTTTTCCGTAATGAAGCACGGGCATCAGATGTGATCCTCATGAACAGCAGGGGGCTGGTTCAAGAAACCATGCGGGCTTTGTCGAGCAATCGGTCATTACAGGTTCACGCAATGCTTGAGTGCCAGCTTTCTAGGCGTTGGTTGCCACCGTCACATGGCGTTTGGAAGCTTAATGTCGATGGGGCTTGTGACAATGGATCTAGCTTGGCGTCACGTGGAGGCGCTCTCCGTGACAATATGGGCATGTGGGGTGGTGGTTTTTCGAAATTTGTTGGTAGGTGTCGCGCGATTGATGTGGAATATTGGGCGATTCATGAAGGGTTGTTATATGCTTTGCATTGTAATGTTGACGTGGTTATCATGGAATCGGATTGTTTGGAGGCAATTCGTACGTTGGGTAAAGGTGATGCTAAGGGCAGTCCGTCATCGTTGGTGTGTGCGATCCGTGCGTTACTTCCTCAGTTTCGGATGTGTGAATTTCGTCATATTTGTCGTGAGGCTAACCATGTTGCCGATACTTTGGCTAAGTTGGGACCATGGCAAGGATATGAGGCGAATTACTTTAGTTCTCCGCCTGGTGTGGTGTTGAGGTTGTTACATGATGATTAACCGGTGTCGGGTTAATGTTATTTCTTTTCGCCTTGTGCTGATGTAATGCTATGGTGAGTACTCTTTTCCTCCATCTAGGTTAGTGAGGTTTTTAATGAGGCTCGCCATGGTGTTTTTCCCCCTTATTTAATAAAAAAAATACTAAACCCTACAAATAATAGAATATCAGCGCTAAACCAAATTATAATTAATTAAATAAAATGTGTATATTTAATCAAATTATAATTATATTTTTAAAAATACGTAATAATTCACCATTGAAAATTTAAAATCACGTAATTATACCAGGTTATAAGGTGTCAAATTCTAAGCCATGTATTTTCCTTTAATATTCGTCTTTCATATCACATCAATGACAATTACTCGCCTTTTCGATTAAAAAATTAATTTTACATTAAAGATCATTTAAGTTTATACATTTATTTATTTTTTAAAAAAATATTATGGAAAAGTTAAGGGTACGTCACTCACAATTAATGATTTAAGAGTAAAAATAACTAAAAGTTTCGACTTTTGGTTATTGGGTTTATAATATTTAAAAGATGTAAGATCTTATGTGAGTTTGAATTTAAATAAATGGATGGTTATTTTAAAAAAATAAAATAAGATACAAAATGGTGCTAGCCTAGGTATATGATTTGGACATTTAAGTGGTAGATATATGTCATCTTCATTATAACGTATGTTTGTCTTATATGTATCCAAACCTCAATTGAAAAAAATTATAAACAAATTAAATACTAATAAATATTGTTTAGATCAACTTTATAGAAGATGCACTATAGCCTTGTTTGGTAAAGAGCGATTTTGATAAAATTAGAAGTTTTAGGCATAATTAAAGGTTTGACTAGTCAAATATACTAATATTGTTGTTTCGTGAACAAAGGATTGAAAGAATAGATTGGGGTGAAACCGCTAATTTTGAAAAAGCTTCTAATAGACTAGCATTTGATTAGATAACCATCAACGTTTGATTAGATAACCATTTTGATTCATATTTTATTTTTGATGTGCTTTAACCATCAACGTTTCATTTGAAGTAAAATTGGGTCCTCAGTGAATGAAAGATGTTACTCAACTAACAATAAATTAGTTGAAATTACATGACAAACCTACATGACAGTGCACGATGACATAACAGTTTCATATAGACAAAGATATTGACTTGACAGAATGACATATCAGTGAAAAAATAATTTTATAAGATTATATAAAATATAAAATTACTTTTTTTGTTGATTTAAACTTAAAATAAAATGTTAAAAATTAACTTATAATTATACAATCAAATGTTAAGACATTCTTTTTGGAATTATACCTATGAAGAAATGTCAACCTTTTCATTATTACCAAACAAACATGTATCGTACTAAATTTAGGGTAAAGTATACAAATAATCATTAAACTATCTCTAAAAATATAAAATTGTCATATCAAACTTTAAAATGTTATATAATTGGCATTAAACTTCAGCTTTTGTTACAAAATGGTTACTGAGTCTGTAATTACTAATTTTGTCCGAGCTTTAAACCCACTTTAATTTATGTCAATATTGAACTTAGAAGCACGGGCTTGACAAAAAAAAGTGGAAAAAAGAGAAGAAAAAAGAATATGTGTATATGTGTATATAATTATATGCCCATTATATCTTTAATATATATATATAAATAATTATATGAATGCATATTTTAGTATCACTTATGGTATTCGTTTTATTTCATCATTATTATTACGTATTTATCATTTCTATGCTTATTAACTATCATTATTATCATACACACATTATTACTTTTATTGCCATTATTATTATCACCATCATTTATTACTCTTATTAGTATTGTTTATATTTTGTTTGTTATTATTATTATTATTATTAACACATCAAATAAAATAAATAAACCTAATATAAAAAATAATAAGAAGCCCAAGTTTATTTACACAAACCCAATGATAATAATATATGATTACAAGGCCCATTTCAGCCCAAATAACAGGAAAACCTTAATTCCATTCTACTCATTCCGTGCAACCAAGCTTCAGATGTCAGATCAAATAAGGATCTGACGGTCCAGGTTAAAAGATCACAAGGAAACCCTAAGATGCCCTACAGCCATCCGCGCCGCTTCATGTTTTGGACCGTCGGATTACATGTGTGATCCACGCACCGAGCCACTGCTGTCTGACCACTCCACTGTCTTTCCTGCCATCACCACGCCTTGCTCCTCTCCGTTTCGGAGAAGAACGACCTGCAAAACACAAAAGGACCAACAGACAGAATACCCAAAAAGCACAAATGAACAAAACAATGGTGGAAGTCAACGAGACACATTCTCAGACGATCAGAAAAACAACTCATGTGATTTCTTTCCGTTGATTGAGCATTTGGCTATAAAGCCATAAGGAAAATCTGTTGTAAAGGGGGGAATTCGATTCAAAGAAAAAAGCCCCAAAAATCGTTGTAACCAGTTCAAAAAAAATTAATACAAGAGTAAGAAATTCCATAGATCTGGATTTCATTTTTTTCTTTCATTTTTATTTTTATTTCAAATATAAAAAAGAGGAGATTTTTACCTTCGGCTTTTGGCATTTTCTGGCGATCGTGGGCTCCAACGGTGAGAAGCATCGCGCCGATAAGGAGAGTAAAATATCCGAAAATCGCGAAGATCCAACGGTGGACGACCAAGATCCGGTGAGGGAAAACCGAAGCGTTTCGGCCCTTTTTCTCAACGATCGGAGACCTCCTGACGAATCAACTCCGTGGGGAAGGTTCAACGCGTTGAGACGGAATCAGTCGTGGCGTTGCAAAGACTCGAAACAAAAGACGGATACAAACATCCCTAAATCAACGATGATGGTAAAACCATCAACAAACAACATTGACAAATGCATATTACAGTGATCGAACATTGACAATAAGGTCATTACCACAACTCAATCGCTAATAAACGGTAGATGTAATCACGTATCCAAACTCGCTTCAAGGGTCCAAGACAGGAAGATCAACAACATAATGAAAGGAGCACCATCTTGATCAGTCGTGGTGACGTCAGATCCAACCCTGAAGAAGACAAATAAACAAAAACCGTGCCAAGAGACAGAAAAGCGTGTTAATAAGCAGAGAAAAAACGTACCAAAAGGTAGACGATTTATTAAAAAAAAGACTGAAAATCAAAAGAAACGAAATAAACAAATAAAAGATAAGTAAATAATGAATCCGACGGTCGTAACCAACAAAGTTAAAAACTGGCGCCTGCTACTCAACGAAAAAGATGAGAGCTTGCGGCTGCACTTTGTTAGAAAGAAAAGTATATGATATGGTTTCTTTTAATTATTCGATTGTAGTGCCCCTTTATTTCTCTTTTTTTACATATATAATATGCTCATACATATGATATATATTTCATACATAGCTACATATTACGTATATATGTTATTAACTATATATATTATTATGCTCATCCCCTTGTGTCCTGGTGACAAAGGTAGATGTTTATCATTCATTGGGACCCGGATTCGAGTTACATCAGTTCTACGTACTATAAATATATTACCTTATATGTTGTAGGTATATATATTGGTTAACGTATATATTATACGTTTATTTTTTATTGCTTGTAGTATAATATGTATGATTATGTACGTATCATTTGGTTTTGTTTCTACGCAAATATACGCATATAGCTTTTTCATATAATTATACCTATGTATATGTCATTTTTATTTATTTTCTGTAATGATACATATACATATATATAATATAAAGTTTTTATATAACCATATATATATACATATATGCTAATACCCTTTTTTACGTGATTATATATAGTATTTTCTATGCATGTTTAAATGTTTTTCTTGTCATATGTATGGCTATTCATTATCATAGCAGTTCGTGTTTTGTTTTTTTCTCGTGTCATGCTAAGTCACATTTGAAATAAAAAAAATCATGTGATGTCATTTTTATTCGGAAATGAACGAGGTCAGTACTAGTCGTCGTGGTGCTGGTTCAGACGTTCATTCTCGAATATTAGGGGTTTCGAAATTTACTCGTGAGTATAACCAGATCTCGGTTAAAATTGTCAATTCGGTTCGTAAAATTCGATTTTGATTAAGCGGTAAAGTTTTGGTACCAATTTTGGGCTCGTCGAGGGTGCTAACCCTTCCTCGCGGGTAATCGACTCCCGAACCTTTCAAATCTTAGGTTTCTATTTTCGGTGTCCGATCTACCATTTCAAAGTGACCGGTGGCGACTCCCCCATTTTCAAATATTTTTCTAAACCCCCTATTTTAAAACAATTTTCAAAATCCATCTTTTTCTAATTTAAATCCTTTTCTTTCTAAATCCTACTTCTAATTTCCAAGATATCCATACAACTATACACTTACACATATCTAAGTATTTTCCAAAACAAAGGGGTCGCTACAGAGCCGTTAACTGTCATTATTTAGGTGACGTGACAATTACAAAAATTTGAATAATATAGCATTAAATCCTCCACATTTACACATTTAATCAATTTATTTATAATTTAACCCTCATTATTGATGTCTAAATTGATTGAATGTGTAAATATTGAAGATTAAATATGTTATTATACAAATTTTCCTAACTAGCACGTCTCCCAGTTAACGACATTTAACTGCCCAATGACCATTTTGTAATAAAAACTAAAGTTTAATGACCATTATGTAAAATTTGAAAGTTTGATGATCAATTTGTATTGTAACCCCCTTGTCCCGGTCTGGTCGGATGACCGGTCCGAGTGGGTCACACGGGGAAAACCGAAGCGAAACCCGTTAAGGTTTCCCCTCGGTTAACGACCCAGAAAATTTCTTTAACTTTAAACTTGTCTAGATGCATATTTAATTCCTAAGTGGAGCATAACAGCGGAAAATACAAACAACGAAACATTCACTGAACAAACAAGCATAAACAGTCCATTTTACTTTATTACAGCAGGCCGTTTCGGAACGCCCTTAGGGTGTTCCGAAACGGCTTGACTAAGTCAACGGTCTAGGGTCAACCATAAGGTGACCGTTCCGAAACAGGGGAGACCCGTATCGGAACGACCTTGACGGTCAAAATCTCATGGTCAACGAGATTTGACCGTTTCGAAACTTCAAAGGCCCGTTTCGGAACAGTTTCATCTCGTCAAAATCTCAAAATTCCAGTAGCTAAAATGTTCCGAAACGCCTCTCATCCGTTTCGAAACGGCAAGCCATTTACACAAGGGCCGTTTCGGAACAGGGGGACCCGTTCCGAAACACCCCCTGTCTGCAGACTTTTCTGGGCTGTTTTGAGGCATAAGGATGCCTCAAAACAGCTCCAAACACCATACAACAGCCAAGCATTTAAACCCAAGATATACCAACATTACATTCATACTTTAACAAGGCTTAAACATGTCAAATGCTAAGGCAACAACCCACAACATGCATTCATTCAAAGATCACTCAAACACATCTATAAACTCTTAAGCATAAGGCTAACATGTCAAGCAAGCAAATAGGCATGAGTTAGCATTCACCATGGCATCACAACCATGCAAAAGCAATATATATAAAGGAGTCTACACATGCTCCTAACAACCAATAACAACCACAAAACATTACACGTCCCATTGCTCAGCTATTACATGTCTAACATTTAAAATCCATACTTGGTGAATTCAATCCAAAACCACACTTGGAGGCCCTCCTCTTGCCCGAGCAACCCACGAACTAAGGATCTGCAATGTTGAATAAAGAGAGCGTAAGCAATGATGCTTAGTGAGGGTAAGCTCTAAAAACAAACCTCAACATTGCAGGGTCCGAGCACGATCTAACCAAGGTAAGTCACAAACATACCAAAGGTCAACAAGATATATACATGAGCAAAGGGCAATAATAAAGCCATGATTCCATGATACATGCAATCACAACCAAGTATTCCAATAAGAACCATGAACCTCAACACATTGATATACACATCAAAGAACATTGGCACCTAGTTAAGACCCGAATACGCGGATAGACATGTTGGAGACTCATATCCAACAACCACATTACCTCGGTGGGATTCCACTCATCACCGGTCTCGCGGAGGGGATTCCACTCATCCTCACGCCCCGTCGATGGGATTCCACTCATCACCGACTATATTCAATTACAATTCTGGGCGAACCCGTACTCCTCCTTGGTGACTCAACGCCACCAAGGCCACGCGCGACTTTAGACTCATGTGTACACACTAACATCCTAATGATCGATCATTTGTATCCAAGTTTACTAGTGCCAATATTTACTCACATCACATTACTCATTTCAATCATTTTCGTGCTTAGCACGTACTCACCATGGACACAAACGTGAACCATCATCATGCATGCTTTAAGCAATACAACCCATGCCTCAATTCACATGTATAAAACAATATACATAAGCATTCATATCACAAGACATACGAGGCATATACATTCATACATTTGAGTTCATCCAAAGGCTTAGATCAAGTTTAGGATTAGGCTACCACCCTAATCCTAACTCTAGGTGGGTCTACCAAGCCCAACCTAGTCCATATACTCGAACCACTAATTTAAAACCTTTAAAAGCAAACAACCACTCACCTAAGCTTCCAAGCTCAAAGACCAAGCAAGCGACCGTTCTTCAAATTCCCGGATTCTCTTCCAAAGCTTCACCGACGCCCAAACTCGGTTCTAATCAATCTCAAGCACAAACAAAACATTCATAATCAATATCTTGTCAACAGAAACAACCCGGATCAACACTTCAAGCACTCAATACCCAAAACAAGTCCCAAAAACAGAATTTCCGAGCTGCCCATAAAGCCCACCAATATCTTCCATTTCAAGCATCCAAATAACCATCAAACACACCCAAAGCAGCCCTCATATATCATACTAACATCAGCCCTCGAAAACCAACATTGAAACACCCGAAAAACCACTTTAAAACCCTCCCAAAACCCCCTTGAAATACAAATCTGAAAATCATTGTAAAACTTTGTAAAAATTAGATATATTGGACCTTTTGAACAACAAATGACTTATCTATCATTACCAAACCAAATGCTCAACTTAAAGTTAACAAAGTCAACATTTTTAATTTCAAGCTCTAAAACTTCATAACACAAAAACATGGGTTTTAATGAAAACTATGGGTATGAGCATGTAGAGGAGAGTGAGGACAAGCTAGAAACATGATTACCTCTCCAAAATCACCAAGGATGTGAGTGTAAGGTGATGGAATAGTGATTCCCCAAGGTGAGAGGAGAAGAACGTTAGGTTTGAAAGAGGGAGGGGAAGAAGATGAGAGAGGTGGGTGTTTTATTTGTCATGTGGTGAATTTCTTTTAAGCTCGAAAGACTCATTTACCCTTAATGAACTAGGGTATTTGCAAGGGAGGTAATTACATGGCTAAAAAGGAGTTTAATCATAAAACGTGGTCAACCCCAAAATTAATTAATTTTGAAAACAACTCGAAATATTATTTGGAGTATAAAACCGAGCCCAAAATAATATTAAAAATATTATTTTCACCTAACCCCTAAACCCGGGTGTTACAACTCTCCCCCACTTAAGGAAATTTCGTCCCTGAAATTACCTGGTGGAAACAGATACGGAAACTGCTCAACCATATCGGCTTTTCTCTCCCACGTGGCCTCTTCCACACCTCGATGCCTCCACAACACCTTAACCAACTCTATGGTCTTGCCACGCAACACCTTGCTATCAGAAGCAAGTATCTCTACGGGCTCTTCATTATAAGACAAATCCGGATTCAACTCTATTTCCTCAACGGGCATCACCTGAGAAGGATCCGATCTATATCTCCTAAGCATAGATACATGAAAGACATCATGAATCTTCTCTAACTCAGAAGGTAACCTCAACCGATAAGCTACAGGCCCAATCCGCTCAACTATCTCATACGGACCAATGAACCTCGGACTCAACTTGCCCTTTCGGCCAAACCTCATTACCTTCTTCCACGGAGATACTTTCAGAAACACCTTCTCACCTACTGAGTACTCAACCTCTTTCCTTTTCAAATCTGCATAAGACTTCTGACGATCGGAAGCTGCTTTCAAGCGGTCACAAATCAACTTTACTTTTTCCGTGGTTCCTTTAAGCAAGTCTGGCATAGGTAACAACCTCTGACCTGTCTCAGCCCAACAAATCGGAGTCCTACACCGTCTACCATACAAAGCCTCATAAGGTGCCATCTGGATACTAGACTGATAACTGTTATTGTAAGCGAACTCAACCAACGGTAAGTGCTTCTCCCAAGAACCCTGAAAATCAATCACACAACAACGAAGCATATCCTCTAGAATCTGTATCACTCGCTCTGACTGCCCATCGGACTGCGGATGATAAGATGTGCTGAAATGCAGACGACTACCCAAGGCACTATGCAAACAACTCCAGAACCTCGAAGTAAATCTAGGATCCCTATATGAAACAATAGACTTCGGAACTCCATGAAGTCTTACAATCTCGCGAATGTACAAGTTTGCCAACTTGTCTAAGGAATCCGTAGTGTTCACTGCTAAGAAGTGAGCACACTTAGTGAACCTATCAACAATCACCCAAACTGAATTCTTCTTCGAAGGAGACAAAGGCAACCCTGATACAAAATCCATGGTGATTCTCTCCCACTTCCATTTCGGAATCTTCAAAGGCTGTAGCAAACCTGAAGGAATCTGATGTTCTGCCTTCACTCTCTGACAAACCATGCAACGGCTCACATACTCGGCTACATCTCTTTTCAAACCAACCCAGAAATAATCATTCTTCAAATCTCGGTACATCTTGGTACTACCCGGATGCATAGAAAAGGGACTCGAATGTGCTTCACTCAAAATCTGACGTCTCAGCTCAACGTCTTCCGGCACCACAATTCTATCCCTAAAGCACAACAAGCTCTCACCACTGAAACTATACTCAGTCGGTCTTCCTTCGGCTATGTCTTGAACATGAGGAACTAAGCTTGCATCTTGCAACTGTTTCTCTCTAATCAATTGAATCAGCGAAGGCTTCACTTGCAACTCGGTGATCAAACCACCATCATCGGACACACTCAATCTAGCAAACATAGCTCTCAGCTCAACGGCCACTTTTCTACTCAAAGCATCGGCTACTACGTTTGCTTTACCCGGATGGTATTTAATGGTCAAATCATAATCTTTCAACAACTCTAGCCATCTTCTCTATCTCAAGTTCAACTCTTTCTGTGTCATCAAGTACTTCAAGCTCTTGTGGTCGGTGTAGACAATACACTTCTCACCGTACAAATAGTGACGCCAAATTTTCAACGCAAATACAACTGCGGCTAGCTCTATGTCATGAGTAGGATAGTTCTTCTCATGAATCTTCAACTGTCTGGAAGCATAAGCAACAACTCTCCTATCTTGCATCAAAACACATCCTAAGCCTACGTAGGAAGCATCACTGTAAATCACAAACTCCTTACCTGAAACAGGTTGCACTAACACTGGAGCATTCGTCAAAGCTTCTTTCAATTTCTCAAAGGCCTTTTGTCTTGCATCTGACCATTCAAACTTGACTCCCTTTTACAACAACTTAGTCAAGGGAGCAGCTACCCTAGAGAAGCAATCAACAAACCTCCTATAGTAACCAGCTAATCCTAGGAAACTCCTAATCTCGGTCACGGACTTAGGTTGTTTCCACTCAACAATAGCCTCAATCTTCGATGGATCAACACGGATACCTTCGGCCGAAACAACATGGCCAAGAAACACAACCTCTCGAATCCAGAACTCACACTTACTAAGCTTCGCATACAACTGATTGCTCAACAATCTCTGTAAAACAAACCTCAAGTGCTCATCATGCTCTTCTTCTGTCTTCGAGTACACAAGTATATCATCAATGAAGAAAACTACGAAACGGTCTAGATGGTCTCTGAAAATCCTGTTCATCATGTCCATGAATGCTGCTGGTGCATTCGTGAGCCCAAATGGCATCACGAGAAACTCATAGTGACCATATCTAGTCCTAAAAGCTGTCTTCGGAACATCACACTCCTTCACCTTCAACTGGTAGTATCCGGATCTCAAATCTATCTTCGAAAATACTGAAGCACCTCTCAACTGATCAAACAAATCATCTATACGAGGCAACGGATACTTGTTCTTCACAGTCAACTGATTCAGCTGCCTATAGTCAATACACATGCGCATGCTACCATCTTTCTTTTTCACAAACAATACTGGAGCACCCCACGGAGAACTACTAGGCCTAATGAAACCACGGTCTAATAACTCTTGCAACTGACTCTTCAATTCTTTCAACTCTTTCGGAGCCATACGATACGGAGCTATTGAAATTGGGTTAGACCATGAAACTGTCTCAATCACAAACTCAACATCTCTGTCAGGAGGCAAACCCGGTAACTCTTCTGGAAACACTGCTGGAAAGTCACACACTGTTCTGATGTCTTTCGGTCTAGCTTCACTCATGTCCGGATTCATAACATAAGCTAAATAGGCCCCACATCCTGAGTCCATCAACCTATGAGCCTCTAAAGCTGACACCACATTAGACAAAAACTTAATGTTCTCGCCCACTACCACTACCTCGTAGTCATCAGAAAGCTTCAAAGAAATTCTCTTCGTCTCAAAATCCACACTAGCCCGATGCTCAACCAACCAATCCATACCCAATATAATATCAAAGCCGTAGAAGGGAAGTTCCATCATATCAACTGAAAACACATGACCCTGAATCTTCAGTGGACACCTCCTATACATACGTCTAACCACGACTGTCTCACCAAAAGAACTAGTAACATGCATACCTACATCTAAGATCTCAACAGGAATATCTAACTTCTGTGCATGCTCACTCAAAATGTAGGAATGCGTAGAACCCGAATCAACCAAAGAAAGCAAAGACATAGACTGTAACTCAAAATTACCTGCTATTACATCGGTGTCGTTCCCGGTCCCTCTCTGAGCATAGACCCTCGCTGGTCCTCCCACCTCCGGCTGCACAGCCACAACATGAGCAAGATTCCTCTGAGCATCTACCCTAGGTGCATCAGCTCTCGGCTGGAAGTAACCACGACCGCGCCCACGGCCTCTCTGAAAGTCATTACCTCTCGCAGGTGCCTAAGCAATGTTCGGTGCCTGAGCTTCCTGACGCGGACAGTCCCTCCTAAAGTGGTCCCTCGAACCACAGTTCCAACAAGCATGGAAGTTACCCCAGCACTCTCCAGTGTGCTGTCTCCCACACTGTGCACACTCGGGCAAGCGCCCTCCTCCCCTATGACCCTGATGGCCCCTACCATGGTGGCCACCACCACGTCTCTGATCGAACTGATGTTCGCCGCCTCTGTGCCTCTTAGCATCTCTACTATCAAAGTTGTTGTGCCTCTTGCCAGAACTAGGTCCCCCAGAACGCTTGGCCAGTCCCAAGCTGTGCTCAATGTCCTTGGCTCTAGCAACCAAGACATCAAAGTCAGAATAATCAGAAGCCAAGGTATACCTCTTAACTTCCTCATGAAGTCTGTATCTGAAATGATCACATCGAGCCCTCTCAGTGGGCACTAACTCTAGAGCATACTGACTCAGACGAACGAAACGAATCTCATAATCAGTCACAGACGCATCTCCCTGAGTGAGAGCCATGAACTCTCTCTTTTTCTCATCTAGGTACCTCGGTCCCAAGTACCTCTTCCGGAAAGCAGACTCAAAGAACTCCCAATCAATCTCTGTCTCTGGAACCCCGGTAGTAATGGTGACCCACCAGGTGTAGGCATCACCCTGAAGCACGGGCTTGACAAAAAAAAGTGGAAAAAAGAGAAGAAAAAAGAATATGTGTATATGTGTATATAATTATATGCCCATTATATCTTTAATATATATATATAAATAATTATATGAATGCATATTTTAGTATCACTTATGGTATTCGTTTTATTTCATCATTATTATTACGTATTTATCATTTCTATGCTTATTAACTATCATTATTATCATACACACATTATTACTATTATTGCCATTATTATTATCACCATCATTTATTACTCTTATTAGTATTGTTTATATTTTGTTTGTTATTATTATTATTATTATTATTAACCCATCAAATAAAATAAATAAACCTAATATAAAAAATAATAAGAAGCCCAAGTTTATTTACACAAACCCAATGATAATAATATATGATTACAAGGCCCATTTCAGCCCAAATAACAGGAAAACCTTAATTCCATTCTACTCATTCCGTGCAACCAAGCTTCAGACGTCAGATCAAATAAGGATCTGACGGTCCAGGTTACAAGATCACAAGGAAACCCTAAGATGCCCTACAGCCATCCGCGCCGCTTCATGCTTTGGACCGTCGGATTACATGTGTGATCCACGCACCGAGCCACTGCTGTCTGACCACTCCACTGTCTTTCCTGCCATCACCATGCCTTGCTCCTCTCCGTTTCGGAGAAGAACGACCTGCAAAACACAAAAGGACCAACAGACAGAATACCCAAAAAGCACAAATGAAAAAAACAATGGTGGAAGTCAACGAGACACATTCTCAGACGATCAGAAAAACAACTCATGTGATTTCTTTCCGTTGATTGAGCATTTGGCTATAAAGCCATAAGGAAAATCTGTTGTAAAGGGGGGGATTCGATTCAAAGAAAAAAGCCCCAAAAATCGTTGTAACCAGTTCAAAAAAAAAATTAATACAAGAGTAAGAAATTCCATAGATCTGGATTTCATTTTTTTCTTTCATTTTTATTTTTATTTCGAATATAAAAAAGAGGAGATTTTTACCTTCGGCTTTTGGCATTTTCTGGCGATCATGGGCTCCAACGGTGAGAAGCATCGCGCCGATAAGGAGAGTAAAATATCCGAAAATCGCGAAGATCCAACGGTGGACGACCAAGATCCGGTGAGGGAAAACCGAAGCGTTTCGGCCCTTTTTCTCAACGATCGGAGACCTCCTGACAAATCAACTCCGTAGGGAAGGTTCAACGCGTTGAGACGGAATCAGTCGTGGCGTTGCAAAGACTCGAAACAAAAGACGGATACAAACATCCCTAAATCAACGATGATGGTAAAACCATCAACAAACAACATTGACAAATGCATATTATAGTGATCGAACATTGACAATAAGGTCATTACCACAACTCAATCGCTAATAAACGGTAGATGTAATCACATATCCAAACTCACTTCAATGGTCCAAGACAGGAAGATCAACAACATAATGAAAGGAGCACCACCTTGATCAGTCGTGGTGACGTCAGATCCAACCCTGAAGAAGACAAATAAACAAAAACCGTGCCAAGAGACAGAAAAGCGTGTTAATAAGCAAAGAAAAAGCGTACCAAAAGGTAGACGATTTATTAAAAAAGACTGAAAATCAAAAGAAACGAAATAAACAAATAAAAGATAAGTAAATAATGAATCCGGCGGTCGGTAACCAACAAAGTTAAAAACTGCGGCCTGCTACTCAATGAAAAAGATGAGAGCTTGCGGCTGCACTTTGTTAGAAAGAAAAGTATATGATATGGTTTCTTTTAATTATTCGATTGTAGTGCCCCTTTATTTCTCTTTTTTTACATATATAATATGCTCATACATATGATATATATTTCATACATAGCTACTTATTACGTATATATGTTATTAACTATATATATTATTATGCTCATCCCCTTGTGTCCTGGTGACAAAGGTAGATGTTTATCATCCATTGGGACCCGGGTTCGAGTTACATCGGTTCTACGTACTATAAATATATTACCTTATATGTTGTAGGTATATATATTGGTTAACGTATATATTATACGTTTATTTTTTATTGCTTGTAGTATAATATGTATGATTATGTACGTATCATTTGGTTTTGTTTCTACGCAAATATACGCATATAGCTTTTTCATATAATTATACCTATGTATATGTCATTTTTATTTATTTTCTGTAATGATACATATACATATATATAATATAAAGTTTTTATATAACCATATATATACATATATGCTAATACCTTTTTTACGTGATTATATATAGTATTTTCTATGCATGTTTAAATGTTTTTCTTGTCATATGTATGGCTATTCATTATCATAGCAGTTCGTGTTTTGTTTTTTTTCTCGTGTCATGCTAAGTCACATTTGAAATAAAAAAAATAATGTGATGTCATTTTTATTCGAAAATGAACGAGGCCAGTACTAGTCGTAGTGGTGCTGGTTCAGACGTTCATTCTCGAATATTAGGGGTTTCGAAATTTACTCGTGAGTATAACCAGATCTCGGTTAAAATTGTCAATTCGGTTCGTAAAATTCTATTTTGATTAAGCGGTAAAGTTTTGGTACCAATTTTGGGCTCGTCGAGGGTGCTAACCCTTCCTCGCGGATAATCGACTCCCGAACCTTTCAAATCTCAGATTTCTATTTCCGGTGTCCGATCTACCATTTCAAAGTGACCGGTGGCGACTCCCCCATTTTCAAATATTTTTCTAAACCCCATATTTTAAAACAATTTTCAAAATCCATCTTTTTCTAATTTAAATCTTTTTCTTTCTAAATCCTACTTCTAATTTCCAAAATATCCATACAACTATACACTTACACATATCTAAGTATTTTCCAAAACAAAGGGGTCGCTACAGAGCCGTTAACTGTCATTATTTAGGTGACGTGACAGTTACAAAAATTTGAATAATATAGCATTAAATCCTCCACATTTACACATTTAATCAATTTATTTCTAATTTAACCCTCATTATTGATGTCTAAATTGATTGAATGTGTAAATATTGAAGATTAAATATGTTATTATACAAATTTTCCTAACTAGCACGTCTCCCAGTTAACGACATTTAACTGCCCAATGACCATTTTGTAATAAAAACTAAAGTTTAATGACCATTATGTAAAATTTGAAAGTTTGATGATCAATTTGTATTGTAACCCCCTCGTCCCGGTCTGGTCGGATGACCGGTCCGAGTGGGTCACACGGGGAAAACCGAAGCGAAACCCGTTAAGGCTTCCCCTCGGTTAACGACCCAAAAAATTTCTTTAACTTTAAACTTGTCTAGATGCATATTTAATTCCTAAGTGGAGCATAACAGCGGAAAATACAAACAACGAAACATTCACTGAACAAACAAGCATAAACAGTCCATTTTACTTTATTACAGCAGGCCGTTTCGGAACGCCCTTAGGGTGTTCCGAAACGGCTTGACTAAGTCAACGGTCTAGGGTCAACCATAAGGTGACCGTTTCGAAATAGGGGAGACCCGTATCGGAACGACCTTGACGGTCAAAATCTCGTGGTCAACGAGATTTGACCGTTTCGAAACTTCAAAGGCCCGTTTCGGAACGGTTTCATCTCGTCAAAATCTCAAAATTCCAGTAGCTAAAATGTTCCGAAACGCCTCTCATCCGTTTCGAAACGGCAAGCCATTTACACAAGGGCCGTTCCGGAACAGGGGGACCCGTTCCGAAACACCCCCTGTCTGCAGACTTTTCTGGGCTGTTTTGAGGCACAAGGATGCCCCAAAACAGCTCCAAACACCATACAACAGCCAAGCATTTAAACCCAAGATATACCAACATTACATTCATACTTTAACAAGGCTTAAACATGTCAAATGCTAAGGCAACAACCCACAACATGCATTCATTCAAAGATCACTCAAACACATCTATAAACTCTTAAGCATAAGGCTAACATGTCAAGCAAGCAAATAGGCATGAGTTAGCATTCACCATGGCATCACAACCATGCAAAAGCAATATATATAAAGGAGTCTACACATGCTCCTAACAACCAATAACAACCACAAAACATTACACGTCCCATTGCTCAGCTATTACATGTCTAACATTTAAAATCCATACTTGGTGAATTCAATCCAAAACCACACTTGGAGGCCCTCCTCTTGCCCGAGCAACCCACGAACTAAGGATCTGCAATGTTGAACAAAGAGAGCGTAAGCAATGATGCTTAGTGAGGGTAAGCTCTAAAAAAAAACCTCAACATTGCAGGGTCCGAGCACGATCTAACCAAGGTAAGTCACAAACATACCAAAGGTCAACAAGATATATACATGAGCAAAGGGCAATAATAAAGCCATGATCATAAACTCAATTTCCATGATACATGCAATCACAACCAAGTATTCCAATAAGAACCATGAACCTCAACACATTGATATACACATCAAAGAACATTGGCACCTAGTTAAGACCCGAATACGCGGATAGACATGTTGGAGACTCATATCCAACAACCACATTACCTCGGTGGGATTCCAGTCATCACCAGTCTCGCGGAGGGGATTCCACTCATCCTCACGCCCCGTCGATGGGATTCCACTCATCACCGACTATATTCAATTACAATTCCGGGCGAACCCGTACTCCTCCTTGGTGACTCAACGCCACCAAGGCCACGCGCGACTTTAGACTCATGTGTACACACTAACATCCTAATGATCGATCATTTGTATCCAAGTTTACTAGTGCCAATATTTACTCACATCACATTACTCATTTCAATCATTTCCGTGCTTAGCACGTACTCACCATGGACACAAACATGAACCATCATCATGCATGCTTTAAGCAATACAACCCATGCCTTAATTCACATGTATAAAACAATATACATAAGCATTCATATCACAAGACATACGAGGCATATACATTCATACATTTGAGTTCATCCAAAGGCTTAGATCAAGTTTAGGATTAGGCTACCACCCTAATCCTAACTCTAGGTGGGTCTACCAAGCCCAACCTAGTCCATATACTCGAACCACTAATTTAAAACCTTTAAAAGCAAACAACCACTCACCTAAGCTTCCAAGCTCAAAGACCAAGCAAGCGACCGTTCTTCAAATTCCCGGATTCTCTTCCAAAGCTTCACCGACGCCCAAACTCGGTTCTAATCAATCTCAAACACAAACAAAACATTCATAATCAATATCTTATCAACGGAAACAACCCGGATCAACACTTCAAGCACTCAATACCCAAAACAAGTCCCAAAAACAAAATTTCCGAGCTGCCCATAAAGCCCACCAATATCTTCCATTTCAAGCATCCAAATAACCATCAAACACACCCAAAGCAGCCCTCATATATCATACTAACATCAGCCCTCGAAAACCAACATTGAAACACCCGAAAAACCACTTTAAAACCCTCCCAAAACCCCCTTGAAATACAAATCCGAAAATCATTGTAAAACTTTGTAAAAATTAGATATATTGGACCTTTTGAACAACAAATGACTTATCTATCATTACCAAACCAAATGCTCAACTTAAAGTTAACAAAGTCAACATTTTTAATTTCAAGCTCTAAAACTTCATAACACAAAAACATGGGTTTTAATGAAAACTATGGGTATGAGCATGTAGAGGAGAGTGAGGACAAGCTAGAAACATGATTACCTCTCCAAAATCACCAAGGATGTGAGTGTAAGGTGATGGAATAGTGATTCCCCAAGGTGAGAGGAGAAGAACGTTAGGTTTGAAAGAGGGAGGGGAAGAAGATGAGAGAGGTGGGTGTTTTATTTGTCATGTGGTGAATTTCTTTTAAGCTCAAAAGACTCATTTACCCTTAATGAACTAGGGTATTTGCAAGGGAGGTAATTACATGGCTAAAAAGGAGTTTAATCATAAAACGTGGTCAACCCCAAAATTAATTAATTTTGAAAACAACTCGAAATATTATTTGGAGTATAAAACCGAGCCCAAAATAATATTAAAATATTATTTTCACCTAACCCCTAAACCCGGGTGTTACATGTATTTTGAGGATAATTTAGTGACCATTTGTGTACTTTATCCTTAAATTTATGAGGGAAGACAATAACCGTTTTATTTTTGTTTTATTGTTTTTTTATCAGCAAACAAATATGATTTTTAGAATGAATCATATAAACTATGACATGATTATAGGCTTCGTAAAAAAAATTCTAATCCTAAATGGAGGGAAAGAGTACGCTATGATAATATAAAACAACCATCCTAAACACGAACAATCAACCCCAAAATTTTTTGTTTCAGTGTTTATTTCATCTTTTTTATACCATTATTACTATTAATGAAATATATTCTTAACTCGATTATCCATTTTAAAATATTTTCAGAAGTAATATTCAGTTACAATTATTTATAAAAATGGTACTCAAATAGTCAAATTCATCAAATAAGCATAAAGTGTGTCATGTCAAATACATTTTATAAAAGTGGAGAGAACGCGAGTTAAACTGGATGATCATTCTTGTATTTTATCTAATTTTAAAATTAGGGCATAAGATCTAATTTGCTTAATTTGGAAATTAATAGGGATTTAAAAAGTATTTAAATCGAAAAATACTATAAATAAAAATGATTTATTTAGGATTTAGGGTTTCTTTTCACATGTTTAGGGTTTAGGGTTTCTTTTAAATAGTTTAGTGTTTTGAATTAGGGTTTAGGGTTTAGGTTTCATTATTAGTCAACTAAGCTTACCTTTAAGGTTTAGTGTTACAGTTTAGGGGTTTACTTTTAATTGCATTTATTTTGAGTTTTTTATGGGTTTAGGGTTTAGGGTTTCCTTTTATGAGTTTAGGATTTTTGCTTTACTTTAGTGTTTTGAATTAAGGTTTGGGGTTTAAGTTTCATTATTAGTGAACTAAACTTACCTTTAGGGTTTAGTGCTTATGGATTAAGGGTTTACTTTTTACTGACTCTATTGTGGGTTTTCATGTAACCCTCTAGACCCGCCTATGCGTTACAACGGATCCTAGGAAGTCACATTAGAGTCACTAGAACGACCCACAATAAAATACACATAAAACACTTTTATTTCCTCAAAACACTTACTAAACTGTAAAACCATCTTCTGTTAAAAATACTATTTCAGAAAATCATTTAAACACATAACAAAAAATTCAGAAAGTATTTTACAGACTCTATCATAAAATAATATGTGACATACATGCCCACTAACTATACAGTACCGTACTCCAGAGGCAACGCCGAGGGAACTCCGAACAATGATGTCAAACATTATACCATGCTATATTCTTTTAACCTGCGATGGTAAAAACAACGTGAGCTTGGAAAAGCTCAGTAATACAGAACTACCAAAAGATGCTATAAGCTCATGCAGACATATGGTAGGCATAATATTTTCATGATGATCCAAGAAGTGACAGTCCTCTTTTCTTTTTCGTTATTTCAGGGTAATGTTATACTTGAGAATAATGACACTTGTTCTTTATTCACTCATCGAGTAACAGATGAGAATTTTACAAGCTGATAGATTACGAAGATGGAAACAAGTTTAATGTCTAGTGTGTCCCAAATAGGTACATATCAAACGGGCATAAATGCATACCAATCATATCATGAGAACACATAACAATTCAATGCAGATGTTCAAGTATATATAAAGGTTTACTAGTAATTACCCTCCAACCTTACACCGATATGCAGTCCCTCAGAACTGCATCCATAAGGACTTACCCTAGGCCCGATGTGCATAGGTGCCACCTAAGGGGATGCCTTAGGTCCATAAGGACTTACCCTAGGCCCGATGGGCATAGGTGCCACTCAAGGGGATACCTTGAGTCCATAAGGACTTACCCTAGGCCCGATGGGCATAGGTGCCACTCAAGGGGAGACCTTGAGTCCATAAGGATTTACCAGCTTGATCAGGGCTGTACCAACAGAGACTTCATAACATAACCCAACAATATACCCCAGATAGTAATCAGTGTTCAGATTCCAGACATGGGTAACAGAATACATGTGACAGATATATTTTATTTAGAACATCAGAAACGGAAGAATTCATGCTTTTGACAGATAAATGGGCATACTATTGAATAGATCAGACATTTTCAATATTCATCATGCAAACAGATTGTACCATCATATGTCAAACTAACAGATCATGCTAACAAATTCATCAAACAGTCAGACAATACCATCACAGATCAAACGATCACATACCAAGTATACAGATTGAGCAGACATATATCAGGTAGGCAGAGAATGTCATCATATATCAAGTTCATCAAACATAATATTATTCACGATTAAATAATTATACAATCCATTCAACAGAATATATCACACATGGAACACACTAGGTGGGACAGATCTTTTCTTGGAGATACTTGGCATTTACAGAATGGGACATATTAAACTTTTGATAATTTGAACGAATTTCTGAAACGTGGCCCATATTAAAAAGGGTTCATACTAACGGTTTAACTCGGATATTCAGGAGGTGATACATTAAGATCTTTGAGAGTTTAGACGCATCATGAGTTATTTAGTCATATAAGCCTACAAGGGCATTATGGTCATTTTATCACATATGGACATTTTGGTAATTTATACCAACATTGAATAAGCAATGGTTCACAGAACTTGGGTATCTTATTTGCTCGTTAGTTTTCTAACTGGACATTCAAGAATTTCTCAAATTAAAGTCTTTTAAGTTATTAGATATTTTCAGTGATGTTCCGACTATTTAGGCTATCATGACCTTTTAGTTATTTGACTGTCGTGACAAATTTTATACTATGGCACACTCATATCAGAACGAAATTTATAATTCTCAGGGGCTCTAACAATTTATCAAACCTCCAGAAATTGTTTAATGCGGCATAACCCAACTTGACAGTACTTACCAACGTTCATATGTGAGTAATTTGTGTGCATCAGAACTTAACACTGACTGTATTGTATTTCTGAACAGTTTCCCTCATACTTTACTATACGGTTTAACTTTAAGCAATCGAACATACAATTTATGCGGATCTTCCTACCTTACATTGATATGGTGAGCGATGGGCATACACGTGTCGTATTTCTCCACACTTAAGAGAACCTTAGCTATTTAAGTCTTATTAACAAATCTAGAATTTCGTCAAATACATAGTTATCGATTAGCTCAGGAGGGTATTTCGGTTATTTTAGACTAAGATAAATCTACCATTTCTTTCTGAATTACCATTTGGTACCTCCATTATTCACATACTCAAATGAGATTAAGTCGTCCTAACTCTCCGGCCCCTTTACAGACGATTCATTCATTACAAAACTTGAGGGTATAACGTCATTCGAACTAATCAGACATTTCGGTGCTCGAGGGCATTACTGTCTTTTTGGTCATTACGATCACTCTCATTTAATTCATGCATTATTGTCATAAGGATCGACTTAGGGTTTCAACAATATTTCCAGAGAATTCTTATTCATGTGTTATACAGAGTTTGAGGGATTATCCAAGTTTGTATCACACGTATTGCATAATGATGCCGAAGTCTTTCCATTAAAACCTACATCTTGGGTAGTGTAAATTGCATAATCAGGTCGAATGCAGATTTTAGGTCATTTCCTTTATTGGAGGGGTAGTTTAGTCATACTAATGCTCCAAGGGCATTTTCGTAATTTCATAATTAATATCTCTCACTCCGAATCATGGGCCTCGATTCTTACACACTATTGATTGAGTTGCGGATTAACTGAATTTAACTATTAGAACTTCTGATATTGTTAGCCCATTAGTAATGTTATTCGGATAATTTGGTCTTATTAATATCCATACTTATTGCTCGAATCTGATCAATTTAAGCAGCATTTACAGTATACGTCATCATAAGCATGCATGCGTTAACCGAATATCAACATGTTCATAAAGCATACAATGGGTAGTAGTGTATTACCTTTAATACTTGCTATATCGGTTGACCATGATACTCCGTTCAATCGCTCTCGAACGCGAATGCGACGTCCTCCACATCCCGAATACAAGGAACTTCGAATACCTTCAATCGCACAAATTCCAATTTTAGTCTTTAATCACCTTACTCATAATAGATTATTAAAATTACATAAGTGGACTCGAGATCAAGGTCCAATTCAGAGACTTTCGAGTTAGAATTTCACAAAACGGGCTTCAAAATCGGACTCAAGACGTCGAAAAACATAAAATAGGACTTTTCGGAAGAAAAAAAGTTGACTTTTTGGTCAAAGTCAACGCTGATGTCAGCAGTCAAAGTCAATGCTGACGTCACTGGTTGACCGGGTTGACTCACTGGGTTGACTCGGACGAGTTGACTCACTGGGTTGACTCGGTCAACGGGCCGGGTCGGGTCAACGGGTCAATGGGTCAATTGGTCAACTGGTTTGACTTAGCTGAGTCAACTCAGGCGAGCTGACTCACTGAGTCGACTCGACAGACAGGTCGGGTTGGACTCAGGCAGACGGGTCAAACGGGTCGGGTTTGGGGCCGGTTCAGACCGATTTGAACTCGGTTCACTTACCCTAACAAATATCGCCGGAAACCTCGTCGGATTATCGCCGGTGATGTCGTCGGAAGTTCCAAAAGCTGCGATCATGCCGGAAAGACGTAGAACATTAATCCACGGTTTCAACCCACAAGTTACAAACACGAAACAAGTTGGGATATCACCAGATTTTACCTAAACAAACTCAAATTTTCCGAAACTGACGAGGCTCCGACGAGGGCCTTGCCGGCATCGGACGAACGATCGGATAAGGGGGTTTTGCTCTACCCAGTGTGGGGAGCTCGGCCGTGCCTACGGTGAAGCGAGCCGACGCCGGAATCGGCCGGAAATGGGACAAATGAAGGCAACCAACTTTACGTCCTAGATCGGGTTTTTCGCCGCGAATGACCGGTCGGAAACGCGCATGGGTGACGAAAAGCGGTTCAGGGGCTGACGGGGCTCACACCGATAGCGGCGGTGGAGTGCACGGAGCGGCAGTGAGGGCATATCGGAGCTAGAACGGTAAAATGGGGTTTGGGGAGAAAGTTTAGAACTTTCTGGGTTCTTACATTCAAATAACCAACACCAAAATGAGGGGGTAGCTGGAGAGTCGAATTAGTTTGTTTTTTTATTGTTATGCAATTACCCAACACACATAGTTTAAAACCAACCAGAGATAGACTTAATTCCAAGAATAGTCTTAGCCCTGATGGCTAAGACACTCCTCTGCTTAACCAGAGGGCACAAGTTCAAAACCCCACAATCGTAATCCCTTTTTTTACCACATTATTAGGGTGTTACATTTCATGTTATGGGTTTAGGGTTTCTTTTATGGGTCCAACGTTTAAGGTTGCTTTTTATGGTTTTAGGGTTTTGTTTTAGTTTAGTGTTTCAAATTAAGGTTATAGGTTTAGGTTTCATTTTTGGTTTTGGGTCTAAACACTAAACCCTAAAGCCTAAACCATAAACAATAAACCTTAAACGCTAAACCCTAAAAATAAAAACCTTAATCCATATATGTATATATAATGCATGTAAGTATGTATCAAATTATGAACCCTAAACCATAATCCATAATCCACAAGGGTATAACTATCTTATGGATATCCCGAAGGAGGAATGGTTGCGATGTTATGACGGGGGTCGCCGATACGGTCATATGACAACAAACTTGGCTGAGGTGATCAATTCGTCTCTTAAAGGAACACGCCATTTACCTATCACGTCCGTTGTCAACGCAACGTATTACCGATTGGCAACCTTTTTCGCAACCCTCGGGAAACAAGCAATGAACTGGATGGCAAGTGGCCACATATTTCATCTAGATCTCCAGCAAAAAATCCAAGCGTCCACTGTGCATGCAAACTCGATGGGTGCACTGTGCTTCTCTCGTCGGGAACACATGTTTGAGGTAACAGAATTTTTGCAACCGCTACAAGGAATAACACATTACACCTACGTGGTTGATTTGCAAAAAAGAATGGGCGATTGTGGGGTGTTCCAGACGTTCAAGTTCTCGTGTTCGTATGCTTTCGCAGCATGTGCATCGGTTCATTTTGATGCAACGACACTAATCGATTCCATCTACAGGCTCGAAACCATTTTCAAGCTTTACTGAAATGAGTTCCCTCTCATCGAAAATGCACGTCACCATCATATAATCAACAACGAACCAAAGATATGCCTAGATCCCTCCCTGCGACGAAAGAAAACATGTCGGCCAAAATCAACGAGGATTCACTGTGCCGAGGATATGGTTCCTCGAGAAAAGACTGGACAACCTAAGCGGTGCAGTAAATGTGGGGACACTAGACATGATATTAGGAAATGTCCTCTTAGGACCGGCCCCCGAATAAACTAGATCAACCTATGTGTGATGTCTTCCGTCGTATTTTAATTTAAACGATCTTTTCTACTTTGTTTTATATTTTACTTGCAATTTTAACGCGATTCCCATACATGCTACGACGACGTATTCATCATATTTTTTCTGCCGCTATAAACATATGTTACATAATTACGGAGACCAACTTAGACAAAAGCAAACAAATACTCCGACAATATCCGAAAATCCAATTAAACCTCCCAATGTACCCATGTTTGCTTCTAAAAACATCATTAGATAGCATTTTTAACGCAATTTTCTGACACTTTAGGACGCAATTTTCACGCCGATGTAAACATATGTTACATGACTAGGCCTTCAATCTTAGACAAACGCAAAAAATTATGCAAAAGGTATCGCAAAATCTATTTAAACATGCCTATGGACACATTTTTGCTTGGAAAATGTTACTTTGATAGCATTTTTAACACAATTTTCTCACATTTTCGGACACCGTCTTCCTCTGAACTTTAGCACCACTGTAAAATTAAGCTGCGCATCTTTGTCTACAAACTTAGAAAAAACCAAAAAAAAAGGTTGAAACACACCGTAAAATGCATTTAAACATACATATACAGTAATGTTTCCTTCTAAAACATTGTAACTTGCCCATTTGCAGACCATTTTCAAACATCTTAGGATGTTTTACACGCTCTTATCTTCACACCATATTAAAGATATGTTTCAGTACGACACCGTTATAGTTCAAAAATTATAATGGGGTCCCTAGATAACCCGTTACTCGATCAAAAATATAGCTACCCAATCAATTTTTGTTGGTTTGAATACATCTTCCTCCTCAATTTCTCGTGTGCGGGGGGTAATACATCGTTGAATTCACGTCCTACAGGACACGAATTCTGGTTTCGAATATACGGTCGTCCTGCCAAAGATTAGATTCTGACATTGCACTGAAATTCGCGTTCTATAGAACACGAATTTCGAATTCTCGTTTTTCAAAATGCGAATTTGTCCTACATGGCGTGAAAAGGAGGTATTTTTCCAAGTAACCAACAGAGGGGTACTTTTCGAATTAAATTCCGTAAAGTTAATATTCCAAATTGGCCTTAACTAAACCCCTGCTCTTTGATTTTCCCTATATCTAGTTTGATTTCCAAGAATCCCCACATCATGTAAAGGCAAAGAAAGTAAGAACAAAAGCTTAGGCCAACAACCATGATGATTACGAAGGATATTGCTCCATTTTTAGATGCAGATAAAAAGAAAGCTGTGAAAAGGAAGGAAAGTGGACACCATTTCTGGCTGTGCTTAGCTGAAGTTAATTTCCTGGAAATTACCCTACTACTGCATCAATTTAGTTTAAGTAGATGTTGTTTTCACTTTTCATATATGTTAACATAAAATGGCTATTATGTTTCATAAACTCTTTACTTTTTAATTCAGAGAATATATATCTGTATTCCACGCTCACCCAAACTTGAATAAAATATATGAGTCTCATATTTTTTCCTTGTGGGATTGATTTTTGTTTCTGAAATGTCAGGACAGAGAGTAATAGCATGGCTGCAAATTCTGACTGGCATGGAAATTTTACAAATGCTGATGTTTGTTAGAATAAAGGCAAGATCTTGAGCAAGAAAAGACTCACTTTTGAAAAACGTTGTCGGTTGTTCATCCACTAAAAACATATTTTTCCCAGACATCGCGCTCGTGTGTAAAAAAAAGAATGACATGATCTTGTTCTTTTTTTCTCCATAGGAAAAAAAGATATATGAAAACTGTTTTTTTTTGCACTTATATGCTTCGAATATAGCAAGTATCAAATTAGATATATTGAAGAAAATAAAAATTAAACACTCCATCAACTAAATAATAGTCTCAATGAAAAAAGGTAACACGTTTATTTACGTGATTCAGTTCGAGCAATTTATTTTACATGTATGCATGAGTTTCTATTATTTTAAATACATATATAATCTTTATTTTTAATTAAAAACTTGAAGTTGAACTCGATCACAATAATCAAGTTTACCATTGATTTTGGGGATTAAGTTCATGTTTACATTAGATATAAGGTTAATTGAGATTTTTTAAATTGTGGAACATTGTCTGGACAAACGTGGGAAGCGTAAATTAATTCTTAAATTTCTGTCTCAGTATACATATGTCAAGCTCAGTGAAAATTATATAAGAAATAACAGTAGCGATTGTTTTATGAAGTTTATGGTTTGCACGCAATGACAAGGTGTTTATTGACAAATTGGCTGCGATCAAGGACCTCTTGTTTATTACAATGATGAGAGCTTACACATAGTTAAGGGCAATTAATGAGAACTTATATGCAGTGATGGAGATTGGTGGAAAAATCCCATAGCATGTATAGTGAATTGTAATAGCACCAATGAAGCTGCATTGTGGTGCCTTCCTCCGGCTAACTCATTAAAATTCAGTGTTGATAGAACGTTTCGAGAAGAAGCAGATTGTGGTGGAGTTTTACAAAACTCGAAAAGTGATATGCAGACGTTATTTTCAGAACCAGTTAAAAAACTCTGCTCTGACTTTGCTGAGCTGATGGCTATACAAATTGCGTTAAAAAGTATATTTGGAAGCCGAGTTGAAAGGATAATCTGCTCTGCTGGTAAAATTCACGGAGATGGTGGGATATCTTCGATGAAATTGATGACATGATATGGGAGATTACAAAGGTAGAAATTCAGTCTGTATCCTAAAATTTTATGATGTTTGATATAATTACTCCAGAATTATTTAAAAATCTGCTCTACAAAATAAGAATGCGAAATGTGAAGACGGGTAGGAAACCATGTTAAAAAACAATTTATTTGGGTGATTTTTTTATTATATTGATAGATAAATTTATGGGTTAAACAAAACAACAATGATTTCAAAATCAGGCGAGACCCAATACCACCAATTTAATGCACAAAACAAATGCCATTTTATCATGATAATAGAAGTAGCTTCACAATTAAGTTTTTGCGTATCCACAAAAGAAGCCGACCAGACAAGCAACAAAAATATAGTAGTATTCAACAAACAGAACCATAAAAAGTTATTAATGATACGAGATAAAACCAACAAATCCATTCTTCTGCTAATAGTCTTGTGGTGTTGGTCACACAAGATCTTCCTCATCATCACTACAAAGCCAGCCATAATAACCGCTTTAAATGTGCTGTTAGCAGAATAACAAAAAAAAAAAAACACGAGTCCAGTAAAATACTTTTCTACCCAAAACTGAAATAATTTTAGATGAAAAAACATATTTGAAGAGTAGATACCAACTAATTACCTCAAAACTCTATCTCCAATATGTCTGGGGAACTAGATCCAATGGGGTTGAGAAGCTTGAGCACAATCAAAAGATAGGTGTCACATAAACATAGGCAAAAAGTGATATGCATATAAGTCTATATCTCTTATTACAAATAAATATCACTTGCATGGACTGCATCAACAGATTGCCGAGTGCCATACCAGTTTAAAAACATTGCATGTTTTGGAGACTCATGCTCACAACCAAAAATTTAAAATTTCTCTTACCGATAAAACACATTTCACACCAAATTGATCAGCACAATACCATTTGATCAGACAATACCATTTATTTTTCTTACCATGGCATCCGCCACATCTTTGCTTTCCAACTCACTGCCTTCATTTTCGCCATGTAATTTACTTCCTACATTAAAACAAAAACTAGGCTGTTAGTGGCATCTTGCATATTGTTTTCTTTAAAACAATTAAAGCAACAAATAAAACAATTACCTAATAGTTTCAGAAAGCACTGATGGCGTGTCGGCAATGTCTCGACTGAAACCGATTTGTAAAGTCGAAGAAGCATAACTTCAAACCTTTTCAAGTCTTCACATTCCACAAACCCTTTCTTGATAAACAGGCATGCCACTTTTGTAGCCAATTCTTCCATGCTCAACTGTAAATGATTATCGGCAACAAGTTACACAAAAGACAAAGAAACTTAAACCAAAAGTAGAAAACGATAATATGTTCAAATTACTCTTAGGCCATGAACAAGATTGTAAGGGAAAAGTAGAAATGATGTTACAAGATGCCATGCCATTTAATAAGAGAAACAGAAGCATCGAGGAAACACACCTCAGGTATGTCTTGACGATATTGGTCAATTTCAGGACCAACACTTTGAACAACTTCAATCATGTCTAACATAGAATTCATCGTTTCCAACTTATTCCCCAGCTCCAACAAAACCAACTGGTGAAGGGACATGCTCCCACTCGAAGTAAAATCTTTGAAAAAAGATGGTGATGTAATCTTTTCTCGACCTACTAGTAACAAGGCAGTCGTCTCAAAGAGTTTTCCGCCCACCACATAGCCATGTACTTCTTTGTCAACCTCTTTTGTGTGCTCAAAAAGCAGCCTAAGAGAATCCAATAGGTTCTGACATTGGTTCAAGATAAACAAATTAATAACAATAATAGAAATCTAGGATATATCTAAAAATGCAAAAGAGTTAAAGAGATAGTTACTGACCAAATATAAGAACAAACGAATAATAATCAGGCAGATAGATCGTTTTGAAGACCAATCGAATTTTTCATACAGCCAACTGCAATAAATAAACATAAATGAAAACGAATTATTAATACACTAGTTCCAATCCCTGATTCTATATGTAATAGATGGATAGAGCAATTCACCAAGTAGCAAAATATTCCAAACCAATACCTCATGTTCAAAAGAGCAAAGTTTAAAGGTAACATGCCCTTTATTCTGATGTCCGTCAGAGCTCCACTGTGAATATATAAGTCGACTAACACAGGAGAAGTGAATGTAAAAAACAGTGGATTTGATCCTAGGCCTGATCTGTCTGGATCAAGATCATTAATGTCTATATCGAGACCTGTTTCTCCAGCTAATAGGGCAGTTGCACACTTAAAAGCATCGTATGTTTCGAAATCAATGAAAAGTGAAGTTAAAAACATCTGTTTTGATCGATAAGAAGCACGATAAATTTCCCTCTCACACTTAAAATGTCGAACAAATCCATCGCTATCATCGCTGGATAGGAAATCAGTAAGACTCCAAAGTATATCAGATAAAATAGGATCGTCTTCAGACATCTGTCATCGTAATTAAAAACAAAAGAGAGAATGAATCAAATCATTAGATGGATAAACCCTAAGAATGAATTCAAGCCCAACAAAAACAATAGATTCTAATTGGGAATTAAGCCAAATCCATGCACAAAAACAATCAACAAGCAGATAGATTCTAATTGGGAATTAATAATCCATGCACAAAACAACAATCAAGAAGCAGATAGATTCTAATTGGGAATTAAGAGTTAAGAAATTTAGATGAAAAAGAAAATACCTCGGAGCACCAAGGAAGGCGCTTGATGATCGGAAGAGATAAACCGGAGATGCAAAAAGAGAGAGCGGCGCTATGGAAACAGAAGAATAGAGGAAATATGTATATATACATAAGTGCTTGTGCAATATGTATTAATTTTAGGTTAGGAACTTCGTTTATAGGTTTAAATGTAATATTCTTGAATTCAAGGGATCGTGTAGGAATTTTGGGCTTAGGGTTAATATTTAACGTTTATAAGTTAAACTTAAGTTCTTACACCCTACCTATATTACCTTACAAACTAAACTATTACCCAAAATCAAAAATTTGAAAAGCTTGTGTATCAAAATATTTTTCATATATATATGAAAAAGAAAATACTTTGGAGCACGAGTGAAGGCTCGAGCTTACCCTAAGACATAAACCTATCAAAACTACATAGTTTTAGTGTACATATATTTATAGAGGATAAACTAAATTTCAAGCCATTCAATTATATGTTCAGTTCTAAATAGGTCATGGTTTTTTTTTTCTTTCAAAAATTACAATTAGGTCATTCAATTAAATTTTGGTTAAAAACATGTCACTTCGTTGTTAAAAATAAAACATACATTAAAATATTGTTTGGTATGTGTCGACTAACTAACGCTTGACAAATAATTAAAGATTGAATGTAAATATGCCAAAAAATATTGCCCAGTTTAGATCTTTTTGCGTGCACGATTAGTAAGTAATACATCAGTAAGCTGAGTATCGTATCCAAAGAGATTGTTCAGGAATTAAATGCCACGATCTTTACTTGTGATTTGAAACAAATGAACTTGATTTGGAATTCAGACTTTGGATTAAGAAAATACTAAAAAAATAAATGCAATGAGAATTCAACCATTTTAACAAACGAGTGTCTTTCATATGATGAGTTGGCACTGGCAAGGGATGCTTGGATTTCACACTATCTACAACATCGATTAATAACTTTCAGCCTTGGTTTTACTATCGAGTAAATTTTAAATTAGTATTACTTCTGTCGATAGCAATAACCTAAGTTAATTATGATTAACTCCTATATGTCTACAATGGTGTTTCCCAATCATTAACTTGGCAAAGTTTTAATCTTTACTCCAAAGGGTAGACTCACTTTTTGAAGTAAGCTCATTAACCTGGCAAAGTTTTAATTTTTACTCCTAAGCTTGTTATGATATTAAGAGATAATATGCATGCAATGCCAATTCAAACAACTTATACGGATGATTATGTAATAAGTAATGTTCTTCCTCATAATAATTGTACACATATTCATTAACTATGTTGCAGATCCACTAATTGACCTAATAATTAAAGATATTTATGTTGTATGAGTTCGAATCTTGACATGAGAATGTAGTTTCTCTATTTTATCAAAAAAAAATATTGCATGATGAATAATTTTAATCTAATCATCACGTATGTAGCTGATTTAAATTTATAAGAAACTAAAAAATTATAGCTTATTCTGGATTTTATAAAGTCAATCTTTAAAACTCGATTAATTGAATTCTTTGAATGATTTTAATTGTAAAAGATAATGTTCTTATTTGTACGTAATTCAAGTTCGAGCAACTAGTTATCCAGAACGATGGGCGTAAAATATATGTAGATGACTTTTTAAATTCGACGTCAAATTCCAGAACTCAACCTTGAACAAGTGATGAAAACTACCAAGTTCGAGTATGATAGGGGAAGAGGATATATATATATATATACACGGGCATGTATTAAGGTGTCCACAGAAGGGCTACGAATTAACCTGGGCTTGCACAATCGGCTTAACGGCCTGGCCGTTAGTTTCTCCTAAACCATGGCCCTTTGCACAACCGCCGTCAGTGTAGAAAAGAATAAACGGTTTAAACAGTTGGTTTAGTAAATTTATAAAATCGAGCCGATTTAATCGAACATAAGGTAATAAAATATAAACGCTTGATTTGGATGTATAAGATTGACTTTATCAAACCAACATAAATTCAATCGGTTTAGTTTGTTAACCGAATTAACTTGAGCTGGATATATTAATTTTGGGCCAATTGGTTGGGTTCGTATGATTTTTAGATCAATGGTGCAAATAATTGTTTAGTTAAATGGGTTTTTGGATTTGGATTTAGGTTTAGTAATTTAAACTATTAATTATAATATTTTTAAAGATAATTATTTAATGTATTGTTAGTGATTTTTTTTTCACACACGGGCTTCTGAAATTGTCACATGCCCTTCTAGGGCCCTGAACTCCAAGGGCCAATCTCCAAGCTAACACCTCCAGGTCCAAAGTTCCCAAAATAACATCCAAAATTCTACATTTCCTGGACTAACACTATTATAGTGAACTCGTTGTACATGGACGGCGAGTTTGAATAAAAAAATGTTTTTCAATTTTTTGAACTCCCCGTCCATGCACAACGAGTTCCAAAAAAAATTTAAATTTTTTCGTACTTTAACTTAATTAATTAATGATTAACAAATCCTAATTAGAACTCGCCATGCATTTTTTTTACGAATTTAAAAAAAATTAAACTATTAAGAACTCACTTCTTGAAGCTAAAATATAGTAGCAAACTCTTTAGCTACATGAATCCCACGTTGATAAGAAACAAAGGCTTACACTCTAGCTAGGCCTATATATAGCTAATGCCAACATCCTTTTTTGCTATTCATGGAGTTAAATATTAAAGTTGGTTCCTAATAGTTCATTTTTTTTTTCATTTTCATTCTTCAATACATTGAAGATGCGAAGTGGATTCCTAATAGTTTAATTTTTTTTCATTTAGTTTGGAGATTATGACCTAGGAGTGCTGTTTTGAGGAATTTAGGACCTAAGGATGCTAGTTTGGAGATTTTCTCAAACTCTAAATCCTAAATTTTAAATCACAAACTCTAAACTTTAAATCATTCCTAACAACACTAAAATTGTAACCCCCTCGTCTCGGTCTGGCTGGATGACCGGTCCGAGTGGGCCACACGGGGAAAACCGAAGCGAAACCCGTAAAGGTTCCCCCTCGGTTAGCGACCCTATTTTTTTCTTTTAATTCGATCTTTTCTAAAGGCTCATTCGAATCCTATGTGATCAAACAGCGGAAATAAAACACAGGAGATAAACATTCGAACCCAAAACAGCATTCAAACAACCCAATTTTAATCCTTTAAACAGGCCGTTTCGAAACACCCTTGAGGCGTATCGAAACGCCTTGACCAGGTCAACTTCCCCAAAGCCCATACAAGGAGCCGTATCGAAACGGAGGTCAACCGTTCCGAAACGCCCTCAACAGTCAACTTCTCGTGGTCAACAAGATTTTGATCGTTTTAAAACCCTTAGACCCATTTCGATACGCTTTCATCTCGCCAATTTCTCAGAATTCCAGTAGCCAAAACGTTCCGATACGCGTTTCGGAACATGGGTTTTAAAGGCCAAACCGTATCGAAACACGTTTCGATATGGGGTCCCTAAAGCCTTACCCGTTCCGAAACGACCCATCCCGTTTCGAAACGCGGGCTGTCTGCAACCTTTGAAAATCAGACTTAGGCGGATTTTAACAAGTCTAAAGGTCCCATAGGACCCCTAAAGGCACACAACACAAGCAATCAAGGTCTAGAGGCATACATCCTATGTCAAACATGTTCAAACATACACAAGGCATATAGTGGATCGTTCATACATGCCAATTTCACATTAACAAACATTTCACAAAAGACATGCTTAAAGACATTAATAGTCAAAAGGCATCCTTCATGTCATATAGGTTTACATGCCATCAAAGCAAACTTAAGCATCCACAAGACATACATCACTCAAGCATTTGGCAAGTTACCATGATTACAATCCAAGTCAATTCATGAACATCAAACACAAGTGAGAGTCATACATAGCTCATACAAAAACACCCTCTTGCCACATTGCTAAACTACTACATAATTAATAACCGTACTTGAGCAAACAAAAACTTGGAAAGCCCTTCTTGCCTTGCTCCGAGCTAACACCACGCTAATGATCTGCATTGTTGAAAACGAGAGCGTAAGCCATAAGCTTAGTGAGGATGCTCTAAAACCGAAAACATCAACAATGCAGGGTTCAAGCATGTATTCCCTAATTCTCATATCTAACATGCATAGGAAAATTCACAAGTAGACCTAGCTAGTCTTACAAGAGTCATGCATGGCATCTCACATCATACTAAGCTCAAACATCACATATCAATATCATACATTACAATCAATAGAACAAGTTCAATTGGCCACTATTAGTTTACCCGGATGTGCGGATTTAATCTCAACATTCACATTACCTCGGTGGGATTACACTCATCACCGGACCTTGTATGGGCAGGATTCCACTCATCACCACATGCCCTACGGATGGGATTCCACTCATCATCCCGTAGAATATATATAAGCTTCCGGTGGAATATTACATCACCGTACTCCTCCTTGATGACTTAACGCCATCAAGGCCACATACGTTTTGACTCAATTTGTGTGTACACTAATCCTAATGATCGATCATTTACACCCGGTAAGTTAATTAGTGCCGATTTACATTTACCACATCACATATCCATCAACCATATCTCATGCTCATCACATACACATATCATGGTATACATGTGCAAATCAACCACATATCACAAGAGCATAAATAGGCAAACACAAATAGCATTTAATGGAAATCAAGAGCTAAGTTAACAATTTAAATCCACATAGAAATGGCCTACCAAGCACATTTCAACTCATACGCTACACACACTCGAACCAAACTTTAAAACACATTTAAAGTCACTCACCACCCTTCCTTAGCAACCAAAGCAAGCCTCCTACAAGCCCAGATTTGATCCCAATGCTTCTCCAACGTCTCCTCTTGCTTCTAGCCAATCAAAAACACATCCATTATTCCCAATCAATGCTAAAATTTAGTCAACACTCAACTCTTGAGCTCAAACTAACTTCAACAAATTTTCCAATCAACTTAATCCCCCAAAATGCCCATTTTCGTGCTCCTTCAAACCCTAGCTGAAATTTCCATTTTCAATCATCCAAATGACCCCCAAATGGTCCCAAAACATCTCCCTAACATACATAACCCATCAGCCCTCCAATTTAAACCTAAAACCAACCAAAAACCAAGTTTTTTACACTTTGAAATTAGCCTCAAGAACCCATTTCGGGTTTTCACCCAAACCCAACCATTTTAACATATTACCCAAAATCAAAAAATTGAAAAGCTTGTGTATCAAAATATTTTTCATATATATATGAAAAAGAAAATACTTTGGAGCACTAGTGAAGGCTCGAGCTTACCCTAAGACATAAACCTATCAAAACTACATAGTTTTAGTGTACATATATTTATAGAGGGTAAACTAAATTTCAAGCCATTCAATTATATGTTCAGTTCTAAATAGGTCATGGTTTTTTTTCTTTCAAAAATTACAATTAGGTTATTCAATTAAATTTTGGTTAAAAACATGTCACTTCGTTGTTAAAAATGAAACATACATTAAAATATTGTTTGGTATGTGTCGACTAACTAACGCTTGGCAAATAATTAAAGATTGAATGTAAATATGCCCGAAAATATTGCCCAGTTTAGATCTTTTTGCGTGCAAGTATACACGATTAGTAAGTAATACATCAGTAAGCTGAGTATTGTATCCAAAGAGATTGTTCAGGAATTAAATGCCACGATCTTTACTTGTGATTTGAAACAAATGAACTTGATTTGGAATTCAGACTTTGGATTAAGAAAATACTAAAAAAAATGCAATGAGAATTCAACCATTTTAACAAACGGGTGTCTTTCATATGATGAGTTGGCACTTGCAAGGGATGCTTGGATTTCACACTATCTACAACATCGATTAATAACTTTCAGCCTTGGTTTTACTATCGAGTAAATTTTAAATTAGTATTACTTCTGTCGATAGCAATAACCTAAGTTAATTATGATTAACTCATATATGTCTACAATGGTGTTTCCCAATCATTAACTTGGCAAAGTTTTAATCTTTACTCCAAAGGGTAGACTCACTTTTTGAAGTAAGCTCATTAACCTGGCAAAGTTTTAATTTTTACTCCTAAGCTTGTTAAGATATTAAGAGATAATATGCATGCAATGCCAATTCAAACAACTTATACGGATGATTATGTAATAAGTAATGTTCTTCCTCATAATAATTGTACACGTCTTCATTAACTATGTTGCAGATCCACTAATTGACATAATAATTAAAGATATTTATTTTGTATGAGTTCGAATCTTGACATGAGAATGTAGTTTCTCTATTATTTTAAAAAAAATATTACAGGATGAATAATTTTAATCTCATCATCACGTAAGTAGCTGATTTAAATTTATAAGAAACTAAAAAATTATAGCTTATTCTGGATTTTATAAAGTCAATCTTTAAAACTCGATTAATTGAACTCTTTGATGATTTTAATTGTAAAAGATAATGTTCTTATTTGTACGTAATTCAGGTTCGAGTAACTAGTTATCCAGAACGATGGGCGTAAAATGTATGTAGATGACTTTTTAAATTCACCGTCAAATTCCAAAACTCAACCTTGAACAAGTGATGAAAACTACCAAGTTCGTGTATGATAGGGGAAGAGGATATATATATAGGGTTAGGATCAACTTATACCGTGGAAAATTCTTTGAGTTTTATACATTTTTTTATCGTTGGATGGGAGAAATGGATGGTTGAGATTAACTCTTTACTTTTTTTCCAAGTGATAATCTTTACATATTCTACTATTAATCTCATCCATCCGTTTCACACATCCAACGATCCAAAAAACGTATAAAACTTTGAGAGTTTTACACTGTGTAACTAGATCATATCTTATATATATATGCCTTGTTTGGCAATTAGCGGATAGCGGATTACATTAGCTGATAGCTGATTGCATTAGCTGATTTGACTAGCGGATTGTATTAGCTGATTGTATAAAAGTGTTTGGTAAAATTAATTGATAGCTGTTAGATTATTTAAACAAGCAAAATGACATATAAGGACATGATTATATTCAATACTTGTTTGAATAGTTTATTAGTTATCAATATTTTGTATCTAATTATTATTAATTAAATCTATAAAATTATTTTTAATATAACTTTTCTAAACATATTCAAATGATTTATATATTAATTTAGTATTTATATAATTATTTTAATATAATTTAATTAATTAATAAATTTAAATACACATATAAATATGTGATAATAAAAAAATAAATAGGATTAGCTTATAAATAGGGTGAGAAAATATTTAATTTAGGTTATTTTGAGACTTTTGGTAACTAGTAAGGGTAAAAGAGTCTTTACAACTCTAATATCAAACCTCTAATATCAAAAAGCTCATATTATGAGCTTTTTTAAATTCTACACCTTACAAAACTAAACCATTAAACCCTAAACTAAAAAATTGAAGAGCTTGTGTATTAAAGTATTTTTCATATATATAAAAAAGAAAACACCTTAGAGCACGAGGGACGACTCGAGCTTACCCTAAGACATAAACCTATCAAAACTACATAGTTTTAGTGTACATATATTTATAGAGGGTAAATTACATTTTAGGCTACTCAATTATATGTTCAATTAAAAATAGGTCATGGTTTTTTTCTTTTAAAAATTTCAATTAGGTCACTCAATTAAATTTTGGATAGAAACATGTCACTTCGTTGTTAAAAATGAAACATACATTAAATATTGTTTGGTATGTGCCGGCTGACTAACGCTTGACAAATAATTGAAGATTGAATGTAAATATGCCAGAAAATAATGTCAAGTTTAGGTCATAAGTATACACGATTAGTAAGTAATACACCAGTAAGCTGAATATCGTATCCATAAAGATTGTCCAGGAATTAAATGTCACGATCTTTACTTGTGATTTGAAACAAATGAACTTGATTTGGAATTCGGATTTTGAATTAAGAAAAATGACTAAAAAATAAATGCAATGAGAATTCAACCAGTTTAGCAAACGGATGTCTTCATATGATGAGTTGGCACTGACAAGGGATGCTTGGGTTTCACACTAGCTACAACATCGATTAATAACTTTTAATTTTGGTTTTACTGTCGAACAAATTTTAAATTAGAATTACTTCTATCGATGACAATAACCTAAGTTAATTATGATTAACTCTTATATGTCTACAATGATATTTTCCAATCATTAACTTAGTAAAGTTTTAATCTTTACTCTAAAGGGGTAGACTCACTTTTGAAGTAAGCTCATTAACCTGGCAAAGTTTTAATATTTACTCCTAAGCCTGTTAAGATATTAAGAGATAATATGCATGCAATGCCAATTGTCGTATGTCAAACAATTGAAGAAAAAATAAGCACTGGCATGATAGACAAAAATGCCAAAGCATTCCATTATTAAAAGCTGAATAGGGAAACAATTTTATCTTTAGGATATCTTCATGGGCTCTTTGCTGGAAAGAGTTACAAACTTCTAAGAAAGCTCTTAAATGTTGTCTGACATCTTCATGAGGTGAACCGCTAAATTGTCCAATTAAGTCGAGCATGGTAAACATAACTGGCTTCAACCAAATTGTGCAGCTTAGATATCAAGAGCGACAATGCTTGGTTTGAGACCTTCAAGATCTAGAAGTAGATAATATGGATGGATTTGCGTCGTACAGGAACATGTTGCTCTACTAGAACTGCATTGTCTCATGTCGTGTTATTTTGGTTGTCGATGGCGTTCTGATTGATGTCAATATTTTGATTGCCGAGGGTATGCTGATTGCCGACTGGATCAATAGGTGGAGCTACCATAGCTTTCAGCTCTCTCCTTATTCTACGAAAAGCTCATTCATTTTTTGTTTAAGCGGGTAATCTTGTGATGTAGGTCTTGCTTTGTTCATACTCACGTGCAAAACCGACAAAATGAGGTCAACCCTTTGAATTAAATGATAATTTAAAATAAAAGTACATGAAATTAAAAATGAAGCTAGCATTACAAAAATAACATAAAATGAAACAAATGTGCAAGAAATTAAAAACAAAATCGCTATTGTCAATTCCGGCAACAACACCAAAAATTTGTTTCTTGTTTTAAGTGCTACGTAAACAGTGCAACTGTACACGTCGCAAGTAATAAAGTGATATATATCAAGTATCATCTCCACAGGGATTGGTTTGGGAAACTTCGCTTAAGTTACTGATTGTAAAAGAGATAGATTGAATAATGATGAATAATAAGCAAAATAAACTAAGTAAACAAAAATAGAGGATAGAGTAATTGAATAAGAGAGTAGGCCATTGTGAGTCGTGGTGTGATGATCGAATGAGATCGTTGTAGTACTTGGTTGCTGAAGCAACGCAATTCTTTTGACAATTGAAACCAGTTGAATTGCTTGGGCAATTGTAATTGCCATGGAAATTAAGAGTGGAGCGATTGCATTGGCAACTGGGTGACTTCATTCAAAGCTCGACGAAGCGTTCTTCAATGGCTTCTTATTATCCCTAACTCGAAACACTAGTTAATTGTGTATAACTTGGTGATACATCCCTACGTTAATCATGGGTAAACTACAACCGATCTTGCGCTCATTTCAGCCGTTGAAATTCGTAACTTATTCCTAAGTCAGATTAATCTTCACCAATGATCTTTTGAATGAAGACCATGCTCATTCGTTTCTTAAATCTAACTCTCCCGATATTAGATAAATTTGTGAATTCACAAGATCTTCTCTCAATTCACTCGTAATTAAAATAAGAACGAAGAATGAACAAACTTTAAAATTAAATTGCAACTCAAAAACCTAAATAATCTAAACGTTTATCAAAACCACAAACCCAAAATAACCCAAGCTATTTCAATTTAGTCCATGGATGGGTTGAAAGAAATAAACAAAGAATAAAACCCAAACATCATGTAAATCAAAAGAAAAGGAAAAGAAATAACATATGGAGGAGACAAGCTCTTCCAAGATCATTCACGCTCAACTCCTCTTGTAACACCCTCTTCCCGGTCTGGTAAAAAACCAGGTCGAAAAGTGTTACCGAAAACATATTCGGAGATCGAAACTTAATCGAAGTTTAAAATCTTGTTCGAAATATTGTATTAATCTCTTTTAGGACTTAACAATTTAACTTAATAACAACTTACTCAAATTGAGATTGATTTTAAACATTTTTTAACTTAGGGACTAAATTGTAAATATTAAAAATTATAGATTTTTTAATCAAAATTAGTCTTACTACCACGAAGTTCAACTTATAAACAGAATAACTGTAAATTTTCATACTATTCTGATATCATTTACCAATCTAATTAGACCTTATAAGTTTTAAGAACTAAAATGTAAATTTTATAAAACAAGGGTTTGTAACCGAAATTCATATTACTATGCTGAAATTAAACTTAGTAATTATTATCCTGCGAAATTTCATTACTAACGGAGGTCAATTACCTATCTGATTAGACGATACAATATTTAGTGACCATTTTACAAATTGTCCAAAATTATTTTTATTCGAATTAAACTATCAAATGAATCTCATACCTTATCAAATTTTACCAGCAAGCTTAAAAATTATATTTCTAATAACATACAAAATTTTAAGACATTTTGAACTCATTTACTAAATTTTTACTAGTTAAGCCAAACTAAGTCATTTATAATATCTTTAAGCCAACTAATGTGACATTGTAAGCACTTAAAATTTATACAGAACATAGTCCTAACAACTGCATCATAGCTAACTAGTTAAGTTATTTTGCCACTATACTAGGAGTTTATAAAGACAAATTAAATTACTCTAAACTTGTAGTGACTTGCTGGTCTTTCAACTTTTTCGATCTTGAACCGAACATTTTGCTAGCCTGAAATGTTATGAAAATGAATGTATTATTCTTACATAGTTTTAGTGAAGTAGCCAATAACAATGAATGAAAATATCATGTAATGCAACATGTCTCAATGACAACAATAACTATCACTTCATCAATACACAATATCCTGGCAACAAAGATCAATAACAATCAGAATGTCATAGCACAACACTTATCATATTAAGTACCATTGGATACACATATTCACTGTACACCAAATTACATAATCGAAAAATAAGCCGTAGCTCTGGAACATATATCCCTTACATATCTGCCCTTATTTTTCTCACATATAGGTTATAGTCTTAGACCGTCGTCATCCTTACATGGTGAGTTCAAATAATTTTATGGCTTGTCAATTGTATCCAATGTCCATAAACACACAAATTCACATAGTTTATAATTTTCATATCATATCACGTAGCATTTTATATTATTTTTCATATATCACATGCATGTAGCATATCATGGTCATATTCGAACATATCAAAGTAATGCAAGGTACTTACCAAAATTTTCATTCGAACATAATTGTTCTACGTGAGCCCTTAACAAATGCAAACATAACCATAAAAATAATGCAACGGGACGGCCAAGCCTATCCCTTTGACACAACTACACTCACCTCGACAACTCGATGATTTTTAAGAATCTCGAATAACAACGTCCTTATCTTTGGCCTTTAAAAATGACGGTTGTCCCTTATCAACCTTTTGAACTAGGTTAATTAATAAAGATCAGTTAGGATCGATAAAATAATATCAAATTAATACAAAAATATTAATCAAATTCGATACTAAAACTTAGATTAGCCAATGATCTAAGCTTACCCCAACGATAGCAGGGATTCGAATTATCGAACCGAAAAACTCAAACCTACTAACTTGTTACCGAATCGATCTATTTCTTCCTTATTATTTATGTTGCATACTCGAGCTCCCTTTCCCTATTTATAATTGAATTTGGCCGGCTATCTAATGCACTCTTCATTCAGTCCACTTGCCATGTGGTGGGTAAAGAAATAAGATTCATGGCCATAATTTCATTAACGTGGAAATTGTCCTTAAACATTGTCCATGTATGGACCAACTTTGCCACTCCATTTCATGGTTGTGCCGCATGTCCCGGTGACTCACGGCATTCCTTATTTGTTGTGGGTCCCACCCCATATATATAAATATATTATTATTATTATTATTATTATTATTATTATTATTATTATTATTATTATTTTACAATTATTATTAATAATAATAAACCATAAATTAACTCGAATAATTTAAATAAAATCGAATAAATTATACAATTAATATAAAATATGTAATTACCAGACCTTAATTTCGACTAGACCAATTTTTGAGATATGACTCCTCTCTCCTCCCTCATTGTTTTTGCGTTCAACCTTTAATAGAGGGGGAGAGATCAAATTTTATTTAATTGAATGATTCATATCTTGGAGTGAAAGATTAGGTATATTTCCTTATCTAAATATATGGAAATAATTCAGGATTTATTCCCTTAACCAAAGTAATTTTATTTTCTATCCTTATTTACATATCTTCACATTTAAGAGATATAAATTGAGATTAATGGTGTCAAGATTCTCTCATCTTCATCTTCAAGAGCTTATAAGTCGAATCTGAACTTTGTCTTATGCGATAAAGATGAATTTTAAAAACTTTTGCATTTATTCCCGACTTGCCCTGACAATTACTCGACAATCAGCTCGACAAATCTTTCAGTATTCTTCTTACTTTCCACGAAAATCCCTTTAGAAATGGCCCTTACTTGTCACGGTAAATTTCACTTGCCACGATAATCGAGTCCTGCACACAATAGAGCACACCAACAATGAATTTTCTATAAAAACCAACAAAATATGATATCAAGCTCAATGGCCAAGGAAATTACAAAACTATGCATCAATGACTACAAATGCAACTAAACGAGCATATGTCTAACAATAATATGAGTAAAAATATAAAAAATAGTAATTTTACACACTTATCATTAATCCCACATCAGAAAAAAAAATAAAGGTCTTAGGATATAAATACGGTGGCGTTATACATCCTATCAGACATGTCTTTTGGAAAGAAGATAATGACCCTATAACACAATATATATGTTCAAATAAGTGTATTCTTGAATCTGTAACTTCTAATCAAGATTGGAAATTACAGTTCACACCTTAAATAAGTGGGTTCTTAAAATCTTGAACAAAATTAATACAATTAATCTGTTACAAATAATTATTTAAAAAATTCATCGGTTATAAATTTAAATGATTAAAAAAAATTTGTGTATTTTTTATTGCTAGGCTATTAATGTTTTGAAGAAAAAAATCGAAGATAATTACTCAATGGCGGAGGCACATGGCACAATATGAGAGCATTTGCACCTCTATCATTTGGGGCGGAAATTTTAGTGTTACATTAAAAAAAAATTAATTTAGTGTGAAGAGGGGAGAAATGAAAATTTGTATCTTTATTTAAAAAAATATTTTAAACTTTATTTTTAAATTTTTAGATTCGCCACTACTTATACTTAAATAGTGTTTATAACTTTTACGTTTTCAAATCAATAATTAAATGATCTTAGCCAGTGCTTATCAATATCGATTATTATGTAAAAAAAATCGATTAATAGACTCCTAATTATCCTTTGGAGGAAACATTTTATTTTTACAATATTGGTAGAGATGGAAAAGGGTCAGGTCGGTTTTTAGCCCACCCGATCCGAAAATACATATCATATATCCGCACCCGACTAGACCCGAACATATCTCTTAAAAAAAGTCGATCGACCCAAAAATAAATACTCTATACCCGCACCCGACCCGACCTATAGAAGAAAATAAATTTTAGGGACCTAATTATAAAAATAATAATTTTAAGAGACTTAATTGTAAAAAATTAAAAATTTAAAAACTTAATTTTAAGGACCTACGTATAAAATATTGTAAAACCTATGTTTGATTTTGATATAATTAAATCTTTAAGGATCAATTTGTAAAACTTAAAATTGTTTTTATAAGTCCCTTAATAAGTTTTAAAACACCAACACTTTAAAACTGATTTACAAAACTCAAACTCAAAATATTTTCTAAGTGTTCCGAGGCAAAACCATTGAAAATTGTCCAGCAGTATCGATACCGCACCAAGCGTATCGATACTATTTTACCAAACTTGGTTACTGTCGGAACCAGTATCGATACCCCAAACCCTAGTATCGATACACCCCTGTGTTAAAATTCAAAGAGTTTGAATAGCATACCGATACGGCAAACCCTCGTATCGATACGACCCTTATAATTTTGAAAGATTAAGTCGGTTTAAAAATATGACTGTTGGTGTCAGTTGGTTGGTAACCAAACTTTAAAAGTTCGTTGACCCGTATCGATACTCCTAACCCTCGTACCGATACGGTTGTGGACAGTGAGCTAAGTTCAGAAAATAGTATCGATACGGCCCTTGCTGTTTCGATACACCGTACCGATACGCTTACGTGCGTATCGATACCCCTTATTAAATGCACACAACGACTCTTTCTTTTCTGAGACAGGTACCGATACCCCTTCCCGCGTACCGATACCGGTAGCTGCAGAAGTGCATTAATGGTGGTAAGAGAGGGTTCCAACGACTCCATTTATGTTCCCAAACGGCTAGAAATCAATGAGGAGGTATAAAAGAGACATCCAAAAGCTACAACAACAACTATTGATCTTCATGAAAACACCTATTCATCAAATCCAAGCAATTGTGCCAAAATTCCTATTTGTCTAGAATTCCCAATTGTATTCTTCATTCATACTTTGTCAAATTGGGTTGAGTGCTTGTATTGGGGCTATCATTTGTATTGAGAGATACCTTATTAGCCATCAAATTTCTTTGTTCAATTGTGTGAGGATTGGGTTGATTTTTGGGTAGAAAAATCAACCGAAATTGTAAAGGGTTGCCTCATTGTCCTAGAAAAGGGGAAGAGCAATTTAGTGGAATTGTTGCAAATCCTTAGTGAAGCTAAGGTAGTGGATGTAGAGTTCATTTGGAACTTGAACCACTCTAAATCTCTTGTCCATCATTTTTAATTTGCAAATTTCCACCACAAAACTTTAAATTTCCAATTCACCCCCCCTCTTGGTCAATATCGATCTTGCGATCCACTCAACAATTGGTATCAGAGCCTACCTCTTTGAGGATTAACAACCACAAGAGGAGTTCCTTGGAAGAGTGTGATCATCATATATCAAGAGATGGCTTCAACCTCCGGTTCCGACATGTACGAGTCACAATCCACTACAAAGCCTCCCTTCTTCAACGGTGACAACTATTCTTTTTGGAAGAATAGAATGCGTCTATTCATCAAGTCAAATGATTATCTTGTGTGGGATGTCATTGAGGATGGGCCATACATTCCATTGAAGCAAGATGGTGAAGGCAAGATGGTGTTAAAGAAGAAAGTGGAGATGAGTGAAGAGGAGAGGAAAAAGATTCAAGTCAATGATAAAGCTCTCCACATGCTATTTTGTGCTTTCGGTCCGGACATCTACTCAAAGGTCTCATCAATTGAAAGTGCCAAAGAAGTGTGGGACACTCTTGAGACCACTTATGAAGGCACCAACGATGTCAAAGAAACTAAGATTGGAATTTTCAATCTTAGTTATGAAAATTTCAAGATGGAGCCCGATGAGACGGTGTCAAAGATGTTTGATCGTTTCTCCACGATTGTCAATGGACTAAAGGGTTTTGGAGAGATCATACCGGAAGACAAGCTTGTCCGGAAGCTTCTTTATTCACTTTCCGAGTCTTGGGATGGGAAGAGAACCGCCATCATCGAAGCAAAGAACTTGAAAACGTTAAAGCTTGATGAGCTTGTGGGTTCTCTCCTTACTCATGAGATCATGAAGCAAGGAAGGGAAGATGAGAAGAAGAAAGAAGAGAAAAGGGTAGAGAAGCTTGAGGTTGAGAAGAAGAAGAAGATGGGAATAGCTCTCAAGGCTAAAGCTTCACAACTTGATGAGAGCTCATCTAGTGATGAGGATGAACTTGAAGAATTGGCTATGATAGCCAAACGGTTCTCACGTTTCATGAGGTCCAACCGGGGAAGAAAAATCCAAAGGAAGATGGACTTCAAAGGCAAGAACAAAGAAGAAGGAAAGGATCCTATCATTTGCTATGAGTGCAAACAACCCGGCCACATACGTTCGGAGTGCCCTCAACTCAAGAAGAAGGGCTTTGAGAAGAAGAAGAGACTCAAAGCCAAGCTTGCTACTTGGAGTGATGAGGAGTCATCGGAGGATGACGAACAAGAAGTGGCTAATCTTTGTCTCATGGCACTTGAGGAAGATTCCTCCTTGGTAACCTCTAACTAATCTACTTTAGATTTTTCATATGAAGAATTAAATGATGCATATGATGAGTTACAAGAGGTGTATGATGAATTAGTTGAGAAGTTTAAAGAGTCGGTCATTAAAAACAAGAAAATCATTTTAGAACTAATGAGAAAAATGACTCACTCACTTAAGCTAATTCAAAATTTGAGAAAAAGATATTAGGATTAAAATATGAACTAAAATTCTTTCAAGATGAAAATGTTGATCTTAATAATCTTTTATCTCAATGTAATATTGAACACCAAAAGGTGTTAGATGAGCTAAATGAGCTCAAAAAGTCTTTAAAAAATGTTGGTAGTGTCAAGCATGAAGTAGGAGAATCCTCTAGAACACACCAACCTAAGAAAAAGACTAACTACTACAAACAAGGTAGCTACCCTAGACATAGTAAAGCTAAAAGAATTAGAAGTGTATGGGTTCCTAAGAAACTTGTTAAATCTAATAATATTATTGCTATGTCATCTTGGATTCCTAAGAGAACCAAGGTTTTGGGAGCTAACACTCATGGACCCAAAATGATTTGGGTACCAAAAACCAAAGTTTAATATCTTTGTTTGTAGGGGGAGCATTGCTACAAGGCCAAAGCACAAAGTCAAAACTCATGGTACCTTGATAGTGGATGCTCGAGACACATGACCAGAGACAAGAGTCGATTCATGGATTTAAAGCCAAAAAGTGGAGGAGTAGTAACATTTGGTGACAACTCCAAAGGCCACATTAAAGGTATTGACTCCATAGGTGATCACTCTACCATTCTCATTGAAAATGTCTTATATGTCGATGGTCTTAAACACAATTTATTGAGCATAAGTCAATTGTGTGATAAAGGATTTAATGTTTTCTTTGATAAAAATGGATGCAAAATTGTAGACATTAAATCTAATAATATTATGCTCATAGGTCATCGCATAGGAAACATATACATGGTGCATCTAGATGACATTCATACATCTCATGCATGCTTAGTTGCTCAAAATGAAAATGATGCATGGTTGTGGCATAGGAAGCTAGGACATGCTATCATAAGTGTTTTAGAAAAACTAGTCTCTCTAAATCTAGTTAGAGGTTTACCCAAAATAAAATTTTCAAATGATAAAATTTGTGATGCATGCTCAAAGGGTAAACAACATAGGTCTTCCTTTAAATCCATTAATGATGTTTCCACTAGTAGATGTTTACAACTAATTCACATGGATTTATTTGGGCCAATTAGAACTATGAGCTTGGGTGGTAAATCTTATGCTTTTGTACTAGTTGATGATTTTTCTAGATTTACTTGGGTTCTCTTTTTAAGTACTAAAGATGAGGCTTTGGAAAAATTCATCACATTTTCAAAATTAACCCAAAATGATCTTGAACTTAGAATTTCACATATTAGGAGTGATCATGGAACCGAGTTTCAAAATTTAGGGTTTGAAGATTTTTTAAATGAAAATGGTATTAGCCATAATTTTTCGGCTCCTCGAACTCCTCAAAAAAATGGGGTAGTTGAGAGGAAAAATAGAACTTTACAAGAAATGGCTAGAACTATGCTTTGTGAAAACAATTTACCTAAATATTTTTGGGCGGAAGCCACAAAGACCGCTTGTTATATTGTAAATCGAGTAATGATTAGGCCAATTTTAAAGAAAACACCTTATGAGATTTTAAAATCTAAAAAGCCTAACATTAGCTATTTCCACCCTTTTGGGTGCAAGTGTTTTGTTTTAAATAATGGAAAAGATAACTTAGGTAAATTTGATGCAAAAAGTGATGAAGCTATTTTTGTAGGTTACTCTTTAACCTCTAAAGCCTATCGAGTATTTAACAAAAGAACTTTAGTAGTAGAAGAATCTATTCATGTTGTATTCGATGATAACCTCCTTCCTAGGAAGGATTCTTGTGATGATGATGATGTAGGAATCATAAATGCCTTTGATGGAGGTCAAACTTCAAAGGAGGATGAGATTCCAACAAAAGAAGAAGACACACAAGATCCACCTCTTGAAGCCTTGAAGGACTTGGCTATTGAGGATAAGGAAGTGAGCTACCCAAGGGAGTTGAACTATGTCAAAGATGGTGAAATCTTGGGTGATCCATCCAAGGGGGTAACCACTCGTTCTTCTCTTAGATTAATGAACCATGTTGCATTTATCTCATGCATAGAGCCTAAAAATATAAAAGAAGCATTGAAAGACGACTTTTGGATTATGGCTATGCAAGAAGAGTTAAACCAATTTGAGAGAAGTAATGTATGGACATTAGTTGATAGGCCCAGTAATCAATCTACAATAGGAACTAAATGGGTCTTTAGGAACAAACTAGATGAGAGTGGTAACATTGTGAGAAATAAAGCTAGACTTGTAGCACAAGGTTACACTCAAGAAGAGGGAATAGATTTTGATGAAACCTATGCACCCGTAGCTAGAATGGAAGCCATTAGGATGTTGCTTGCATATGCATGTTATCATTATTTCAAGCTTTTTCAAATGGATGTTAAAAGCGCATTTTTAAATGGTTTTATAAATGAAGAAGTGTATGTGGAACAACCACCGGGTTTTGAAGATTCAAAATTTCCAAATCATGTTTTCAAACTTACCAAAGCTCTCTATGGTTTAAAACAAGCTCCTAGAGCTTGGTATGAAAGGCTTTCAAATTTTTTGATTGAAAAAGGATTTGAAAAAGGTAAGGTGGACACTACACTTTTTATAAAAATGTATAAAAATGACATATTAGTAGTTCAAATTTATGTTGATGATATTATTTTTGGTTCTACTAATGAATGTCATTGTCAAGAATTTTCTAAGTTAATGCAAGGTGAATTTGAGATGAGCATGATGGGGGAGCTCTCATTCTTTTTGGGACTCCAAATTAAGCAAAAGAAGGATGGCACCTTCATCAACCAAGCAAAATACATAAAGGATATGCTCAAGAAGTTTGACTTGGAGAATGCAAAGCCTCAAGCCACTCCTATGAGCTCATCTACAAAGCTTGACAAAGATGAAGGAGGTAAGTGTGTTGACTCTAAACTTTATCGTTCTATGATTGGATCTTTGCTTTACCTTACCGCAAGTAGACCGGATATATTGTTTAATGTTTGCTTGTGTGCTAGGTTTCAAGCTAGTCCTAGAGAGTCTCACCTTATAGCCGTTAAGAGAATCTTTAGATACCTTAGAGACACTCCTTGTTTAGGTCTTTGGTATCCTAGAGACTCTACCTTCAACCTTCATGCTTACTCGGATGCGGATTACGGGGGTTGCAAAATCGATAGGAAAAGTACTTCGGGAACTTGTCAATTCTTAGGTAGTATGCTCATATCTTGGTTCTCTAAGAAACAAAATAGTGTAGCCTTATCTACCACCGAAGCCGAGTACATATCCTTAGGGAGTTGTTGTGCTCAAGTCCTTTGGATGAAGCAACAACTCTTAGATTATGGAATTAAAGTTGAAACCATACCCCTAAAATGTGACAACACTAGCGCAATATGTTTAACTAAAAATCCCATCCAACACTCTAGAACCAAACATATAGAAATAAGGCATCATTTCATTAGAGATCATGTCCTTAAGGAAGATGTGGTTATAGAGTACGTAGACACCTTGAATCAATTAGCGGACATATTTACAAAACCCTTAGACAAAGAGCGTTTTTGGTCCCTTAGGAGAGAGTTAGGTCTAGCTAGCCTATCTTGACCTTTTAGGACCTCTTTTGTGCTTAAATATGCTTGATTTTGTGAAATGCCATGTTTATGTGTTTAAACTCCCAATTTCTTCCATGCCTATAGTTAGGGGGAGTATGATTCTGTTAAAATATGCTTAGAACTGCTCATACATCATTTGCATACTCATAGGAGATATTAAGTTCGAGCCTTTGGTTGTTCTTTGAACCAAATATGTAATTCTAGGCATCCAGTATCGATACGGCTCTACGCGTATCGATACCCGTTCTTCATTCTGTTTCCCAGAATTTTCTTCGCTTCACGCGTATCGATACGATTCATCCCGTATCGATACGGGTCGTTTCGATACGGACCCCTCCGTTTCAATACGACTTTTCCAACGGGCATTTTTGCGAAAAGGCACTTCTATCCCCGTATCGATACCCCATCGGGCGTATCGATACTCGACTGCGCTGATGGCATTAAATTAGCTTTTAGTGAGTTCAACTTTTACCCAAATTCAAACTTTTCAAAACCTAATTAACCCTAGCCGTTTTTGCCTATAAAAAGGCACTTCCTCCTTCATATTTTTCACATCTCAACTCAAACCTAAAAGAGTTTTTGAATAAAGCAAGGCTTTGTGCTCTCTTTATCATCTTTGTGCTAGTTTTCTTCAAACCTTCAAGTTTCTATCAAGGTAATCTCCTCCTTTCTTTTTTTTTGTTTTGACTCTTTTGTTTCTTTTTTAACAAACTTTGCTTTTCTTTAAACTTTTTTTTGAAATTTTCTTCTAAAATTTTTCTTTTCAAAATTTCTCTTGAAAATTTTTTTTACCTTGATTTTTACTCAAATTGAAGAAATCTCCCTTGCTTAATTTCTCTTTTAGATCATGGCTCCAAAAGAACCATCGAGGAAGCGTCCAAGGGCTAATCAAGCCGGTGAATCTTCCACCCTTGGAGCGATTGCTCGTCCAAACTACACCATCATCTATGAGCAATCCTTTGAAGGCAATTCGGGTCTCAATCACTTTCGTCAATATGAGAATTACAAGATCCGTGCCGAAAGGGTAATATCCATTCCTTTTCTCAATTCGGAGCGTTTCAAGTTTGAATACCTCCCCTTGCTTCATCGTTGGAATTTCATGGATTTTATCTCTATTCCCGGTATTTACTATCGCCTCTTGGTTTTGATTTTCTATGCTAATGCAAGATGTATTAGTCGTAATGGGGAAGTTGTTGCAATTAGCTCTTATCTTATGGGAAAGAAAATAATCCTTGATGTCAAGTCTATTTGTGAGGTTTTTAAGTTGGATGATGAAGGCCTTGATGATGAGCATGGTATGGGGCATGTTCTTAGTGGATCCGTCACCGCCCTTAACGCTCACGACCGGATTCTACATTTGATGGTGTCGTGGTGGTTTCGTCCTTCCAGAGGAAAATATTCCACCATCCGTCAAGTGGATGATTTTTGGATTCAGTGCTTCCGTTAAGCCAAGCGACCAAATCTAGCTCGCCTCATGTTCGCGGAGATCGTCTACCTTGTTCAAAATCGTAACACCCCTCACGTCACCTCTTTTGCATACGGTTCGGCTTTGAGCTATTTCTTTGTTAAAAAGGAGATTGATTGCTCCTATGACATTCCAACTCCTCTCACCAATCCCATTGATGAGCGATCTCTTGCTCGGGCTAAGTTTCATTATATCAATGGTGAATGGACACGTCTTGCCGAGCTACCTCCCGAAGCTGCCGCCGCATTTGAAGAGGCTCAAGCCCCTCAAGCTCCTCAAGTCCCACAACCCAATATGGATGCTCTCATGACCTATCTCAATGAGCAATTTACCAGGTTGCGCACGGACATGAATACTCGTCTTACTTCCATGGAAACTACTTTTGATACAAGGATGACGGGTATGGAGAATCGCCTCACATCCCTTGAAAGCGGGTATAATTCCTTGAATATTTCCCTTGCCGCTTTCCATGATGAGTGGCGCAATAGCATGAGAAATAATGAGCCATCGGGAGTTGATGATGAAGAGGATGAAGATGACGAAGACGATGCCTAGACGTTTCTTCTTGCATATCATTCATATCATCTAGGATTTTCTATTTTATGCACCTATGTTTTATGTTCTTAGGATTAAGTTTGTTTTAGGATTAAAACCTATGCTTTGATTTCTATTTTGCCTTTGTTTGGATTTTAAGTATGTTGCTATAATGAATAAATTCTATGTTGCTTATTATACCTTTGATGTCTTGATGCACTTAATTGTCTCAAAGGATTTTTTTGATCTAACAAAAAGGGGGAGAAGAATCTAGCTCACTTCAAAATATTTTGATTTTTATTCAAAGGTTACCAAGCTTAATTTAAGGGGGAGTTAACTTTGTAAAAGTTTTCAAAAATGTAAAAAATTTTAAGTTTTAGTTTTGTTATATCAAAAAGGGGGAGATTGTAAAACCTATGTTTGATTTTGATATAATTAAATCTTTAAGGATCAATTTGTAAAACTTAAAATTGTTTTTATAAGTCCCTTAATAAGTTTTAAAACACCAACACTTTAAAACTGATTTACAAAACTCAAACTCAAAATATTTTCTAAGTGTTCCGAGGCAAAACCATTGAAAATCGTCCAGCAGTATCGATACCGCACCAAGCGTATCGATACTATTTTGCCAAACTTGGTTACTGTCGGAACCAGTATCGATACCCCAAACCCTGGTATCGATACACCCCTATGTTAAAATTCAAAGAGTTTGAATAGCGTACCGATACGGCAAACCCTCGTATCGATACGACCCTTATAATTTTGAAAGATTAAGTCGGTTTAAAAATATGACCGTTGGTGTCAGTTGGTTGGTAACCAAACTTTAAAAGTTCGTTGACCCGTATCGATACTCCTAACCCTCGTACCGATACGGTTGTGGACAGTGAGCTAAGTTCAGAAAATAGTATCGATACGGCCCTTGCTGTTTCGATACACCGTACCGATACGCTTACGTGCGTATCGATACCCCTTATTAAATACACACAACGGCTCTTTCTTTTCTGAGACAGCTACCGATACCCCTTCCCGCGTACCGATACCGGTAGCTGCAGAAGTGCATTAATGGTGGTAAGAGAGGGTTCCAACGGCTCCATTTATGTTCCCAACCACCCAAACGGCTAGAAATCAATGAGGAGGTATAAAATAGACATCCAAAAGCTACAGTAACAACTATTGATCTTCATGAAAACACCTATTCATCAAATCCAAGCAATTGTGCCAAAATTCCTATTTGTCTAGAATTCTCAATTGTATTCTTCATTCATACTTTGTCAAATTGGGTTGAGTGCTTGTATTGGGGCTATCATTTGTATTGAGAGATACCTTATTAGCCATCAAATTTCTTTGTTCAATTGTGTGAGGATTGGGTTGATTTTTGGGTAGAAAAATCAACCGAAATTGTAAAGGGTTGCCTCCTTGTCCTAGAAAAGGGGAAAGCAATTTAGGATCTGTTTGTTTCACTGAAAACTGTTTCCGGAAAATAAATTCTGGAAAATGAACTACAGTTGTTGGAAAACTAATTGCAGAAACCATTTTCTGGTGTTTGGATGATGCTGTACAATTCATTTTACACTGTTTGGTAGAGTTTCCTGAAAATTTCATGAACAATCCACAAACAAACATCGATAATGGTAAAAACATGTTCCAATCAAAACATGGTTTAATGTTTAGGTTAGGGTTTAGGGTTTAGGATTTAGGATATCATTTATGGTTTAGACTAGTATTTAGTGTTTATGGTAGCATTTAGGGATTAGTATTTAATGTATAGATTTAGGGTTTAGATTAATGTTTATGGTTTATGTTAGTGTCTAAGGTTTATGGTTTAGGTTGGTGGTTAGGGTTTAGGGTGTATGATTTAAAGTTTTATGGTAACATTTAGGGTTTAGGATTTAAGGTTTTATGGTAACATTTATGGATTAGGGTTTAGTGATTAGGGTTTATGGTAGCATTTAGAGTCTATGGTTAGTGTTTAGGGCTTATCATTTATGGTTTAGTGTTATGTTAGTGTTTATGGTTTAGTGTTTAACTTTTTAGTGTTTAGGGTTTAGGTTATCATTTAGAGTTTAAGGTTTATGTTAGTGCTTAGTGTTTAAGGTTTAGTATTTATGTTAGCATTTAGGATTTAGGGGTTAATGCTTATTGTTTAGGGTCTATGTTAGTGTTCAAGGTTTAATATTTAAAGTTTAGGGTTTATGTTAAGGTTTAGTGTTTAGGTTTTATGGTTTATTGTTTATATTAGCATTTAGGGATTATGGTTTATGTTGGTGTTTATTGTTTATGGTTTAGTGTTTATGTTAGTGTTTATTGTTTATGATTTAATGTTTATGCTAGCATTTATGTTTTATGGGTTAGTGTTTAGGGTAAGGGTTTATGTTAGTGTTTGGGTTTTAATATATATGGTTTAACATTTAGGGTTTAAAGTTTATGTTAGTGTTTATGTTAGCATTTAGTGTTTATGGTTTAACATTTAGGGTTTAAGGTTTTGTTTTAGGGTTTTGTGTTTATGATATATCATTTATGGTTTTGTGTTTATGGACCAGTGTTTATGGTTTAGGGTTATGTTAGTGTTTATGGTTTAACATTAGGGTTTATGGGTTTTAATGTTTAGGGTTTAATATTTATTGGTCAATGTTTGGGGTTTATGGTTTAGGATTTAATGTTTATGGTTTAAGGTTTAGGGTTTATGGTTTTTAATGTTTAGGGTTTAGGGTTTATGGTTTATGGTTTAGTTTTTATATTAGTATTTAAGGTTTAGTTTTTATGTTAGAATTTAGGGTTTAGGTTTTAAGGTCTACGATTTAGGTTAGTATTTGTAGAGAGAATGAGAGGAAGGAAAGCGACTTACCGAAAATGAATGAGTAAGTCATTTTACACTAAAACAATGTCTGTTTTCCATTGACTGTAATTGGTTTTCCGTTGACTTTTTCATTTTCCATGAACCAAACAGCGAAAAGTTATGAAAACGTTTTCAGGAAAACCAATTACAGGGAAACAAACAGACCCTTAGTGGAATTGTTGCAAATCCTTAGTGAAGCTAAGGTAGTGGATGTAGAGTTCATTTGGAACTTGAACCACTCTAAATCTCTTGTCCATCATTTTTAATTTGCAAAATTCCACCACAAAACTTTAAATTTCCAATTCACCCCCCTCTTGGTCAATATCGATCTTGCGATCTACTCAACAAATATATAGAGAGAGACTATTATTATAAATATCTCTAAAAAATTAAGAGAAAATTACACAATTAATATAGGGTCGGAACCCGACCGGGTCGAGTAAAATTAAGTTTGTTCATTTTATATTTTAAAACTAAAAGATTGTCTTCATACTTTTTTTGTGAAATTAAGTTTTTATAGTAAATTTTATTAAATTTTTTTTTTGATTAAGGGGGGCATCCACTACACACCTTATTAAAAAACCTCCCTAATCCTAATGGAGGAAAAAGAGTATGTGCCGTGGAGCAAAGAAACCAAGAATCCGAGACATAAATATCAAGTAAAAAAACTAACAAACATAGCTAAAAGCTAAACTACCCAGCAAGCACCATGCACAAAAGCATGGCCACGGCTGCAGCATCCACTCCTTCAGTTTGTGATCACCCAAACCATCCGAACACAGCAAGTACCAACCCATCAACCAAAACCCTCCGCAGCACAGCAACCCAGCAGCTCTTTCTTCAGTTGATCGCGAACAACCGGGGGTGGTTCAAGGAAACGGTAATACGTCAAAGGTAACTTCTTCGCCAGTTTCGCGAGCGTATCCGCAACCATATTACCCTCGCGCTTCACCCAAGAAAACTGAATTTCCCAGTTCCGCTCCACAATTTCCTTGAGATGAACCCGAAGATTCGAAGGAAATTTCAACGGATCACCCAAGAGAAAGCCGTCATACACATCTCTATTGTCCGTTTCCACGATAATCTTCTGAAATCCAAGAGCCCATGCCGTCGAAAGCCCCTCATAGACCGCCCAAAGCTCAGCATCGAAAACAGAACACACCCCAATTTTCTTTGAAAACCCGAACCGCCACTGTCCCAAACTATTTCGTCCAACACCTCCACAAAATGAAGCCCCAGTACTCACATTTCTGGCACCGTCAATGTTCAATTTTACCCAGCCTACCGGGGGTTGCACCCAACAAGCTGCATGAGCAGACCACACCCTCCCAGTTGCGTGGAGGCTTCGTCGCTCCTCCGCCCGCAACACCTCCTCGCAATACCGGAAAGCCCGCTGCAAAAGAGGTTCCTGACAGTCCATCGGCAATCCAAAAACCACAGCGTTTCGACGTTCCCATGCAAGCCAAACAACAGTACTAAAAAGAATATCCCAGTTCCCAGTAACCCTAGGATATTTACATATAGGCATAATGTTCAAGTGAATCCATCTCACCATAGGAAACCCGAAAAACTCAGCAACCAAATCTGGTTTGACTAGAGCTAACCATACCGATCGAATCACAAAACAATCCCGGAGAATGTGAGAAATATTTTCCACCGCGGCACCACATAGCACACAGCTAGCATCCTCCGCAAAATGCCGTCGCACACGCTCCTCATTTGTCATCAACCGACCATGACAAGCTTTCCACAAAAACATACGAACCCGCGGAAGACCACGAAGTTTAGCTAAACACACCCAAATCGGATCCACCTCAGTGACAACCGAATCCTCATAAATAGCATAGGCCGACTTCACCGTGAACTTCCGCGAAGCCTCTAGCGCCCACCCAGGACAATCAGGGAAACCTAAATCAATCGGAGGCCTAGTTGCCGCAAGACCCTGCAAAACTGTTTCAGGAAGCCGTCCAGCAAGCTCTCCCCATTTCCACTGTCCACCCTCATCCACCATGTCCTTGACCGTGCCACGCTCAATATTACCACTACCGGGAGACGCATGATGTACAAGAGGACCAAAAGAACTCACCCAAGCATCGTTCCAGAAGTCGATAAGCTTCCCATCACCCACATTCCAAACAATATTTTGCCTAAGATCCGACCATAATAATCTGATACCCTGCCAAAGACGTAAGCCCCTCACATTCGGTAAAGATGTCGATGTTATCTCTTGAATACCATATTTTGCCATCATAACTTTAACCCAAAGTCTACTCGGCTCCAAGACCATTATAAAACCCAACTTCAAGAGAAAAGCAGAGTTCTGATGCTCTATCCGTTTAATTCCCAACCCACCCTCAGAAATAGGCGAGCAAACAACATTCCAGTTTACAACATGGCTACCTTTACTCTCATTGCTGTGCCCCCAAATAAAATTGCGAATTAACCATTCAATCTCATCACACACATACCGAGGTAGACGAACAGATTGCATAACATACATAGGAATAGACGAAAGTACTGATTTAGCCAACACTATACGTCCGGCAAAGGAAAGTAAACTAACCTTCCAACCCGCTAGTCTATCAGCTACCTTCTGAATAACATACCGATAAGTAGCTTTGGTAACCCGCCCATGAATTAGCGGCACACCCAAGTATCGTCCAACATCCGAGACACATTGAAAACCGAAAGCATCACTGATATCCTCCTACAATGCTATGTGAATGTTAGGGGAAAAAAAGATATTCGTTTTTGAAATACTAACCTTATGCCCCGAACATTCACAGAATTCACGAAGAACACGGCTAACAACGTCAAACTGCTCCAACGAAGCTTCCGCAAACAGAACCAGGTCATCCGCGAAGAATAAGTGAGAAATCAGGGGGCCGTGTCTTTTGAACTGAAAAGCCTTCCAGGTACCTTGGTCTACCTCTCGCTGAATAGCCTGTGCTAGCCTTTCCATACATAAGACGAAAAGATAGGGCGAAAGAGGATCGCCCTGACGTATACCTCTAGTCGGTCTGAAACTATCAGACGTATAGCCATTCCAGAGAATTTGTGTAGATACAGAGGAGACACAACTCATAATAAGGGATCGCAGATGATCCAGAACACCAATATCTGAAAGGGTGTCATCAATAAAAGACCACTCAAGCCGATCATAAGCCTTCTCAAGGTCGACTTTAATAGTAAACCAACCCATTTTCCCCTTTCTGGTACGCATAGAGTGAATAATCTCCTGTGCAATGACGATGTTATCCGTGATCGAACGACCAGAGACAAAGCTCGTTTGATTCTCGGATATCCAATCCGGCAAAAACGGCTTCAATCTATTCACCACAACTTTACTTAAAATCTTGTGCACCACCGTACAAAGACCAATAGGCCGAAACTGAGCAATAGATTCCGGATTATCAACCTTAGGAAGAAGCACCAAAAGGGTCCTATTCAGATCCGGATCCACAACCCCAGAAGAAAAGATGCGTTGGATGGTTTTACAAACCACATCCCCAACAATGTTCCAGTTTTCTGGTAAAAAGATGCATGAAAGCCATCGATACCCGGCGCTTTCGAAGGAGACATCTGAAATAAAGCGGAGGAAATTTCCTCACGCGAAACCACCCTCTCCAAAGCCGATAAATCCCGTTGATGAAGACCCCTAAAGAACCCTCGGCAATTATATGCATAACCGGAAGAACCCTCAGACGAAAAAAGGTTGGTGTAGAACTCCAAAGCCGTACGTTTCAACAACGAGGGGTCCGACACCCAATTTCTCGAATCATCCTTCAGACAAACTACGGTATTATTTTTACGTCTATCATTGGCCATTGCATGATAATACTTTGTGTTGCGATCACCATCATTTATCCAATCGCACCTAGCTTTTTGTCTCCATTCACTCTCCTCCATAGCCAAAATATCATCCAGTTCACCTTTAAGAACCTTTTCAAGTTCACTCAGCGATCTCGAATAGCGAAGCCCCAAAGCCTTATCAATTCTCTTCAAACGTGCAAGAATACGCCTCTTACGCTTACCCAAAGACCCAATGCTATCCGCCTGCCAATGTGGTAACTTTTGTTACAAATTACTAATATTCTCATCAAGCGACAACAAATTGTCCCACGATTTCTCTAAAAACGGAGAGAATTCCGCAGAGGCTTGCCAAGATTGAACAAACCGGAAAGGTTTTGCCACCTAAGGTAAACCGTGTAGATCCATGCAAAGAAGAATAGACCTATGATCCGAACCAATTCTATCGAGATGCCAAACAATACTATTAGGAAAATGCTCCATCCATTTCAAATTCACCATGCAACGATCCAAGTGTTCATAAAGATCACCCCAAGCCCAGGTAAAACGAGGCCCCTTAAACTCAACCTCCTGCAAAGCGTTAGAAAAGACAAAACTCTGAAAATCACGGCTGATACAAAGACGACGGACCTGACCACCACGGCGATCATCAAGGTGCAAGATGGCGTTAAAATCTCCCCCAATAAGCCAAGGATGATCAAGCCCAGGATTAATCGTACTTAACTGATCCCACAGGTATCGTCTATATTGCACCTGAGGACTCGCATACACCACTGTCAAAATCAACGGACACGCCAAAGCGATACCTTGCACCTTCATATGAATGAACTGATTAGACACGGACAAAATATGAACCTGAACATTACCATTCCACAATAACCAAATTCCACCACTGAACCCCTGAGCTTCCACCCGGAAAGAAGACTGAAAACCCAACCGATTCACAATACGATCCGCACGCTTACCACTCATACGCGTACCCATTAAAGCAACAATCGAAGGATTAGCGGAAGCACTGATCCGACGAAGATGATCACGAAACGAGGAGCTAGCCGCTCCCTGAATATTCCACATAAGAAAATTAATCATAGGAAAATAAAGAGAAACAGAACGGTACCAAATCTTAATCCACAACCATGACATTCGACGACCCAGGTGGAATCGTCTCCGTATCACCATCTTTGGTCACCGGAGTTGCGGGTACATCCAACACGGCTTCGTGCAGGACCGACCCCATATTCTGCGCATTCACAGCAGCTCCAACCCCCGTGTTGCTGGTCCTAACGTTAGCCAATTGGAGATCATCAAGACGCGCGGAAGCCGACTGCACCCATTCCGACAACAGCGGCATCGCCGGTAACCTATCTGATTTCTTTTTCCCTCGTGCCTGCGGCTTAGCCAAGCCCTTACTGCTCTTCTGAACACCTTGTATCTTGACTTTACTACTACTCTTTTGTGACACGTGCACCTTTCGGCCATCATCCACAATAGAAATCGCCACATGACTCGGCCCTGCCATGCTATCCTTATGTTCCACAACCGTCGGCGAAGCGCTTAGAACTGCTTGAGCAACTTTCCACTTCCTCCCCTCACCACCAGCTTTATCTAAGGTAATACCAGCATTCGGATGCCGCGGAACGGCATCGCTAGGATCATCCATGCGCACACCTAGCGGCTCTGCCCGCATACTACCAGGGCTATCATCATTTGCGATTTGCTTCCCCTTATCAGCACCCACATAACTAGTTTCATGGCTAGTTTGACCTCCATCACCCTTTTCCGGAGTAAGCTCCCTTCCCTCAAGCCCTTGAAGCACTTGAAACCGAGATGCACCAACATTAGCCGGATCTTTCCTATTAAAGTTCCTATTCTCCCCCGTCTTTTGTGGTCTTCGCTTTCGATTTTCCGCCACCATCCAAGGACCGTAGAACTCAGCACTTTCACTCTCGTTCGCGGGAGCCTTTGTAACATCAGAATTCTCCTTGGATGCCTCCGTAACCTTCTGAGCACAAAAGTCCATAGTATGACCATACACACCACAGTGATAGCAGATATGCTGCAAGCCCTCATACTCAATTTTTTGTAAGAAATTGTCAATTCCAATACACGGTAAAAGCGGTTTAGAGAGATCAACCAAAACAGCAAGGCGAGAAAACTTACCTCGCTCGTCGGCAACAATATTATAATCCACCTTCACTACCTTACCAATAATCGTGGCAATACGATGGAACAAGCTTTTTGAATAGTATCGAATGGGCAAACCCGGAAGCCGAACCCAGACCACCACATGGGAAGGATGAGCTTGCGACGTCGAAAATTCCCGACTCCATGGTTGGACCGTGAGATAACTACCAAAAATGGTCCATGGCCCCGTAGTTAACACACGAACATAGTCCTCAACGCTCTCAAGTTTAACTAGGAAATAATCATTGGCAAGGTCGATCAACTGGAAACGACCCACCAATTTCCATAACGCCTGAATGCGGTTCCAAAGCACGCGATAGCTAATTGTTCTACCAAGCAACCTAACAACCAAAGCCTTGTCCATACTACGATCAAAGAGTTCATGCACTCGCTCAGAAAATTTGATCACCGGATACGGTCCATCAGTCCGAATTGTAACGTCATCGTCGTTAACCACTATCTCCTCAGTCGTTTCGTTAGTTCGCACCGTTCCTTTTCCATCAGAACTGCCCGAAACAATGTTAGCATACATTTTAGGTGCTGCAGCAAAATTTTCCAAACCGTCACCCTGCCCCATCACTATATCCGAGTCAACAGCCCCTTCAAAGATAGGGTTCCCAATCACCCTCATCTGATCACCCACGCCCCCGACAGAAAGATCCGCCGTAGCAGCCACCATCGCCGGACACAACGCCTGCCCAACCTCCTTCATCATCTGGCTACCAGCCAACGGGCGTTCCTGCGACAACTCACCCTCGCCGCATAGCCCTGTTCCAACGACTATACTCTGCTGCACCGCCAAACCAGGTTTGGGCACCGTCCGTGAATCATCCAGAGTTGTAGGCCCTTGCCGTCCCACCACGGTGGCACCGCCACCCAACCCTACTGCCCCGGCCGACGCACCCACGCCGACGTTAGGGTTATGATTTTCCGTGTTTTCCTGAATATTCGGAGAAGATACCATCCCATACGATTGATTATTTTAAATTTTTTTTTGATACTTCCCTAATTCCCGTTCAACTTTAATATTAAATGTTGACAACTATAAAAAGATAAAAATAATTTTTTAATCTCTTAATTTACAGTTTTTGTTAATTTAATCCTTATCTTTAAAATTAAATAAAAATCATCATTAATTAAACAATATTAATTTCAATCATGTATGTATATGGTCAATTTTTTTAATATGCTGGTGTGATACAAGAGTAGCATACGTTCAACTTTTCTTAATCTTTTTTAATAAGACATACACCGTGTAGAACTGGTGCTCAAACCCGAGTCACCTGGATGAATTACATCATTCTTTACCACTGAGAAAAGCATGAGTGATTTTGTATATGGTCAATTTTAAAATAATATAAGAGCCTTTAATGTATTTAAACCTTATAATATCTATATCTGAGACATTTTTAGATTTATGTAAAGGTAAATGAGTTTCAATGATTTGCTTCATGCCCTAAGAGTGGCCCGAAATTCATACTATAAACATAAAGACGTAAAGTGGGAAAAAGCTTAAAACTTTAACGACTTTCCAACAGTAACAACAACAAGAAAACAACAATTTTTTTGATATATATATATATAATATAGGAAAAACTACACCGGTGGTCCCCAAACTATTACCGTCTTCCTATTTTGGTCCTAAAACTATATTTTTTTGGCAAAATCGTCCCTTATGTTACATAGTTCTCATGTTTTGGTCCCCCGTCCTAAAACTATGTTTTTTGGCAAAATCACCAGACGACATGCTGTGAAGGTAAATATTAGACGATTGTTGTATAAAAAACTTTTGGTTCTCAAAATAAAAGTAAATTTATCAACTTGTCCGCCATTTCTTTTGATTGCAATGTTGCAACTTCTTTGGTTTTTGGGGTTCATTTGATTGTTTTAAATGTAATTTGTGCTAAAACACATCGATAATTGGAGTTTAGTCCAATGGTTAACTCATTGGCTTAGGATGCTGGGGACGCGGGTTTGAATCTCAATAACCCCTTTCTACATTCAATTTATTTGCTTTGTTATGGTGGTGACACGTGTCACAAAAAAAATTCTACGTCAGTAATTCTGTTAGTTTTTAACGACGGGAACCAAAACAGGAGAACTATGTAACAGAAGGGACGATTTTGCCAAAAAACATAGTTTTGGGACCAAAATAGGAAGACATTAATAGTTTGGGGACCACCGGTGTAGTTTTCCCTAATATATATTACTACCAAACGCTGCACTAATTCTTACACTACAACACTCTGGTTTTTTTTAAACAAACCATTTGTTTTCATCCTTCATCATTCTCTCAGTTCGCTAAAATATTAATATATCCCAAAAGTAATTAAATCCACCATTATTGTAAGCTTATATATATATGTATGTATGTATATGCATATGCATGTATGCATGTTTAGGTGATTAATGGTGTGGTTTGATCGGACATGACAGTAACGACGTTATTGCATGGCCATGCTGATGAAAACTGCTTCAATTTCTTGAACATCAAAATCTGATGCATGTCCAATAATTTCCGTCGGAGAACACTATGTTCCGACCGGAGCCGGTTGTTGTCTGTCGTTACACGGTGACAGTGGTACAAAACGGACCTCAACCGGTTGGTCAGTTCTCTGTTCTCGACTCTAAGCCGGTTCACCTGGTTCCTTAAGTTTTCTAAATGCTTCTGTTTACGCATCCGTGACCTCCTGGCTGATTCCCGGTTGGATATCATGCGTTTCCTCTTTCGTTCGTCGATGACGAAGGAATCCGGTTGGTTCGGTTCATCCGAACCTGAGTTCGAGTTGTTTTGGTCCTGGGATGGTTCGTCTGAAGCGGAACCCAATATCGCGTCGGGTCCTGTTGTTTGGGAAGTGGAGAAAAGCTCCAGGAAATGATCCCAATTCCCACGGCGTAAAGCTGTTTTCAAAAAGCCGGAAACGGGTCGTCATCGAACAACGAACCGGAGGACAAACTGGTCGGAACAGTGGACAACATGACTTTAGTAAAAGTAATAATAATGGAAATAAAAATAAAAGAAAACAAATCAAAATGCTTCTAAAACTATATGGGAAAAAGGAGGAAAGGAGGAGAAAAGGGAAGAAATGCAGCGTAGGAGGCTCATATTTATGGACGAGCATGAGGCCTGAGGGGTATTGTGGGCTCCACGTTATTGCATGAATGGTTCAAATCAAGGGTATTTTCGTAGGCAATTTTAGATTAAAAACCCTTTTTTAATTATTATTCGGGATAATGACTCCCAAAAAATATTATTTGGCAAAATGACCCTCAAACTTACCACGTTGGTGGACCTCGCGTTGTGTAGGATGCGAGGTCGGATATCGCGTTCTACACAACGTGATTTCAGTCTACGTGGCCCTGTTGTTTGTGTTAACAGTTTTACAGTACCTCGCGTTCTGCAGAACGCGAGGTACACGAGAATTTGAAACGGTGACTGAATATATCGTACAGACCTCGCGTTCTGCAGGACGCGAGTTCTGTGCATTTCTGGGCTGAAGAACAAAGGGAAACAAGTGTGGGTAGGCCTATTCGAGCCCAATTTCGAGCGTGTAAATCGTATATTTTTAGCGATCATCGAGTTTGGGGTCGTAGTACTGGAAATTGTCTATCGTATGATACCAACATGGTTAATTTCTGTCCATTCTACAATAGTTTAAAATGGCTTCGAAAACCCTATGCTATCATCCTTTTTTGAATAAAGTTGCATTTGAACAAATATCGATAGGCATGTTCGAGCAGAATTTCATACGTAGAAATTTTAAATTTTTAGGTAACATCGAGTTTGGGGTTGTAGTACTGGAAATTCTCTATCGTATGACACTGACACGGTCAATTTTCGTCTATTGTACACTGACTTAAAGTTGCTTCGAAAACACTATCATAACATATTTTTTTGAATGATTGAAAATATAAGATGACGTACTGTATAAATCGAAGTAGACTGACTTTATTGATTCGATTGTCATGGGCAAAATCGCATATACAAATTAAAAATAATTAATTAAGACGAGGGGCTGAGCGATTAGGACACTTAGGAGCTGTGTGTCCAGGATTTCGACATACAATACAATGCTTCTTTCGTCTGGTTTTCTCTCGATGTTCGACCATATCCTCGGCACAGTATATTCTTGTAGAAAGTGGACGTCTTTTGGCTCGTATTAGTGCTGGATCTGGGAGTATGATCGGTTCAGTGTCCACAGCATTCGGATCAACCTCATTTCCGATTGGAGGAAACTCTTTTTCGTAAACCTTAAACGCCATTTCGAGTAAGTATACCGGATCAACCAGATGCATGTATTGTATCCGTTGGTTAGTGCAAACAGCAATGGTGTGTGCGCACGGGTATTTGAATGTTTGGAAAATTCCGCACTCGCAGGTTCTATCCCTCAGGTTTACCACGTAAGCGTTGTGCTGAATGCCTTCCAACTGCCTGGAAAATTCTGCAACACGAAACATGTGTCCTTCTCGCGAGAAGAGAGTTGCTTGCATCTGTCTTGATTGGCCCAATTGAGTATGCAGTTTTGTGCAGAAATCTAGATGAACTTTGTGTCCACCTGCCATGTACTCAGTTGATTTCCTTCTCAAGGTTGCAAAAAGGGTAGCCAAACGATAATAGGTCGCTTTGACAATGGAAGTGATAGGCAACTGCCGCACTCCCTTCAGTGATGAGTTCACTGCCTCAGCCAAGTTCGTATTCATGTGACCATAACGTTTACCCTCGTCATACGATCGAAGCCATTTTTCCTTTGGGATTTTTTCAAGGTATTCTGCGCCTTTTTTGTTTCTCGCTCTCAGTTCCTCGAGCAGGTCAGCCACCTCTTGTTTGTAGTGCGAGTTGCCTACGGGATGACAGTTGAATAGTTATGGGCGAAAAACACATGCAAAAAGGTTGTAAATCAAAGGGAGTAAGAAATAATATAGTAAATGAAAATGACATAAAGGACGTACCCATATCGAGCACCATTTGACGTTCATCACGGTTCTTGTATTGCAGCAGGTAGTTTGCGGCTATGTGTCGCAAGCAAAAACGGTGGTGAATGTATGGAGGCTTCCAATAGTTATCCAAATTTTCTATCGCCCACAATAACGCTGTGCCTCTTTTAGAAATAACACACACCCCTTCATCCCTTCTTCGTATTACAGGATCAAGGACATATTTTCGTAGGTTCTGAAGGAAGAACTTCCAAGATTCCAAATTCTCCTTCGGGACAATTGTGAATGCAACAGGAACGCATTTGCGATTGTCGTCCTGTGCTATAGCTAGAAGTAGGGTCTGTGTATATCTTCCGTACAACCATATGCCGTCGATTTGGACCATCGGTTTGCAGTGCTTGAATGCGTTGATGCACTGGGGGAAAGTCCAAAATAACCGGTGGAATTGAGAAACACCTCGGACGACACGATCATTTTCGTATGCCAGAACCGTATCAAGTTCCCTCGGGTTTGTTACGACCATTGAGGATTCCGGAATGGAAATGGGAGAACATAACTATGGATTTTGTTTCGGGCTTGCCTTTGACTCCTACGAAGAAGAACTCAGTTTGGGTGATAGTAGATTGTTTTACGAAGTGTGCTCACTTCTTGGCAGTTAATACTACTTACACTCTAGATAGATTGGCCGATTTGTATATTGGTGAGATTGTTAGACTGCATGGTATGCCGAAGTTCATTGTGTCAGATAGAGATCTGCGGTTTACTTCTCGATTTAGGGAGTGTCTGCATACAACTTTGGGTACCCGTTTGAACTTTAGCACGTCTTATCATCCTCAGTCAGATGGTCAGTCGGAGAAAGTTATTCAGATCTCAGAGGATATGTTGTGTTGTTGCATCATAGATTTTCAGGGTACGTGGGAGAAGCACTTGCCTTTAGTCGAGTTTGCTTACAATAACAGCTTTCAGTCGAGCATTCAGATGGCTCCGTATGAGGCCTTGTATGGCCGCAAGTGTAGAACTCCAGTTTGTTGGGCCGAAGTGGGACAGAAGTTGTTACCTATGCCGAATTTGCTCAAGGGGAAAACTGACAAGGTAAAATTGATTTGTGATCGTTTGAAAGCTGCTTCGGATAGGCAGAATTCCTATGCCGATTTGAAGAGGAAGGAAGTTGAGTTCTCAGTGGGTGAAAGAGTATTCTTGAAGGTGTCTCCGTGGAAGAAAGAGATGAGATTTGGCCGAAAGGGGAAGTTGAGTCCGAGATACATAGGACCGTATGAGATTGTGAAGAGGGTTGGTCCTGCTGCATATCAGTTACGTTTGCCATCCGAGCTAGAGAAGATACACGATGTGTTCCATGTTTCGATGCTCCGTAAGTATAGGTCCGATCCATCACATGTTATGCCCGTAGAGGAAATCGAATTGAATCCGAATTAGACTTATGATGAGGAACCAGTTGAGATCTTAGCTTCTGACAGTAAGGTGTTGCGGGGTAGATCGATTGAGTTAGTAAAAGTGCGGTGGCAACGTCGAGGTGTGGATGAGGCCACTTGGGAGAGGAAGGAGGATATAGAAAAGCAGTTTCCGTATCTCTTTCAGTCAGGTAATTTCGGGGACGAAATTCCTTAAGTGGGAGAGAGTTGTAACGCCCGTGTTTTGGGGCTAGGAGTTAGTTGGGTTTGCGGTTCGAGTCGGAAAAATAAAATAAAATCAATTCAACCTTAATTAATATCTAATTGGGCTTTAATAAAAAGGGAGGGACCAAAGAGGTAATTTGACCCAAAAGATTTTAAAAGCAAGACCACTTTTAAAGAAAGTTGTCATCTTCTTTCTCCCCCTCCCTTTCCCACGTGAAAACCCCATAACCCTCTTTCAAACTCTCCCAAACTTAAAATCACTATTCCATTGATTTGCAACTCAATTTCAAGACCATTTTGAGAGGTAAGGGCATTTTCTAATTCTCCTTTTCATCCCCTATCTCCCCATAGTCATAGATTTCAAAATTATGAACTTTTGAAATGTTAGGGTTTTGCTAAAGCTTGAGTTTTTATGGTGATTTTCACTTTGTTTTGAAATATAAAGTTAAGTTTTATTTTAATCACATTAAGATGTATTATATATGTCAAAATGGTTGAGTTTTGTTGAAAACCCGAATTGGGTTCTTGGAGCAATTTTTGGGATGTCAAAACTTGATTTTTGGGTGGGTTTTAAGTGGAAATTAAAGGGCTGATGGTTTATATAGGTTAGAAGGATGTTTTGGGACCTTTTGGGGGTTATTTGGGTGATTGAAAATGGAAATTTCAGCTAGGGTTTGAGGGAGCACGAAAATTGATATAATTGGGGATTAATTTGGTTGGAAAATTGGGTGAAGTTAGTTTGAGCTCAAAGGTTGAGTGTTGATTGAATGTTAGCATTGATTGGGATTTTTTGTTGTGTTTTTGGTTGGCTAGAAGCAAGAGGAGACGTCGAAGGAGCATTGGGATTTTTTGTTGTGTTTTTGGTTGCTTTGTTAGCATTGATTACCATTTCATGCTTTGTGTATCGCCTATTTATGCTATTGTGATATGAGGTTAAATTGTACATGTATGCCATGATGTGTATATGTGATAAGCATGAGATGTGGTTGATGGATATGTGATGTGTAAATGGAAATTGGCACTAATTAATTTACCGGGTGTAAATGATCGATCATTAGGATTAGTGTGCACACAAATTGAGTCAAAACGTACGTGGCCTTGATGGCGTTAAGTCATCAAGGAGGAGTACGGTGATGTAATATTCCACCGGATACTTTTATATATTTCTACGAGATGATGAGTGGAATCCCATCCGTAGGGCATGTGGCGATGAGTGGAATCCCGCCCATGCAAGGTCCAGTGATGAGTGAAATCCCATCGAGGTAAAGTGGTTGTTGAGATTTAAATCCGCACATCCGGGTATCTAATAATGGCCAATTAAACTTGTTCATATGATTGTGATATATGATGTTAATACATGATGATGTTATTAATGTTCGAGCTTGATATGATGTGAGATGCCATACATGACTCTTGAAAGACTAGCTAGGTCTACTTGAGACTTTATCTATGCATGTTAGATATGAGGTTTAGGGATTACATGCTTGGACCCTGCATTGTTGATGTTTTCGGTTTTAGAGCACCCTCACTAAGCTTATAGCTTACGCTCTCGTTTTCAACAATGCAGATCATTAGCGTGGTGTTAGCTCGGAGCAAGGCAAGAAGGGCTTTCCAAGTTTGTGGCTCAAGTACGGTTGTTAATTATGTAGTAGTTAAGCAATGTGGCAAGGGAGTGTGTTTGTATGAGCTTGTATGACTCATTGGTGATTTTGATGCTTATGCTTGACTTGGTTTGTAAGCATGTTTACCTTGCCAAATGCTTTTTGATGTATGCCTTTGAATGTTAATATTGCTATGTGGTATATAAACCCTTATGGGTTGAATGATGCTTTTACTTATCAACGTTTTCAAGCATGACTTGTATGAAAGGCTAAGGTATATTTGTCATGCATGTATGATTGTTTAAATCTATGTCTTGTGGGTGTTTGAGTATGTTAAACCTAGGATGTATGCCTCTAGACTTTGTTTGATAGTGTGGGGTGCCTTTAGGGGTCCTAAGGGACCTTTAGACTTGTCAAGACTCACCTAAATCAGAATTTCAAAGGTTGTAGACAGCCAGCATTTCGAAATGGGAAGGGTCGTTTCGGAACGGGTAGGCTTCAGGGACCCCGTATCGGAACGTGTTTCGATACGGTATGGCCTTTGAAACCCCTGTTCCGAAACGCGTATCGGAACGTTTTGGCTACTGGAATTTTGAGAAATTCACGAGATAAGGGTGTTTCGAAACGGGCCTGAAGGTTTCGGAGCGGTCAAAATCTCGTTGACCGCGAGAAGTTGACCGTCGTGGGCGTTTCGGAACGGTTGACCACCGTTTCGATACGGCCCCTTGTATAGGCTCTGGGGCAGTTGACCTGGTCAAGGCGTTTCGAAACGCCTCAAGGGTCTTTCGAAACGGCTTGTCTAAAAGATTAAAATTGGGCTGTTTAAATGTTGTTTTGGGTTCGAATGATTATCTCGTGTATGTTGTTCCGCTGTTTGATCACATAGGTCTAAAATGAACTTTCAGGAAAGTTTAAGTTAAAGAAAAAAATAGGGTTGCTAACCGAGGGGGAACCTTAACGGGTTTCGCTTCGGTTTTCCACGTGTGGCCCACTCGGACCGGTCATCCGGCCAGACTGGGACGAGGGGGTTACAGGATTTGTTTTCACCAGTGTCGAAAAGATGTCCGCTCGGTACTTTGAATCCAGGTTCTTGTGATCCTGGTTGAGGCTAGGAACAGTGCATGTATGGGGCCCCTCAAGTTTTGTTATTTTCCAACGGTCGCCTTCCCTCTTCAATTGTGATATACGGATTTTCCATTTACAGCCTTGATCCTTTTGAACGCAGTGAGCCTTGTAGTATCTGGCTTGGGTTTTCTTCACCGTCGTCTCAACATTATGATGAAGGTTGTACTGCTTAACTGCCGCCACCGCAATTTCCTTTTTCAAGAACGCCATACCAATTCTCAGTTCACCATCAGAACGGTTGACTCGGCCATCTATTGTGTCGTCATGCAGAAAATCAGGGACTTCCATTGCATCCATATCAACCGTTGTGAAGTGGGATGGTGGCTGGAACATAGAAATTGGTGTTGCGTCTACAGGAAAGTTGGTGGCAGTCGATTCTTCGTCCAAATCTGGTGGTGGAAGGGTAGTGTCTTCCGGTAGAACTGTCAAGTCTTCTGGTTTGGGATGGAATGGCCCCAGCTCGTCTCCGTCGGGCCCAGGTTCTCTAATCGGTTCTTCTTCAGAAGTATCCTCTGGGAGCTGGAATAGTAGAGCTTCGTCCATCACTACCCTTGGAGGCGAGGATGGGGGTCGATGAGCGGGAAACCTCTTACGAGATCGCTCACGAACCGCATTTCCAAGACCAAAATCAAGATCACTATAAGAAGAATGTACCCCCATAGATGGTTGAACGTACTCCGTGCTAGGGACATACGTTGAGTGTCGTCCATATGAGGAATCATGGTCGTGCATAGCGTAAGAAGACGACACTCCCTCACCTCCAAAAGAAAAATGTCTCCCCATAGATGGTTGACCGTAGTCGGTTCCAGGGACATACATTGAGTGTCGGCCATATGATGCTTCATGGTCGTGCGCAACGTAAGGAGCCGACGTTCCATCCCCCCAAAACTATAAGGATTGTATGGATTGTACGATGCATTTGTTGGTGCATCGAATTCATCGTTTGGGGGTTGGTTCAGGTCGAACCCGATACTAGCTACGCACGACTGCCTTGAAGGAGCAGATGACGAGGCACCAAACTCGTTGTCTTGGCACAGTAGGTTAAAATCACATCGTAGACTTGCGGTCGGGCTATCAACGTTGGCATTCAGATCGAAGTCGAAATTCGCCCGGCCCCAGCTTGGTATTTGGATAACTGGATTAGACTCGGAGAACGATGCATATAGCTCGAGGGGCCCCCAATTGAATAGTCGAAGTGGGTTTCCATCATCATGTCCACATCAGCATTTTCCGCAATTTGGCATACACAGTACCTTAAAGGGTCTATAGATGTTGGCACCCGATACTTCACGTCGTACAAACAGTGGTTATCGAAATGAGGGACTTTTGCCTCCAGTTCCTTTACCAACTTCTTGAACGATAATCTGCTCGGAAGCTTTAGCGTTACCGGATCTTCGCAGTGAAAAACGATGCCGAGTTCGGTACCCTCGAATATCTGCCCATCGTAGTAAACTAGCGTAGTAACGCCTCATCTAGCCATTTGAAATCTCGGAGAATCTGGTTGTGTAAGGCAAATAATGGTTCTGCTTCATATATAGGCAAAATTATTGCCACTTGAAATCCCGGAGAATCTGGTTGTGTAAGGCAAATAATGGTTCGGAGAGGTAACTTTGCTTGTCCATTTCCTAAAACCGATAAGCATGCAAATAATGAATAAGTCAGGAATAATGGTGCCTGGGAGGCATTCCCCTAACTTTGGACAAGTAAGGGATAAAGTTGATGGGGAGGCAGGTTTAACCAGTACCTCGCGTTCTCCACAACGCGATAACCAGTACCTCACGTTCTATACAATGTGAGGTCTTATAAATATCGCGTTATGTAGAACGCGAGGTAACTTTAATTGCTTTGTTTCAGATATTCCGTCAGAAGTTATAATAACCGTATTGTTTACTCATTTTCTGTTTGTGTAATTGAGAACATGTTCGAATATTTGAGACAATTGTAGTCTGGTAATGTAATTGAATACTACAAGTGTTGTAAAACGTGAGGTCCCTTTATATATATTGAGACAGAGATTACGTAAGAATTAATAAAACTCGTACTATGAACTCGATTTATGTTTGAATAACTTAGACAATTGTAGTTTAGCAATGTAATTGAATATTAGTAGTTTTACATAACGTGAGGTCCGTTGAACATTAATAAAAGATGAAATAAGACGTCATATAACATAATTGAAAGATAATTTCAGAAGTTTATGGTTAATCGGAATCATCATAGTCAGTGGACACGTCTGAACTTAGGTTTAGTTCTTCGATCAACTGTTGTTTTCTTTGTCTACGCATGTACATAAAAAGCTGCAGCTCGTCCGCAGCCGCATCAACATCCGGTGAAGACGGTGCGTGTTCAGTGTTCGGAGCAGGTTGTACGGGTGCAGACGTATTACCTTCGTCGGCGTTGACCTCATCAAACTTAACATTTAAATCGACGTCTCTAGCTCCGACGAAATTGAGCCGGTCATACATCTTACGAACGTTTGTTTCGTTCGTAAGCTTCATAACGTAGTGCGTTTCGTTTGCTGATGGTGTTGGGATTCGACATTCCAAGGAAGAAATTTGTTTGTCGGTGTGTTTACTAACGTCGATTGTTGTCAACTGTATTAAATATTTTAGTGACATTTTGCCGGTGATTGTTGACTCAAAATAAGTATCAAGAAAATAAAATGTTGCCTGAAATTTTACCATAAGGGGAGCAAAGATTGGGTGTTTAGAGAGAATTTAGAATGAGTAAATGATGGTGGAATTCGTGGGTATTTATAGTAAAGAAAAAACACCACATAAGTGAATAACTGAAAACATGTTTGAATATTTTAGACATTTGGAGATATTCATAAGTCATTTAACGCTAGCTTCCAACGTAAGTGACATTGGCTATGTTATCGTTCATTCGAAATGATGGTGGAATTGTTCGATATTTATATTAAATGATGGTGGAATTCGTGGGTATTTATAGTAAATAAAAAACGCAACACATGTAAGTTTAACTCGAATGAAAACTTTAATTCGCATTTCATTTAACAAAACTTTCAACATGTATTCTTTAATAAGTAAATTGAGACAACTAGATAAATTATCTACAAAAGTCGAAACAATATATGCAAAAAGTTTGGTGGGCAAATGTGATCGGAGGTCCCGAGTGAAAGAAGCAGAGCGCGATAATCAAATTTCTTCTGAAATGGTAGCAGCTTTGATCCACATTAGCAAATGTAATCGGCACCGGCCGCATCTGAAAAGTAGGGCTGCCACGGCAGTATGGTCGATCTGAATCCGCCCTCGCTTCTTTAACTCTGGACTTTTTGCAGATTGTGCAGGCAAGCTGCGTGCTTGAGAAAAGAGTCCCTAAGAAGTTCCTCGAACGTTTTACATGAAACTTTCCAAACACTTCCTAAAAGTCGTTTCGTTTCAAAACTGTAGCCGCGGATCCTCTCAACGGCGGCTACAGAAGCTTCCAATGAAGGCACTACTACCGCCCACAACCTCCAAAATATTGCAATATGTCGGTAAATATTATTCAATGAACGTATCATTCGGGGGTATGTATCCCGCGGAGCACAAATCTTTAAGTGAACTCCAACTATCATAAAGGAACAATATTTCGGACAAAAAATTTCAACTGCAAAAAACACAGCATGACACGAACTCATATTCAACTGAAAAAAACTTAACTGGTTACGAAAATCCATCGCCGTGCATATATATATATACCAACATCTAAATGACCTCGCGTTCTGTACAACGCGAGGTTTAAAGGACCTCGCGTCCTACAGAACGCGAGATTGCCACATCAGCAGATTCATCTCCCTCTATAAATAGCAAACTCTTGGGGAGGCAAGGAGCACCCACAGAAATTTTTTTTCTGTATTCACGTAAACATATTCACGTAAGCAGTTTTCGCTTGCAGCTACTAATGGCAACATAGAGCGTATTTGGGAAGTTTTGTTCAAACTAATTTCCAAAATATTGCGTTATGTTGTTATTTGTAGTTACTAATGAAAACATAGCGCGTATTTAGGAAGTTTTTTTTCGATTATTATTATTATTATTATTATTATTATTATTATTATTATTATTATTATTATTATTATTCATATTATTATTATTATTATTATTATTATTATTGTTGTTGTTATTATTATTATAATTACTATGATTATTAGTATTGTTGTTATTATAATTATTATTATAATTATTATTGTGATTATTATTGTTTTTATTATAATAATTATTATTACTATGATTATTATTATTATTATTATTATAATTATTATTTCTATTATTATTATTATTATTATTATTATTATTAAATGACTTTCCCGCTTGGGAAGTCTTCTTTTAAAAAAAAACCCACGACCTTGCGTCCTGTAGAACGCGAGGTCTTTAGAAACTCACGTTCTATAGGACGCGAAGTCACTTCTGACCGTTCAGTTCACGAGACCGAGACCTCTGGATTTCCGTCGTGCCGCTGCTGAACTACGAAATTTGCGTGTGGCATTCTACGGATAGGGTTCTCCGACAGTTCGGGTACTTCTAAAATGTTCCAGCCCCTCCGCAAAATATGGACCTCTTCCATAATCTTACGCGCCAGGGGAAGACGGAAGTTGACTGGTCCGAGCACCACGCTCCCTGGATAGCGATTTGGGGTAACCGATTTGCCCGGCGCCCACTGCTTCTCCAACAAATTATGGATGGGGCTGATTCGGTCGCTTTCAATTATGACCAGTGGTATAGGCTCAATGGGATGCCACATATCCTTACTCAGGCCGAGCGCGCTGCAGGGCTTCCCCAACAACCCCAAAACCGCCCACGCGGTAGCCGTCGAGCGACCCAGAGCCAGAGCCAGAGGCAGTCGACGCAGCGCGGTCCGAGACCACGATATGACACTGCAGAGGCATCATCTTCTGCCGCACCATTTCATGCTTATAGCGGTCCATCGAGTTTCCAGCAGACGATGCCTCCACCCCAGTTCGGCTCCTCCGATGTATATCGTCCCCATACGCCCACGACTGACCTTCAGCTTATCGATTATCCACAGCTGCACTCTCAGTATGAGTTTCCCATTGTGGAGAGTACGCCGATCGATAGCTTGTTTTACTCACCGCCTGGGCCCAGCACAGATCCGCATATCGCGCACGATGGTCAGGATTATGGTGACCAGGGACCACCTGACGATGGACAGAGGTATCCGGCTCGTGAGCGTCATCCACCCGACTGCGGAACGGGTGGACATAGGCATTTTTAGTCTTTTGTTTTACTGATTTGTACTTATGTTTTTAATATTTATATAAAACACATTTGCGTATTATAATTTTGTTTACATATTATAATTTTGTTTACATACTATAATTAAACTTTATAATATTTATTTAATTTTAGTTTTTAATAAATTTTATGGGATTACTAAATCGAAAATCAACATTTGTTGAAATGCAACTTCATTCAAAATAAGATAATAGCATAGGGTTTTCGAAGCCATTTTAAACCATTGTAGAATGGACGGAAATTAACAATGTTGGTATCATACGATAGACAATTTCCAGTACTACGACCCCAAACTCGATCATCGCTAAAAATATACGATTTACACGCCCGAAATTGGGCTCGAACATGCCTACCCACACTTGTTTTCCCTTGTTCTTCAGCCCAGAATTGCACAGAACTCGCGTCCTGCAGAACGCGAGGTCTGTGCGATATATTCAGCCGCCGTTTCAAATTCTCGTGGACCTCACTATCTACAGAACGCGAGGTACTGTAAAACCGTTAACACAAACAACAAGGCCACGTAGACGAAAATTGCATTGTGCAGAACGTGATATCTTACCTCGCGTCCTACACAACGCGAGGTCCACCGACGTGGCAAGTTTAGGGGTCATTTTTCCAAATAATATTTTTTGGGAGCCATTATCCCAAATAATAATTAAAAAAAGGGTTTTTAATCTAAAATTGCCATTTTTGTAAGTACAGCATAAACTATAAACAACGGGTGGTGAGCAAAACTCCACTTGATTTAACTCGAATCGTAATCTCATAATATTGGATTGACTCTAAAAAAATTTAGATGAAGTTTGAGTTATAAAATGAAAATAAAATAACTCAAAACTTTTAGTAATTAGTTTATCGATTTTCAAGTTCAAGTTGAGTCATTCAACTCTGTTTAATATATGTATATTACATATGAAGAAATATATGTATATCGTATATAATTATAAAAATTGTTTAAATTGAAATCAATTAGTATTATAACATTATAAATATTTACAATAAAATTTGATTAAAAACTCGAATACTTAATTCAAAAAAGTTAAATAAAAGCACGAACCAACTTGCCTCAGTGGTTAAGGGAACGATTGTTGTTCCTAGAATACACGAGTTCGAGCATCAACAGCTACAGCAGGGTGATTGAGTATGCACTGTCAAATGGTTGATAGTATATTCAAAATTCTCTTACTTAACTCGATTGGAAAGTTGTCCACGGTATAAACCGTATATATATAGAAATCAAGGCTCATATTACTTTTATTAATCATGCAGTTTTCTAATCAAAATTATTGCATTGTTTATTACTTTATCAATTATTACTATTAATTTGACAAATATTATTGTTTGAATAATTTTTACATTAATTTTATTTTAACCCATATAATGGGGTGAACCATAGGTCATATATTTTTATTTTATTTAGAAAAGTGATTAGATACAAGCCAATGGTTCCATTCTTGCTTAGTGACGAAGAAACAAAATAGTGTGGATCATGGTAGACACGTGGCGAATTATGAGAGGATGATCGTGAGAAGATCCAATAGTTTGGGTGGATGCTGACGTGTTCGAGAAAGGGCTTTGAGTATCTTTTGTAGGATGATTCTTAATTCCGTTAAAATATTTTTAAGCGGCAAATAAGTGCCTAAATTATATATATATATATATTCCGTTAAAATATTTTTAAGCGGCAAATAAGAGGCACTTGTTTGGTTGGAAAAAAAATTTAGGCACATATCTGAAATATAAGTATAGTTTGGGCACTTATTTCCCTCTTAAGCCTATTTTTAAAGAAAATATTAGTATTTTTATAGGAAACTTGAGTTTGAGTAACTTTTGATAAGATGTAAGAGCGAAGTTAGAAATTTATATAGAGAGGACCATAATGAGATTAAAAATTTTGAGAAGGTAATAATGAGATTTTAAAAAGATCGAAGAGATTATAGAGCTAATACCTTTAAAAAATATTCTATTATCATTAACAAAAATTAACATTGATTCACGTGCCCTGAAGACGCCTACTATATTCCGCTCCTGATAAGATGTATATATGTTGTCGAAATATTAAAATTATATAGTTTTGAATTAAGAATATAAGTAACTATGAACAAATTATATATCATAGAATATTTTTTATATAATTTTGTTTACTCTTGAATGGTTGAACTTGAATCGTGGATGATAAATAATTACGGGTATATATGGTTCGATTCGGTTCGATAAATAATCTTTAATAGTTCATCAGTTTTCAGTTTAGATAACTTCAATTATCGTTTTTATATTAATTTTTGGTTTTCAGATTTTGTATTTTATTTTGAATAAATAAATTTATTTTAGGACTTTTAAATATTATTCGATTAAACTTTAAAATCTTTTTCATAGATATTTCTTAAAGATATAATTTTTAAATAAATAAAAATATTAATAATTTATATATGATATTTTTAAGTATAAAATATTTATTTTCATTCTAGAAAATAATTAAAATTAATTATAAATAAATAAAAATTGAAATTTAATTTGATTCAATTAAATTTAGATGATCATATTTTTTTGAATAGGATAATCATAATTTTTTAATTTGTAAAATATAAATAGTCTAAATACTACCGTTTTTAATACTAAACCCTACAACTACTTACATTTTCTCTAGGGTAGTTATTTTCATACATTATTTTTTTATTGTTTCTTCTTGACTAGTGCTCATGTGTTTTCTATCAGTTTTCTTTAATTTTTTGTGCTTTGCTTCGTTAGAAATTATATTTTATATGCTTTTATAACAGTTTCTTCGTCTCCTTTGATAATAGGTGTAGTCTGTCCGTGTGACACGTTGTTTGTCTCTGTGACAGTTTCTCGTATGAGATGATCGGTGGTCTCTTCAAATTTTAATGCCCTTTTATGGTTGTTTGTCGAAGAGTCAAAATTTTGCAGCGAAAAGTATTGCGTAATTATCAGAGCGATCTGGTTGAAGTTGATGGTTACTGAATTTTATTTTGAAGACTTTGTAATTTTTTTACAAAGTGATGGATTTTGCTTTTCCTGCTTTCACACCTCTTAAATTTTAATGTATATGTTGAGTTTTTCAGTGCTCGATTCTTTCAACCGTTCTTGCTCGCCAAGTGGTGGAGAAGTGGAATTTTGGGTGCAAGGGGTGTGGAAGCTAAAATTGATAAAGACAAGATGATTTATAGTGGTTCAACCTTCTAACCAAGGTCTACATCCACTACCTTAGCTTCCCACTAAGGATTTCCAATCAATCCACTATTGATTCGTCCCCTTTTCTAGGCTTAGGAGGAAACCCTTACAAACCGATCAAGCTTTCTACCCAAAGCCTTGATCAAACCCTCTTTACAAGAGATAAAAAAATAAGCAAACTCAAATCCCTCTAATAGGTATTTGTTTGCACAATTAAGCTCTCACCCAATCCTAAAACACTTGAGCAAATATAACAATTTTGGCTCACTAGTGTTTGTCTATACAATAATTTGACAATTAATCTCTAAGAAAAATTCTTGATCATAGTGTTGTTGACAATTGAAGCATTAACCATTACTAGATGCTTGTAGGTCCATTTTATGCTTCTCTTTGAGTTTGTATCCGTTACTAGCCGTTGGGATTGAATTGGAGTCGTTTGAAACTTTAATTCCCACCATAAATGCAGTTATGCATCTCCCCGTTTCGAAATGCTCGATCCCGTTTTGAAACACTCTTGAAATAGAAAGAGCCGTTGCAACACTCGTATCGAAACGCCCTTGGCCGTATCGAAACGCTTATCACCGTATCGAAACGCTCTACATTTAAATGTTAGTTGGAAAATAGCCGTTGGGGGTTTATGACCGTTGAGGTCAATGCCACGTAGGCGTATCGAAATGGCAGGGGTCGTATCGAAACGCTAGGCAAAATTCTCATCCAGTAAAGCCCGTTTCGAAACATTTTGCCACTATAAAAACCCGTATCGAAACACCTGGATGATTTTGTTGAAATTTGCTTTGAAAACACTTAAAACCCTTTATAAATATCTCTTACACATAGTTCCAAGTTGTTTGGACTTTAGAAATTGTTTTGAATTTTTTTTTAAGTTTGTCCAAAATATTTTTCAATTATTATATCAAAACATTAGTTCTACAATATATTTTTCATATATTCAATGTTTATTTATGTAAGGGTGTGTTTGTTTGTAATTCTTTTCACTTTTAATAAAATTTAGTTTCATGTTATTTGTTAAAAAAATACTAAACACGTTTTAAATTGAATTTTATTAAAAGAAAAACCCTAAGATGAGTATTATTTTCCCTCAGGCTTCTCCGGAGCTTGACGGTGGCAAGGAGGCGGCGCTCTACAATGACTCCAGCGGCCAGCCACCGGGAGCGGTCGCTGATGTCTCTGGTCCGGCGGCGTTGGAACGGCAAGAGTCTCCGATGGCTTTGGAAACTCATCCAGTGCTGCGGGAAACAAGCGATAGTGTTGAGGTGCATGAGGTGATCGACGTAGAGATGATAGGTGATGGAGTTGAGCAACCGGCGGCGACAGGGTTAGGGACTGAACATGGAGGGGTTGATAATGTGAGGAAAACATATGCGACTATGGTGGCGGCATCATCGGCGAAGGGGGGCAGTGCTAGCGTTGGTGTAGCCGATGAGGGGCTTGAAGTTCTGGATACGGACTTTGTCGTCGATCGTAGTGGTCTTTTTCCTCGTATTTCTTTTTCGGAGAGGATTCATGCACGTATTGATGACAATATGCAAACGACCATTATTCTTCGGCCTCTGGGAATGGCGATAGGGTTTAGGACTTTCGTTAATCGGGTGCACGTGATTTGGAAAACAGAGAAGAATTTTCAGGTTATTGATCTAGACAATAATTATTTTCTGGTGAAATTTGAATCGATTGAGGATTATACGAAGGTGTTAAAGGGTGGTCCATGGACTTTGTTCGGATGCTACTTGACAGTACAACCGTGGTGCATGAATTTTTCGACCGCGGGAAAACATCCATCTCAAGTCGTGGTTTGGATACGTTTACCGGGTCTTCCATATAGATATTATATGAAAGCACTGTTCAGAAGGATTGCGGAAGTTATTGGTCGTGTTATTAAGATAGATTACAGTACGGCTTTGGGCGAGCGGGGCCGATTTGCTAGGCTGGCGGTGGTTGTTGATCTTAATAAACTATTGTTGTCATGTATTGGAATTGATGGCTTTGTTCAGAAACTTGAGTATGAGGGGCTCCATTTAATTTTTTTTAAATGTGGAAAGTATGGACATTCCATGGAGTTATGTGCGGATGATCATAATGATAGTACCGTGGATGGAGTGCAACGTTCGGCTAGTAATAATTGGTGCAACAGCCCACGGTTGAGGTATCGAGGGAGGAGCTATTTGGCCCATGGATGGTTGTGGAGAGGAACCGGCGGCGGGCACCTCGGGCGGTTGGTAATAAAGGAGGTGGGGGTCGTGTGGATGGTGGAGGATCCAGGTTTGGGGTACTACAAGATGTTCGTGAGGAACCTGTGGCGAGTGACAATATACCGGGTGATAAGGGAGGGGCTATGCAACATAGGAATGTGCGAGATAATGCACGTGGGGGTGTTAAGGGGATGCATCACAGTTTGGGAGCTGTTGCTGGGGTTAGTTCGAAGGATACTACTAAAGCCCGTTCGACTGGCAGTGGGGTGCGCAAGGAGGGGAGTGAGGCTCTTGGCAGTAGTGGAGGGCGTAGTGCTGGACGGGAGTGTTTGCCTATTAACACACGTGATGGGGACAAGGGGAAAAGCGTTGTTGTGGAGGGGGTGCGGATGGCGCACAGCAGCAGGTGCTGCAGGGGGTTACAAACTGTGCTGAGGCTGGTCGCGTGGGGAATCAGATGCCGGTGGTGGTTCCGTCCGTAGTGGGTGTCGAGACACAAGCTATACCGCATACGCCTGGGATTGCGTCGGGTTCATACAGGGCTATCTCTATTAGGGAAGGGATGAGTGATTTTAAATCAACGTCGCGGTTTCATGCTGGGGTGAACTCGGGTAAAGGTGGCAGTACTTTATCCGTTGCGCAGCGGAAGAGTTTAAAAGTTTCGAAGAAGTCGGAGACAAGGGTTCCGCCACGTCCTGTGCTTACGGAATGGGTGTCTTCTCTCTCTACGAAACTTGATAAATTACAAGACACAGGGCAAATACGTGAAGGGGTGGAGGCGAATGTGCTAGATCAAGCTATGAGCCTTGATAGTGCTCCGGTTGGTGGGCACGGTGTTGATGTCGGGAAAGAAAATCTTCCGCCGTCTCAGTAAGATTCTTTCTTGTTTGGTTCTTTTTTCATTATTTTTTAATGAATATTATGTTTTGGAATACTCAGGGCGCTGGAAGTGCGGAATTCCGGCGTCATTTTAGAAATTTTGTTAGATCAAATAATCCGTAGGTGGTAGCTTTGTTTGAGCCAAGGGTGAGTTGTGGTGAGGCTGATAGGGTCATTCGGAGTTTTGGCTTTCAAAATTCTTTCCGTGTTGAAGCACGTGGCTTCAGTGGTGGTGTTTAGATCTTGTGGCGGGACGATGTGGAGGTTGTGGTCTTATCCGTCTGTAATCAGTTTGTTCATGGGAAGGCCCGTGAGGTGAGGTCTGCACAGTGGATTTATTTTACAGCAATTTATGCGAGCCTTAATGCTTGTATTAGGCGGCATTTTTGGGATAAGTTGATACAACTTAGTCCTGGAGTGGAGGCCCCATGGGTTCTAGGGGGTGATTTCAATACGATTCTCTGTAAGGAGGAGCGTTGTGGTGGTTCGAGTGAGGCTTTGGGTTCTAGTTCTCTTTTTCAGGAGTTTATCGATAATACTGATCTGACGGAAATTGATTACAAAGGAGATGCTTTTACTTGGTGTCGAGGTAATTTGTATCAGCGTTTGGATCGGTGTTTGGCAAACTGTGCTTGGTTTGGGGAGTATCCGCTGTCGATTGTGGTTCATTTGGATCGTGTAGGTAGTGATCATTTTCTCTTCTTCTTAAGCCCAAAGGTGTTTTGACTTCGAATTTGGAACGGCCTTTTCGGTTCCTAGCGGCTTGGCAGGACCATCCAGATTTTCGGGGTCTCCTTGAGTCTGTTTGGGATGGTGAGTCTTCTGTGATTGTTAATGCGCAGAATTTTCAGGATGCTGTCAAGCAGTGGAATATGGATGTTTTTAGTCATATTGGGAAGAAGAAAAAGAGAATTTTGGCGCGTCTTAGGGGTATTGAAAAATCGCTGCAACGATCACAATCGGAGTTCTTGATTGATTTGAGGAGTCAATTGCGTAGTGAACTTGATGTTATTCTTGAGCAGGAGGAGTCCTTATGGTACCAGAAATCTTGTAGTCAATGGATTGCATCGGGTGATAAAAATACCCGATTTTTCCACGCATCGACAATGGCACGCCAAAGAGCTAATATGATTGGGGGGGTTGAAATCGAGTACTGGGTTTTGGATCACGGATCAGAGGGTTTTGCAAGCTGAGGCTATTGAGTTCTACAAGAAATTATTCACGGCTGATGCTAGTTGTCAGGGGCGATACCATATCCGCGGTTTGGTCCCCAGGGTATGCGACAATACATTACGGGCGCTAGGCGGGAATGTTACGGATGCGGAGATTCGGACTGCTATTTTTGATATGGATCCTTGGAAGGCTCCGGGTATTGATGGTTTACACGCGGCTTTTTATCAGCGCAATTGGGATGTTGTGGGAGATAGTGTTTGTCGTTGTATCCGGAATATTTTTTCTGGGGAGCTATTTCCGATAGAGGTTAATCGAACGATTATGGTCCTGATTCCTAAGGTTGCTTCGCCTGAAACAATGAGTCAGTTCAGGCCTATCAGCCTCTTCACTGTGATTTATAAAGCAATTACTAAGGTGGTAGTTAATCGGATCAAGCCATTCCTATCAGATTGGATTTCGGAAAGCCAAACTAGTTTTGTGCCTAGGCGTGCGATATCTGATAATATTATAATCGCTCAGAAAATTGTGCACTCTATGAATAGGAAATCAGGGAAGCGTGGTTGGATGGCGCTAAAGATTGATCTAGAGAAGGCTTATGATAGATTGGAGTGGGGTTTTATTGCCGATACATTGCGTGATGTTGGTCTTCCCGACATCTTATGTGAGTTGATCTTGAAATGTGTTTCTAGTGTTTCGACGCAGATTAGCTGGAATGGTTCGTTGACTGATACCTTTTCGCCATCGCGAGGGTCAAGGTGATCCTATTTCTATGTATTTATTCATTCTTTGTATGGAAAGACTTAGTCAGGCGATTAATCAGAGAGTGGCTTCGGGCCGATGGAAAGGCATTAGTACCTCGCGGCGCAGCCTAGTTATTTCCCACTTAATGTTTGCGGATGACATGGTTCTGTTTGCGGAAGCTTCCATGGAACAGTTAGACGAAATTCGGGAGGTTTTGGTTGAGTTTTGTAAATTTTCGGGCCTCAAAGTGAATGTACAGAAGTCGAGTATTTTTTTCTCTAGGAATGTGTCGAGTGAGATCCGTCACGATTTGAGCAGGGTGTTGGGCTTCTCTGAGGTTTTCGATCTTGGGCGCTATCTTGGGGTTCCAATGCTGCATCGACGAGTTACTAGAGCAACTTATTCTTACCTAGTTCAGAAGGTGCGGGATAGGTTATCAGGTTGGAAAGCTAAATACTTATCTTTCGCGGGTCAGATAACGCTTGCTAAGGCGGTGTTGTCGACAATTCCTTATTATGCGATGCAATCAACAAAACTCCCTATAGGGGTGTGTGAGGAAATTGAGAAATTGATTCGCAATTTTATTTGGGGCAGTTGTGCTGATAGGAAAGGTGTGCATTTGGTTAACTGGAATAAATTATGTACACCGATTGAGTTTGGTGAGCTAGGATTCAAAAAGCTAAAAGATCAAAATGCTACTTTTTTTTTTATGAAGATTGGTTTCAATTTGATTGCGAAACGGGGACAACTTTGGGTGCGTTTCTTGCGAGCTAAATATAAGTGTGTTGAGATTATGCCGGAATCTATTACTCGAAGTAATAGTTCACATCTATGGCGCGGAGTATCGGCGATTTGGCAAGAGGTTCGGGAGGGAGTAATTTGGCGTGTTGGTGACGGTGAATCCATTGATTTTTGGCGTGATCATTGGGTGCGTGGAGTTGGTCCACTTGGGTTAGTTGTGATGGAACCAGATATTATTTCGGGTGATTTTTTGCCTCTTAAGGATATGTATTTGAATGACGGAAGTTGGGATATTGGTCAGTTTCAACACTGTTTTGAGGAGGAGGTGCTCGACCAAATTATGGCCGTTAGAGCCCCGTTTGGCGGTAGCATCGCTGATTCACCGGGATGGAGATGGGCTGATAATTTGGCCTTCACGGTCAAGTCTGCATATGCTGCGAATCAGTCGTATGGTGAGGCTCAACGACATGATGTTTGGCGTTTGTTGCAAAAGTTTCAAGGTCCGCAATGTATCAAGTGTTTCCTTTGGTTGGTGTGTAAGGGAAAACTTTTGACTAATTGCGAACGTGTTCGACGTAATATGGCGGAGGAGGCTACGTGTTTAACGTGTGGAGCAAGTGAAGAGGATGTTGACCATATTTTACGCCGTTGTTCGATAGCACAGTCGGTGTGGAAGGAGCTGGTACCGTCTGCACATTTGGGGCGGTTTTTCAGCGGCTCGATAATGGCTTGTGTAATGGCGAATTTGCAGCATGACGCTGCTGCTGCCTGGGGAGGAATGGAGCGTTGGGACCTGCTGTTCGGGGCTGTGCTGTGGTAGCTTTGGACGTCGTGCAACAGTTTTGTTTTTCGTAATGAAGCACGGGCATCAGATGTGATCCTCATGAACTGCAGGGGGCTGGTTCAAGAAACCATGCGGGCTTTGTCGAGCAATCGGTCATTACAGGTTCACGCAATGCCTGAGTGCCAGCTTTCTAGGCGTTGGTTGCCACCGTCACATGGCGTTTGGAAGCTTAATGTCGATGGGGCTTGTGATAATGGATCTAGCTTGGCGTCACGTGGAGGCGCTCTCCATGACAATATGGGCATGTGGGGTGGTGGTTTTTCGAAATTTGTTGGTAGGTGTCGCGCGATTGATGCGGAATATTGGGCGATTCATGAAGGGTTGTTATATGCTTTGCATTGCAATGTTGACGTGGTTATCGTGGAATCGGATTGTTTGGAGGCAATTCGTACGTTGGGTAAAGGTGATGCTAAGGGCAGTCCGTCATCGTTGGTGTGTGCGATCCGTGCGTTACTTCCTCAGTTTCGGATGTGTGAATTTCGTCATATTTGTCGTGAGGCTAACCATGTTGCCGATGCTTTGGCTAAGTTGGGACCATGGCAAGGATATGAGGCGAATTACTTTAGTTCTCCGCCTGGTGCGGTGTTGAGGTTGTTACATGATGATTTATCGGTGTCGGGTTAATGTTATTTCTTTTCGCCTTGTGCTGATATAATGCTATGGTGAGTACTCTTTTCCTCCATCTAGGTTAGTGAGGTTTTTAATGAGGCTCGCCATGGTGTTTTTCTCCTTATTTAATCAAAAAAAATACTAAACCCTACAAATAATAGAATATCATCGCTAAACCAAATTATAATTAATTAAATAAAATGTGTATATTTAATCAAATTATAATTATATTTTTAAAAATACGTAATAATTCACCATTGAAAATTTAAAATCACGTAATTATACCAGGTTATAAGGTGCCAAATTCTAAGCCATGTATTTTCTTTTAATATTCGTCTTTCATATCACATCAATGACAATTACTCGCCTTTTCAATTAAAAAATTAATTTTACATTAAAGATCATTTAAGTCTATACATTTATTTATTTTTTAAAAAAATATTATGGAAAAGTTAAGGGTACGTCACTCACAATTAATGATTTAAGAGTAAAAATAACTAAAAGGTTTGACTTTTGGTTATTGGGTTTATAATATTTAAAAGATGTAAGATCTTATGTGAGTATGACTAGTCAAATATACTAATATTGTTGTTTCGTGAACAAAGGATTGAAAGAATAGATTGGGGTGAAACCGCTAATTTTGAAAAAGCTTCTAATAGACTAGCATTTGATTAGATAACCATCAACGTTTGATTAGATAACCATTTTGATTCATATTTTATTTTTGATGTGCTTTAACCATCAACGTTTCATTTGAAGTAAAATTGGCTCCTCAGTGAATGAAAGATGTTACTCAACTAACAATAAATTAGTTGAAATTACATGAAAAACCTACATGACAGTGCACGATGACATAACAGTTTCATATAGACAAAGATATTGACTTGACAGAATGACATATCAGTGAAAAAATAATTTTATAAGATTATATAAAATATAAAATTACTTTTTTTTTGTTGATTTAAACTTAAAATAAAATGTTAAAAATTAACTTATAATTATACAATCAAATGTTAAGACATTCTTTTTGAAATTATACCTATAAAGAAATGTCAACCTTTTCATTATTACCAAACAAACATGTATCGTACTAAATTTAGGGTAAAATATACAAATGATCATTAAATTATCTCTAAAAATATAAAATTGTCATATCAAACTTTAAAATGTTATATAATGGGCATTAAACTTCAGCTTTTGTTACAAAATGGTTACTGAGTCTGTAATTACTAATTTTTTCCGAGCTTTAAACCCACTTTAATTTATGTCAATATTGAACTTAGAAGCACGGGCTTGACAAAAAAAAGTAGAAAAAAGAGAAGAAAAAAGAATATGTGTATATGTGTATATAATTATATGCCCATTATATCTTTAATATATATATATATATATATATAATTATATGAATGCATATTTTAGTATCACTTATGGTATTCGTTTTATTTCATCATTATTATTACGTATTTATCATTTCTATGCTTATTAACTATCATTATTATCATACACACATTATTACTATTATTGCCATTATTATTATCACCATCATTTATTACTCTTATTAGTATTGTTTATGTTGTGAATAAAATAAAGAAGAACAAGAAGAACAAAGAGATGAGAGAAAGAGGGAGATTTGTATTATTCTCAAATATAGACTTGTATATCAATGCCTTCAATGAATCATCTATTTATAGGCATAAGAAGTACATAATACATTAAACTCTAATTCATAGAGATAATATTCCTAATAATAAATAAATCAAACTCCTTTGATAAAGTTCTAATCATGATAGACATCCACATAGATAAATATTCATAATACTCCCCTTGGATGTCTATGAAGATAATGTGCCTCGTTAAAACCTTACTAAGATAAAACCCTAGTGGGAAAAAAAATTCTTTAGTGAAGGAAAAAGAGTACACACATCTTTGATACGCATAACATGTTGCCTCATTAAAAACCTTACCAGGAAAATCCCATTGGGACAAAACCTTGGTTAAGGGAAAAAGAGTGCAACGCGTATTTACTCCCCCTCATGCAAACATCACAGAAGATCTTTGAATCTTCATAATTTAATCTTGAATATCATTTTTTTAAAGATCGTGAGGGATGAAACTTTAGAGTAATATGTTCCATGATGTATCCACTTTCAAACTGAGATAAACATCTTGCATTATCTTCACACAAGATAGCTTTTATCATATCTTGTAAAAGTAAATCCACATATCTTTTGGATATGTTGGGTCAATGATCTTAGCCAAACACATTTTTTTGGTTTGCCTCGTGTATAACAATTATTTCTACGACATTTGAGGAGGCATCAACGAATGTTTGAAGATCTAAATGCAATGATCTTTGTACAATCATAGATATTTCTTGACCAACTAATATATAGTGCTTCAAGACCAAGAAAAAATATAATTATCTTTAATCACATCCAACAGTCTTACAACTATTGGGATACTCAATAGATATGCTCTATTCATATTGAATCTTCTTTAAGATTCTTTCAGCTTATGTCTATTCATAGACAAAAGAAATATATAAAAATGTTCGATCTTTAGGTCGAGATAAACTTGATGTCAAGATTCAAGTACTTGTATTGAAAGTAAGATTCAAGTACTTGTATTGAAAGTACTTCATGAGTTTCCAATTTGAAGCTCTTTAGGAGTTCTAAAATTATCATAATGGATCTTGATCCAAACTCCTTTATAAAATACATAAGAAAATCTGATCATTCTTATAGTATTTTCTCAATTAGTATTCACTAAGGTGATTATATCAAATGCGCCAAAATATTCATGAGACATGTCTAAATAAAATTCCTTAGAAATTTCCAAATGCTTATAGCATTTTAGATCCTTCAAGGATAAATATGGATCCACAAATAATTAGACGCATGTAAAATTTTCATAACTGCCAAAGTAATTGCATCCACCATGAAGTAATTAAACTTTTCATAAATCATAGTTCAAGTCGTATTTACGACTACTTATTTGTGCCTCATTTGCATTACACCTTTAGGTGTTTGGACTGCTGGTCCAAATACTTATATTTTAGAAGTTCAAAGCGTCTTTCAACATCGGCCAATTCAATATCTATACTTCTGGATAGATTTTATACAAGATCCTCGATTTCTTTCTTTACTTCTATAGAAGTATTTTATGTAAAATTGTTTGTAAAATCGTTGTCGACAACTTTCCAACTTTCTAGTTCCATTCTCGTAATGACATAACTCATCGAGATCTCTTCGAGATTTCAATCTTTATTTCAGGTACCTGAAACTCTTCTAGAGTTTTATTATTTGTTATGTCTTGGGTCTCTTCAAGAGCACCCGCCTCCAATATATGACCATCTCATATTACTTTCTATTTACGAGAATTTTGATAATTAGAATCATTTCAACTATCATGCTTCAGGCATGATTTACATTCTCTCGCTCTAACATGTAATTTAAACTTAGAACGTTTCAGCTGGTATATGAGACTTAATTACTCTCATTGGGTCAGTAAATATGTCTGGCAGTTGACATGTAATAACATGAATTATCTTATGAACTTCTAGTTCATATACGAGGATCTAGATAATGATAATTCATTTTCCTCTATCCAGCTGATTATTATCTCCCCTGATGTTGAGAAAAATCATGTCATAAATGATTCTCCAATTAATGTTTAAGAATTTAAACATAAAGGAGACTCGTACTCAATATATATTCTCAACCCTTTTTTATTTACCCATTTTGTGCGTTGTGGTGGAGCAATTCATATTGCACATTCAAAAATCATAAAATGGGAAATGTATGGTTTTTGACCAAAAATCAATCATAACGGGGAGTTTATTATAACTCGTTGGCTTGATGCATATAAGTGTTGCTATATGGAAACACCATATAAATAATAACTCTTTTGTTCTCATAGTTTAGCTATTAAATAGGAGGAATCCAATTGAAATTTTGCTAAACTATATTTTTCATAAATAATAGGCTTTGTAACAATTGATATAGCCTAAAATATAAACTCACTAGTTTTTCAAGACGAATAGTCTAACTGTATAATCTGAATCTTTTAGAATCAATCTCACAGACTTCTGGTTGTAAGTCGATAAAACAATGTAGATGCATCTACTAAAATCATATAAAACTTTCCACATTTGTGGATATATGGGCCCATATTTCGTTCAGATGTGCAAGACATACAATCTCAACTTCAGTACAAGAACTTTAAGTTCTAATTCTTTTGGTAAGTGGGATCATCTATATCCTTTGAGAACAAACAACACAAGAACTTCAAGTTCTTTTAGTAAGTGGAATTAATCAATTCCTTTAAATAACACAATAACTTCACGTTCTTTAATAAGTGAAATTTAATCCATTCCTTTGAGAATAAGCACTACAAGAACTACAGGTTCTTTTAATACACGTGCATGTAAATCTCAATAATTTCTGCACCATTATTGATCAGGATGGTCTAACCGATCATGCCAACTATATATGTGTGTATATATATCTGAACTTGTAAACTCCTTGTTTACCATAACATGTAATTCAATCTCACTCATACATGTCTAGTACGACCATCAAAATTGTTCCTTTAAATAGGAATATATTTAGCTCTTTCAGAGCTTTCAATTGAAATTATCTTTTGGTAGCAATATATAGCTCTTCTAAAGCTTTCAACTTACTTTTTGGCTACCAAAACTTATATTCATATTGGCTTATTTCAAATGCCAATTGATAACATATGTTATCTATAATTCCCAAAGGGATAGTTTGTGAACTCATATTGCTCTCTTTATGACTTTGACGGGTATAACGCACTGTGAATATGAAATAAAGTTCCATTTAACAACAACATATTTGCTCAACCAGAGCCTTTTGTGATATTAGTACTTCTGGATATAGTACTCACATTATTCCCTTGCATTTTAATCGAGAAATGCATAATTGTGCACCTTTCAAAATGTGTTTCGTTTCATTTACATCAGATAATGAAAATATGTACTTTGTATCATTCATTCGAGGAATGAAAAATATAAAATATAGCACATCATATCAAGTCGATTATCTATCAAAGATAAACTTTCAAGTGCTCTTCCGAAGTATTGATATTTTAGTACTTTGAGAAATACTACTCATATTTCCCCTTGCATTTAAATGGGAAAAATATTTCTTATGCTTAAGTACAATATGAGTACTTGCATTATCTGCTAGGCATAAATAGCCACAATTCATTGTATATTTTATTCCAGAAATAATCATATTCTTCAAATAATAAATTAACATAAAGCGTAAATAAATAATATGTGAAATAAATAAACATAAAGCAAACTAACATAAATAAATAATAAATAAAACGAATTAACATAAAATAAATAAAAAAAACTAATTATTCCTGTTAGGGGTTATAAGGGGAAAAAATAAATGGTAAATTATTCCCTTCAAGGGTTATGAGAAAATTAACAATATCCAATTGAGTTGGACCAATAACGCCATAATTATTTTCGCCATAAACAAATTTTGTTTATATTTTATTTCATTTATCATTCATGATTATGGATAAAGTCCATAATACTTATTTGACAAGTACGAAACCAATGATTTATAACATCACATTGGTAAAAGGATTTCACTTCCTTAGAATGATCTTTATCACTCTTGTCATCCTTATAACTTCGCTACCGACGGGTAGAAGTATTCTTAAAACGACTATGTTTTTCATGTGTATATTCATAGCCTCGACCACGACCACAACTTTTAATGTGATTTTTTATTCCTTCCATAATATAATCTCACATTCACTTCAGGGAATGTAGTAGAGCTAGTGGGCCTTTAAAACTTTTTTCACGTATCCTTATCACAGAGAACAAAGATTTAATCCTCGTACGCGGCATTGTTAAACCTGTTCACAAGGTCCTTTAAAAACCTCCTTTGAGACCAGTAGCCTCGCAGAACGGGATGTCCAACCAATTATACTTGGATTATATCGAAATTATGTCTCTAATTGAATAACGATTTACCATGTTTGCATTCACTTCAGGGAATGAAACAGATCCAATAATCGTATGGAATAAACATCATGCTTGCATTCACTTCAGGGAATGCCCCGTCATTGATAATTGCATGGAATAAACATCATGCTTGCATTCACTTCAGGGAATGCCCCATCATTGATAATCGCATGGAATAAACATCATGCTTTGCATTCACTTCAAGGAATGTCTCCCATAAAACTTTTTGGATCAAGAAGAATTTTCGTAACTTGAAATTGGGAGAAACCTATGGTCAAGTTTTTCAACGAAGAAGAAATATTGCTTTCGAGCAAATATAGATTTTATAATAATCTTCTTGTAAATTCAAAATCATCATGATTTATCGCACTTTAAAATAATAATATAAAGAATAAAAATAAAACCAAAATTTACCGTTATTGATTTTTCTCTCGTGGACAATGGTGACATAGCATATGACCGAGATAGCTTCTCATAGTCCCTTTATATCACATCTCTTTCCAAGCCATTTAAGCATATCATGTAAAACTCAAAACACAATTAAAAATATTAACTTTTACCAAATAAAATGACATAAATAATAATATGAAAAATATCAAATATAATCATATAAGTAAAAGTATGAATAAGTATACTGCTAATTAACCCTTTTAGAAAAAAGAGAAAACACACGTAATTTACACCAAACGCAACATCTTCGTCTCTGTCGATTCGTCTTTTGGTTTGTGAGAAGCCACAAATTTATCTCTTTCCAATGTTCGAATAAAATCAAACATACTTCCAAAATTTTCAAAAATTAAAACAAAGTTAAAATATAAAAAGAAAGACAACCGATAACTAAAAAAATAAGGAGAAAAAAAACTTATCTTTGGTTTATTCTATAATCGAATACTTCCCGATAACTTCTTTTGAATTATAAAGATGAAGATCTCAGTTGATTAGAGTCTCGTGCTGATAACGTGTTGTGAATAAAATAAAGAAGAACAAGAAGAACAAAGAGATGAGAAAAAGAGGGAGATTTGTATTATTCTCAAATATAGACTTGTATATCAATGCCTTCAATGAATCATCTATTTATAGGCATAAGAAGTACATAATACATTAAACTCTAATTCATAGAGATAATATTCCTAATAATAAATAAATCAAACTCCTTTGATAAAGTTCTAATCATGATAGACATCCACATAAATAAATATTCATAATAGTTTATATTTTGTTTGTTATTATTATTATTATTAACACATCAAATAAAATAAATAAACCTAATATAAAAAATAATAAGAAGCCCAAGTTTATTTACACAAACCCAATGATAATAATATATGATTACAAGGCCCATTTCAGCCCAAATAACAGGAAAACCTTAATTCCATTCTACTCATTCCGTGCAACCAAGCTTCAGACGTCAGATCAAATAAGGATCTGACGGTCCAGGTTACAAGATCACAAGGAAACCCTAAGATGCCCTACAGCCATCCGCGCCGCTTCATGCTTTGGACCGTCGGATTACATGTGTGATCCACGCACCGAGCCACTGCTATCTGACCACTCCACTGTCTTTCCTGCCATCACCACGCCTTGCTCCTCTCCGTTTCGGAGAAGAATGACCTGCAAAACACAAAAGGACCAACAGACAGAATACCCAAAAAGCACAAATGAACAAAACAATGGTGGAAGTCAACGAGACACATTCTCAGACGATCAAAAAAACAACTCATGTGATTTCTTTCCGTTGATTGAGCATTTGGCTATAAAGCCATAAGGAAAATCTGTTGTAAAGGGGGGAATTCGATTCAAAGAAAAAAGCCCCAAAAATCGTTGTAACCAGTTCAAAAAAAAATTAATACAAGAGTAAGAAATTCCATAGATCTGGATTTCATTTTTTTCTTTCATTTTTATTTTTATTTCGAATATAAAAAAGAGGAGATTTTTACCTTCGGCTTTTGGCATTTTCTGGCGATCGTGGGCTCCAACGGTGAGAAGCATCGCGCCGATAAGGAGAGTAAAATATCCGAAAATCGCGAAGATCCAACGGTGGACGACCAAGATCCGGTAAGGAAAAACCGAAGCATTTCGGCCCTTTTTCTCAACGATCGGAGACCTCCTGACGAATCAACTCCGTGGGGAAGGTTCAACGCGTTGAGACGGAATCAGTCGTGGCGTTGCAAAGACTCGAAACAAAAGACGGATACAAACATCCCTAAATCAACGATGATGGTAAAACCATCAACAAACAACATTGACAAATGCATATTACAGTGATCGAACATTGACAATAAGGTCATTACCACAACTCAATCGCTAATAAACGGTAGATGTAATCACGTATCCAAACTCGCTTCAAGGGTCCAAGACAGGAAGATCAACAACATAATGAAAGGAGCACCATCTTGATCAGTCGTGGTGACGTCAGATCCAACCCTGAAGAAGACAAATAAACAAAAACCGTGCCAAGAGACAGAAAAGTGTGCTAATAAGCAGAGAAAAAACGTACCAAAAGGTAGACGATTTATTAAAAAAAAGACTGAAAATCAAAAGAAACGAAATAAACAAATAAAAGATAAGTAAATAATGAATTCGGCGGTCGTAACCAACAAAGTTAAAAACTGCCGCCTGCTACTCAACGAAAAAGATGAGAGCTTGCGGCTGCACTTTGTTAGAAAGAAAAGTATATGATATGGTTTCTTTTAATTATTCGATTGTAGTGCCCCTTTATTTCTCTTTTTTTACATATATAATATGCTCATACATATGATATATATTTCATACATAGCTACATATTACGTATATATGTTATTAACTATATATATTATTATGCTCATCCCCTTGTGTCCTGGTGACAAAGGTAGATGTTTATCATTCATTGAGACCCGGATTCGAGTTACATCAGTTCTACGTACTATAAATATATTACCTTATATGTTGTAGGTATATATATTGGTTAACGTATATATTATACGTTTATTTTTTATTGCTTGTAGTATAATATGTATGATTATGTACGTATCATTTGGTTTTGTTTCTACGCAAATATACGCATATAGCTTTTTCATATAATTATACCTATGTATATGTCATTTTTATTTATTTTCTGTAATGATACATATACATATATATAATATAAAGTTTTTATATAACCATATATATATACATATATGCTAATACCCTTTTTTACGTGATTATATATAGTATTTTCTATGCATGTTTAAATGTTTTTCTTGTCATATGTATGGCTATTCATTATCATAGCAGTTCGTGTTTTGTCTTTTTCTCGTGTCATGCTAAGTCACATTTGAAATAAAAAAAATCATGTGATGTCATTTTTATTCGGAAATGAACGAGGCCAGTACTAGTCGTCGTGGTGCTGGTTCAGACGTTCATTCTCGAATATTAGGGGTTTCGAAATTTACTCGTGAGTATAACCAGATCTCGGTTAAAATTGTCAATTCGGTTCGTAAAATTCGATTTTGATTAAGCGGTAAAGTTTTGGTACCAATTTTGGGCTCGTCGAGGGTGCTAACCCTTCCTCGCGGATAATCGACTCCCGAACCTTTCAAATCTCAGGTTTCTATTTCCGGTGTCCGATCTACCATTTCAAAGTGACCGGTGGCGACTCCCCCATTTTCAAATATTTTTCTAAACCCCCTATTTTAAAACAATTTTCAAAATCCATCTTTTTCTAATTTAAATCCTTTTCTTTCTAAATCCTACTTCTAATTTCCAAGATATCCATACAACTATACACTTACACATATCTAAGTATTTTCCAAAACAAAGGGGTCGCTACAGAGCCGTTAACTGTCATTATTTAGGTGACGTGACAGTTACAAAAATTTAAATAATATAGCATTAAATCCTCCACATTTACACATTTAATCAATTTATTTCTAATTTAACCCTCATTATTGATGTCTAAATTGATTGAATGTGTAAATATTGAAGATTAAATATGTTATTATACAAATTTTCCTAACTAGCACGTCTCCCAGTTAACGATATTTAACTGCCCAATGACCATTTTGTAATAAAAACTAAAGTTTAATGACCATTATGTAAAATTTGAAAGTTTGATGATCAATTTGTATTTTGAGGATAATTTAGTGATCATTTGTGTACTTTATCCTTAAATTTATGAGGGAAGACAATAACCGTTTTATTTTTGTTTTATTGTTTTTTTATCAGCAAACAAATATGATTTTTAGAATGAATCATATAAACTATGACATGATTATAGGCTTCGTAAAAAAAATTCTAATCCTAAATGGAGGGAAAAAGTACGCTATGATAATATAAAACAACCATCCTAAACACGAACAATCAACCCCAAAATTTTTTGTTTCAGTGTTCATTTCATCTTTTTTATACCACTATTACTATTAATGAAATATATTCTTAACTCGATTATCCATTTTAAAATATTTTCAGAATTAATATTTAGGTACAATTATTTATAAAAATGGTACTCAAATAGTCAAATTCATCAAATAAGCATAAAGTGTGTCATGTCAAATACATTTTATAAAAGTGGAGAGAACGCAAGTTAAACTGGATGATCATTCTTGTATTTTATCTAATTTTAAAATTAGGGCATAAAATCTAATTTGCTTAATTTGGAAATTAATAGGGATTTAAAAAGTATTTAAATCGAAAAATACTATAAATAAAAATGATTTATTTAGGATTTAGGGTTTCTTTTCACATGTTTAGGGTTTAGGGTTTCTTTTAATTAGTTTAGTGTTTTGAATTAGGGTTTAGGGTTTAAGTTTCATTATTAGTCAACTAAGCTTACCTTTAAGGTTTAGTGTTACAGTTTAGGGGTTTACTTTTAATTGCATTTATTTTGAGTTTTTTTATGGGTTTAGGGTTTGGGGTTTCCTTTTATGAGTTTAGGATTTTTGCTTTATTTTAGTGTTTTGAATTAGGGTTTGGGGTTTAAGTTTCATTATTAGTGAACTAAACTTACCTTTAGGGTTTAGTGCTTATGGATTAAGGGTTTACTTTTTACTGACTCTATTGTGGGTTTTCATGTAACCCTCTAGACCTGCCTATGCGTTACAACGGATCCTAGGAAGTCACATTAGAGTCACTAGAGTGACCCACAATAAAATACACACAAAAGATTTTTATTTCCTCAAAACACTTACTAAATTGTAAAATCATCTTCTGTTAAAAATACTATTTCAGAAAATCATTTAAACACATAACAAAAATTTCAGAAAGTATTTTACAGACTCTATCATAAAATAATATGTGACATACATGCCCACTAACTATACAATACCGTACTCCAGAGGCAACGCCGAGGGAACTCCGAACAATGATGTCAAACATTATACCATGCTATATTCTTTTAACCTGCGATGGTAAAAACAACGTGAGCTTGGAAAAACTCAGTAATACAGAACTACCAAAAGATGCTATAAGCTCATGCAGACATATGGTAGGCATAATATTTTCATGATGATCCAAGAAGTGACAGTCCTCTTTTCTTTTTCGTTATTTCAGGGTAATGTTATACTTGAGAATAATGACACTTGTTCTTTATTCACTCATCGAGTAACAGACGAGAATTTTGCAAGCTGATAGATTACGAAGATGGAAACAACAAGTTTAATGTCTAGTGTGTCCCAAATAGGTACATATCAAACGGGCATAAATGCATACCAATCATATCATGAGAACACATAACAATTCAATGCAGATGTTCAAGTATATATAAAGGTTTACTAGTAATTACCCTCCAACCTTACACCGATATGCAGTCCCCCAGAACTGCATCCATAAGGACTTACCCTAGGCCTGATGGACACAAGTGCCACCTAAGGGGATGCCTTAGGTCCATAAGGACTTACCCTAGGCCCAATGGGCATAGGTGCAACTCAAGGGGAGACCTTGAGTCCATAAGGACTTACCCTAGGCCCGATGGGCATAGGTGCCACTCAAGGGGAGACCTTGAGTCCATAAGGATTTACCAGCTTGATCAGGGCTGTACCAACAGAGACTTCATAACATAACCCAACAGTATACCCCAGATAGTAATCAGTGTTCAGATTCCAGACATGGGTAACAGAATACATGTGACAGATATATTTTATTCAGAACATCAGAAACGGAAGAATTCATGCTTTTGACAGATAAATGGGCATACTATTGAATAGATCAGACATTTTCAATATTCATCATGCAAACAGATTGTACCATCATATGTCAAACTAACAGATCATGCTAACAAATTCATCAAACAGTCAGACAATACCATCACAGATCAAACGATCACATACCAAGTATACAGATTGAGCAGACATATATCAGGTAGGCAGAGAATGTCATCATATATCAAGTTCATCAAACATAATATTATTCACGATTAAATAATTATACAATCCATTCAACAGAATATATCACACATGGAACACACTAGGTGGGACAAATCTTTTCTTGGAGATACTTGGCATTTACGGAATGAGACATATTAAACTTTTGATAATTTGAACGAATTTCTGAAACGTGGCCCATATTAAAAAGGGTTCATACTAACGGTTTAACTCAGATATTCAGGAGGTGATACATTAAGATCTTTGAGAGTTTAGACGCATCATGAGTTATTTAGTCATATAAGCCTACAAGGGCATTATGGTCATTTTATCACATATGGACATTTTGGTAATTTATACCAACATTGAATAAGCAATGGTTCACAGAACTTGGGTATCTTATTTGCTCGTTGGTTTTCTAACCGGACATTCAAGAATTTCTCAAATTAAAGTCTTTTAAGTTATCAGATATTTTCAGTGATGTTCCGAGTATTTAGGCTATCATGACCTTTTAGTTATTTGACTGTCATGACAAATTTTATACTATGGCACACTCATATCAGAACGAAAGTTATAATTCTCAAGGGCTCTAACAATTTATCAAACCTCCAGAAATTGTTTAATGCGGCATAACCCAACTTGACAGTACTTACCAACGTTCAGATGTGAGTAATTTGCGTGCATCAGAACTTAACACTGACTGTATTGTATTTCTGAACAGTTGCCCTCATACTTTACTATACGGTTTAACTTTAAGCAATCGAACATACAATTTATGCAGATCTTCCTACCTTACATTGATATGGTGAGCGATGGGCATACATGTGTCGTATTTCTCAACACTTAAAAGAACCTTAGCTATTTAAGTCTTATTAACAAATCCAGAATTTCGTCAAATACATAGTTATCGATTAACTCAAGAGGGTATTTCGGTTATTTTAGACTAAGATAAATCTACCATTTCTTTCTGAATTACCATTTGGTACCTCCATTATTCACGTACTCAAATGAGATTAAGTCGTCCTAACTCTCCGACCCCTTTACAGACGATTCATTCATTACAGAACTTGAGGGTATAACGTCATTCGAACTAATCAGACATTTCGGTGCTCGAGGGCATTACCGTCTTTTTGGTCATTACGATCACTCTCATTTAATTTACGCATTATTGTCATAAGGATCGACTTAGGGTTTCAACAATATTTCCAGAGAATTCTCATTCATGTGTTATACAGAGTTTGAGGGATTATCCAAGTTTGTATCACACGTATTGCATAATGATGCCGAAGTCTTTCCATTAAAACCTACATCTTGGGTAGTGTAAATTGCATAATCAGGTCGAATGCAGATTTTAGGTCATTTCCTTTATTGGAGGGGTAGTTTAGTCATACTAATGCTCCAAGGGCATTTTCGTAATTTCATAATTAATATCTCTCACTCTGAATCATGGGCCTCGATTCTTACACACTATTGATTGAGTTGCGGATTAACTGAATTTAACTATTAGAACTTCTGATACTATTAGCCCATTAGTAATGTTATTTGGATAATTTGGTCTTATTAATATCTATACTTATTGCTCGAATCTGATTCAATTTAAGCAGCATTTACAGTATACATCATCATAAGCATGCATGCGTTAACCGAATATCAACATGTTCATAAAGAATACAAGGGGTAGTAGTGTATTACCTTTAATACTTGCTATATCGGTTGACCATGATACTCCGTTCAATCGCTCTCGAACCCAAATGCGACGTCCTCCACATCCTGAATACAAGGAACTTCGAATACCTTCAATCGCACAAATTCCAATTTCAGTCTTTAATCACCTTACTCATAATTGATTATTAAAATTACATAAGTGGACTCGAGATCAAGGTCCAATTCAGAGACTTTCGAGTTAGAATTTCACAAAACGGGCTTCAAAATCAGACTCAGGACGTCGAAAAACATAAAATAGGACTTTTCGGAAAAAAAGTTGACTTTTTGGTCAAAGTCAACACTGATGTCAGCAGTCAAAGTCAATGCTGACGTCACTGGTTGACCGGGTTGACTCACTGGGTTGACTCGGACGAGTTGACTCACTAGGTTGACTCGGACGAGTTGACTCACTGGGTTGACTCGGTTAACGGGTCGGGTCGGGTCGGGTCAACGGGTCAACGGGTCAATGGGTCAACGGGTCAATTGGTCAACTAGTTTGACTTAGCTGAGTCAACTCGGGCGAGTTGACTCACTGAGTCGACTCGATAGACAGGTCGGGTTGGACTCAGGCAGACGGGTCAAACGGGTCGGGTTTAGGGCCGGTTCAGACCGATTTGAACCTGGTTCACTTACCCTAACAAATATTGTCAGAAACCTCGTCGGATTATCGCCGGTGATGTCGTCGGAAGCTCCAAAAGCTGCGATCATGCCGGAAAGACGTAGAGCATTAATCCACGGTTTCAACCCACAAGTTACAAACACAAAACAAGTTGAGATATCACCGGATTTTACCTAAACAAACTCAAATTTGCCGAAACTGACGAGGCTCCGACGAGGGCCTTGCCGGCGTCGGACGAACGATCGGATAAGGGGGTTTTGCTCTACCCAGTGTGGGGAGCTCGACCGTGCCCACGGTGAAACGAGCCGACGCCGGAATCGGCCGGAAATAGGAGAGACGAAGGCAACCAAACCTACGTCCTAGATCGGGTTTTTCGCCGCGAATGACCGGCCGGAAACGCGCATGGGTGACAGAAAGCGGTTCAGGGGCTGACGGGGCTCACACCGTGTAACACTCGTGTTTTGGGGCTAGGAGTTAGCCGGGTTTATAGTTCGAGTCAATAAAATTAAATAAAAAACAAATCAACCTAAGTTGTGATGTAATTGAGCTTTAATAAAGAAGGGAGGGACCTACAATGCAATTTTCCCCAAAAGATTTTAAAAGGATGACAACTTTTGAAAAGTTGTCATCTTCTCCCCTTTCCCCATTATTTCTAACGTGGGAAACACCCACCACCATCTTCAAACCCTCTCAAACTTCAAGCTTATATTCCTTTGATTTCTTCATCAATTCAAGGGGTTTTTGAAAGGTAATCACATATTTGAACACTCCTTTCCATTTCCTATCTATCCATGGTCATTGATTTTAAAACCATGAACTTTTGAAAATTAGGGTTTATATCAAGTTTGGATTTTTAAGGGGGTTTTCCAATTGGTTTTGATAAATTGAGTTGGGGCCTTAGTTAATCATGTTAAAAGGTGTAACATATATCAATTTGGTTGAATTTTGGTAAAAATCTGAAGTGGGTTCTTAGACCCATTTTTAAGGTGTCAAAAAGTTGATTTTTGGTGGGTTTTAGGGTGTAATTAGAGGGCTGATGGTATATGTATGCTAAGGGGATGATTTGAGACCATTTAGATGTCATTTGGGTGTTTAAAAACATGATTTTCTGCTGGGTAAAATATGAGTACGAAAATAGAGTTTTGGAGGGTTTTGGGTGAGTTTTGGAGGTTGTTTAAGGTGGGAATTGATAGCCCAATGGTAGTACTATGGTTAGGGATTGATTTGGGATCATTTGTGGGTGCAATGGATGTTGGAAACAAGGTTTTTGGAAGAGGTATTGGGGCTGTCCGAAATTGCTAAGTATGGGGTTTGGTCATGACTTGAAATGTTGGGTTTGATATTTGATTTTTATTCCGGGTTGATATTTTAATGTTGGGCTGATTTGAGGTTGTTTGAATTGTATTGAGGTTGTTTAGAAGCAAGAATTTGGGTTGGCGAAGCATCGGGAAGAAATCCAGAAACTTGGAGGTGATGGTTGCTTGGTATTTGAGCTTGGAGGTAGAGGTGAGTGGTTAATGTTTTTAAATCGATTTTTAAGTGGTTGGTTCAAGCATGTGAACTAGGTTGGGCTTGGTAGACCCACCTAGAGTTAGGATTAGGGTGGTAGCCTAATCCTAAGCTTTAGTTAGAGACCTTGGATGTACTCTTTAATCGTTGTTATGCTTCATGATGAGTATGTATAATGTGATACACATGTATTTGAAAGTATGGCTTAATGTATTGATTTTATATGCATGTTGATGACAAATAAAATGTGGATATAAGATGAGAAAATTGTTCGGTTGACATACATGTGGTGTTGGTTTGTGAAATGAGGTTATGTTGTAGATTGCATGATTTTGGAGAATCATGGTGAGTACGTGCTAGGCACGGAATTTATATTGAAATTGATATTGTAAAAAGTTGTGTAGTTTGATTTATATTGGCACTAGTATGCTTGGGTACAATGATTGATCATTAGGATGAGTGTGCACATAAATTGAGTCAAAACGTACGTGGCCTTGGTGGCGTTAAGGCACCAAGGAGGAGTACGGTGATGTAATATTCCACCGGAAGCTTTTATATATTTCTACGTGATGATGAGTGGAATCCCATCCGTAGGGCATGTGGTGATGAGTGGAATCCCGCCCATGCGAGGACCGGTGATGAGTGGAATCCCACCGAGGTAATGTTGTTGTTGGAAATGCATTCCAACGGGTTATTCGCGTATTCGGGTCATAACTAGGTGCCAATATGAGGTTGTATGTATATACCAATGTGGGATTATGCTTCTGTGCTTATATGACATGAAATGTGATGCCCTTATGAATTGATATATGATGTGGTTAATGCTTTGGATTATGTATCATGGTAAGTTGAACTTATGGTTGTTGAGCATGGCATAATGTTGACTATATGTTCATGCATCATGTTCATTTTGGCTTGGCGGACCGGAGGTAAGACCATGCATTTCATCTTGGAAATAGCTCGTGCTTGGACCCTGCATTGTCGAATGTTGTTTTATGAGCTACCCTCACTAAGCTTTTATGCTTACGCTCTATTTTGTTCGACAATGCAGATAAATAACTTGTGGGTGGCAAAGGCAAGGGAAGGTCTCCAAGTGTTGCTTTTGGTGAGCTCAATGTATGAATTTTAAGTCATGAAATGTAATAGTTAAGCAATGGGATAGGTGTTATTGATTTGAGTTTTGATGTATGTCGTTGTTGGCTTGGTTCGTGGACGCCTTGTCTGATTGTAAATATTGGTTATGTTACATGCCATGAATGTCTACATGTTCTGGTTGCTAAGGCACGAAACCTTAAGTGCTTGTATGTCCATATATGCATAAATTGCTCTTTAATTAGAATGCTATGTATGAATGCTTTAATCCATGTTTGAATGACACCCTTGGCTTAAATATGTGTGCTTGCATGTTCGTGTATGCTTAGGTGAGTTGAGAAATACATTTAGAGTCGTGTTGGGGTCGTTTAAGTTGAAATTGAGGAATTGCAGTGCAGGGGGTATCGATACCCCTAGCTAGGGTATCGATACTGTCTTGCCCAAAGGCCTCAGATTTTTCCTGGGGTATCGATACCCTAAGGGTATCGATACCCTCCAAAGTTACTGGAATTTGGAGTTTTGAGTGAGAGTAGAGCGTATCGATACGGGGTTCCGGAGTATCGATACGGGTCTACTCTGTTGACCAAGGAGGGTTGACCGAGAAAGGGGGTATCGATACCCCTGGTAAGGGTATCGATACGGTCTTCTCATGGTTGACTTCTTGGGTTGACCTAGAAAGGGGGTATCGATACCCCTGGCAAGGGTATCGATACTGTCTGCCTGTAAGCTTAAAAATGGACTGTTTATGCATGGCCGGGGTTCGAATGTGTTTTCTTTTGAATGTTTTCCGCTGTTGTGAATCACATAGGACTAAATAATCCTCTAGACAAGATTAAAATAAAAAGAAAAAAAATAGGGTTGCTAACCGAGGGGGAATCCTTTAGATTTCGCTTCGGTTTTCCCCGTGTGGCTCACTCGGACCGGTCATCCGGCCAAACCGGGACGAGGGGGTTACATTTGTTGGTATCAGAGCCTAAGGTTTCCGAGACCTTGGGCAGGTAAGTGAGATAAGTTTAAGTTTTAAATTGATATGCACGGTGTTTGCTTGCTCTGTAAGTATGGCTGCTTGTATGACAAGTATGTTGATTGTTTGTTTAAAAGCATGTTGCTTGTTATCCGTGTATGCTGTGAATAATGATTGTTTGATCGAGAATATATGTTGTTTGATAGTACGCATATGTTTGCTTGTTTAGCAAGTAAGCCCTGTTATATGCTTGGTTGAGCATGTATGTGTGCTGATTTGTTTGAAGCATGTTTAGTAGAGTCCCATTGCTACTATTACATTGAAAAGGAGATTTTTAAGTGAGGGAATCATACTTGAGCCACTTGGAAGCCTTGCCTTGCTAACCCAATCTTGTATGTTTTACTGTTGATGTTGTTGTTTATTTAATTGCTTTTCGATAAGTAGAAGTCGTAGTTTCTGAAAGGGTGGACGATGTTGAGGGAGTCCATCACCTCAGTTAGAGAGGTATGGTTGTACCGGAATTGAGGTACAATTTGTCCGTTTGAGACAGTGTGTTTGTGGGTTGATTCATGTGGATGAAGGACGATGTGATCAACTCTGGCATTAGTTGGTAAGAAGAGGTGAAGGCATGTGAATGGGAGTTAGAGTGGTGTCGATGTTTTAGCATATAAGCCCTTGGAATAGTATTAAGTTGTTTCCTCCAGTTGATTCTAAATCCGTGCTTTCGTATATCGTTAGCAAGTATGCAAGTTTGAACATGCCTGGTGAAGTGTTAGTTGGTGACCGTTGGGGTTTGGCCTGTGATTTTAATGCAAGACAGCCGGTCAGTGTCCGTGAGTGAGAGCTAGTTTGTGTGCTTGGGTCAGTGTGCGTTGAGTTGTTTTCCAGCAAGCGGAAGAGATGAAGTCACTTCCGATATAGTTGAGCCGAGAAGAGAGCCTTGAGCTTTGACTCCAGGTTGTTTGGTAGGGGTAGAACAAGTCCAGCATGACTGTTTGTGTGTGATCAGAATTGAATCTTGAAGTTACGAGATGCTCTAAGAACAGTTTAGAAGAGTCAGATTTTGTTGAAGAACCAGTCTGAAAACAAGAGGACCGAAGACTATCAGTTGTGTACATGTGAAGTTGTAATTTCTGCGGATACCTCCTTTTGCGTGAGCATGTAAGAAATTAGATATCTTTGTTGAGACCTTAGATGTGGGGACACGTGTGACTAGCCTTTGGGAGATGGTAGTGATCAGAAAGATGTACAGAAGATGTTTGTTGGTGGTTCAGAGTTACTAGTTTCTAGTAGATGTGAAGTGATTGTCTTTCAACGGCTTTGATGTACCTTTGACAAGGTTTGGCTTGAAGAGCACAAAGTTAGTGTATACGTTGAGAAAAAGAGAGAGTTGCCTTGAAGTTGCAGATTTCTGTGTGACTGTAGTGGTAGGTGAGGATGTGAGCTTCTTATTGAATGTTGATCTAGTTTTAGAGATCAAAGGTTGATTGAGTTTAGTTGACAGACTTGCTTAGCAATTGTGATGGATTTGATTTTTGGACGAAGATTAGACCGCAGAATGTTAAAATAGTTTGTGATCCTTCCTAGAAGCGTTTAGAAGAAACGCCCAGTTTGTCTCTTGATAGAGAAGAAGAGTTCGTTATTGAGACCGTCTCCGAGGTTGCTTCTGTTTTGTTAGCTCTGTAACTTATGAATCCCGGAAGAATTGATCATGTCGAAGAATTAACTTCGAGACTTGTTAGACCTTAGATTCATTAGGCCTAGTGCATCATCTCAGAGTTCTACAGTGTAATTTGTGAAGAAGAAAGAGTGACAGTGCGAGAATGTGTTCAGATTACATACAGTCGAAACAAGTGACAGTGAATGATTAGTATCCGTTTTCGAGTGTCAGTGATTTATTGGTCAGTTAGTGTGTGCTTCAGTCTATTTGAAGATTAGTTTGAGATTCGTTTACTACTAGTTGAAAGTGAGAAAAGTTGAAGTACCGAAGACAGCTTTAGGGGCAAGATGTAATCGCCTTGAGCTCTGAGTTATGTCGTTTTGTTTGACTAGTGTATTAGTTACCTTCATAGAGATGTTGAGCAGAATATTTTCCTGAGTTACTTGATCAGTTGTAGTAGCTCTTCTAGATGTCACGTGAGTATATTCAAGTACCGAGGAAGATCATGACAAGTTTTGAAGTTAGTGTGGTAGATTCTATTAGAGAATTAATTGTACACCAAGTTGCGCAACATGAACTTCGAGTTAATGAAGATGTTCTCCTAGAACATGCAGATCATCCGAGTGTATTAGGGTAAATCCCAAGTAGGCAAAAGAAGACATGAGTTGGAAGAAATTGAAGACTGTGACAGATATCTATAGTTCCTAGGTCTAGCATTGTTACTTTCAGAGAATTGTAAATGGTCTTTTGAAGATAGTTGCTCCATTGATAGATTGCTATAGAAGAATGTTCAGTTGTGTGGTTTGATGCGAGACAATGAGCCCTTGAGAAACTGAAAGAAACTTTGGAGAGAGCTTCGACCTTGAATCAGCTTATGTCCGAGAAAGAGTTTGCGAACCATAGTGATGTGTTACGTGTAGAGTTAGGTTGTGTGCTTATGCAAGGCAGAAGATTGCGACTTGTTCATTGAGTTAGTTGAAAGACCGTGAGAAGAGTTATCCGATATGAGACATAGAGTTAATTACAGTTGTATTTGCTTCGAAGACTTAGAGACAAAGCTTGTATAGTAAGAAATGCGCAGTGTATATGTACGTATCATTAGAGCTTGAAATATTTGAAGACTTGGGAATGGTTGGAACTTGAACAACATGAGTAGTTAGAATTGCTTGAAGACTGTGATCTCAAGGATTGAGTACTATCTGAAGAGAGTCTACGTAGCAACCGATGTTCCGAGTTGTATTTGTTGTTAGATTAGTAGTTGAGTTACGAGTTGCAATTGCCGAATTCCGTATATCAAATGATTGTAGTTTTGTGGCCGAGTTTCGGGTTGAGACTACTTTGAGTCAGAATGTTTGAAGAGAAACAGTTGCAAGACAGATCCTTGGCACCTCACGTGCAAGACATAGCGGAAAGAAGACCTTCAGAATACAGTTCAGAGATGATAGAGTTTATATTGTTAGAGATAGAATTGTTATATTGTTTGGTATGGTATTTTGAGACGTATTGTTTTGGTCGAAGCACACGGTAGTTCATTTGTATTGCATCTGAGTTGTATGAAGACGTATTGCGGGTTAAAGATGAGTGCTTCTGAATTCAGTGGATGAATGATGTGGTTCTGTATGAGAGTAAGTACGTGAATTGCCAGTATGTTGAGACCGAGCGTCAGTTTTCTTCTAGTTTGCTACATTCGCGGAAGATTTTTAATGGAAGTGAGTAATAGAGATTCGAGATTTCAACTAGATTATTTTTGAAGACGTTTGTATAGTGTTTGGTTACCTGTTGAAGTCAGATGGTCAGTTAGAGGAAGTTATGAGTCAAGTGTTCAAACAGTGTTGTATGAGATTGTGAATCGGGCTAGTACGGTTGTTTATTTGTTGCGGTTACCACCAGAGTTAGAAAGGGGTTTGTGATGTGTCTGTGAACCTGTGATTCGGGGATGTGAGTCAGATCTGTTCCGTGATATGTTTGTTGAAGAGATTGAGTTGAGTTTGAATTTGTTTGCAACGAAGAATCAGTTGAGATCTTAGCATCAGATATCTATTGTTGTGTGGTAAGTCCACCGAGGTTGGTTAGTGTGTTGTGGTGTGAAAGAAAGTGGGTTCATGTCCGATAAATTTCGGGGACGAAATTTCCTTAAGTGGGGGAGAGTTGTAACACCCGTGTTTTGGGGCTAGGAGTTAGCCGAGTTTATAGTTCGAGTCAATAAAATTAAATAAAAAACAAATCAACCTAAGTTGTGATGTAATTGAGCTTTAATAAAGAAGGGAGGGACCTACAATGCAATTTTCCCCAAAAGATTTTAAAAGGATGACAACTTTTGAAAAGTTGTCATCTTCTCCCCTTTTCCCATTATTTCCAACGTGGGAAACACCCACCACCATCTTCAAACCCTCTCAAACTTCAAGCTTATATTTCTTTGATTTCTTCATTAATTCAAGGGGTTTTTGAAAGGTAATCACATATTTGAACTCTCCTTTACATTTCCTATCTATCCATGGTCATTGATTTTAAAACCATGAACTTTTGAAAATTAGGGTTTATATCAAGTTTGGATTTTTAAGGGGGTTTTCCAATTGGTTTTGATAAATTGAGTTGGGGCCTTAGTTAATCATGTTAAAAGGTGTAACATATATCAATTTGGTTGAATTTTGTTAAAAATCCGAAGTGGGTTCTTAGACCCATTTTTAAGGTGTCAAAAAGTTGATTTTTGGTGGGTTTTAGGGTGTAATTAGAGGGCTGATGGTATATGTATGCTAAGGGGATGATTTGGGATCATTTAGATGTCATTTGGGTGTTTAAAAACATGATTTTCTGCTGGGTAAAATATGAGTACGAAAATAGAGTTTTGGAGGGTTTTGGGTGAGTTTTGGGGGTTGTTTAAGGTGGGAATTGATAGCCCAATGGTAGTACTATGGTTAGGGATTGATTTGGGATCATTTGTGGGTGCAATGGATGTTGGAAACAAGGTTTTTGGAAGAGGTATTGGGGCTGTCCGAAATTGCTAAGTATGGGGTTTGGTCATGACTTGAAATGTTGGGTTTGATATTTGATTTGTATTCCGGGTTGATATTTTAATGTTGGGCTGATTTGAGGTTGTTTGAATTGTATTGAGGTTGTTTAGAAGCAAGAATTTGGGTCGGCGAAGCATCGGGAAGAAATCCGGAAACTTGGAGGTGATGGTTGCTTGGTATTTGAGCTTGGAGGTAGATGTGAGTGGTTAATGTTTTTAAAATCGATTTTTAAGTGGTTGGTTCAAGCATGTGAACTAGGTTGGGCTTGGTAGACCCACCTAGAGTTAGGATTAGGGTGGTAGCCTAATCCTATGCTTTAGTTAGAGACCTTGGATGTACTCTTTAATCGTTGTTATGCCTCATGATGAGTATGTATAATGTGATACACATGTATATGAAAGTATGGCTTAATGTATTGATTTTATATGCATGTTGATGACAAATAAAATGTGGATATAAGATGAGAAAATTGTTTGGTTGACATACATGTGGTGTTGGTTTGTGAAATGAGGTTATGTTGTGGATTGCATGATTTTGGAGAATCATGGTGAGTACGTGCTAGGCACGGAATTTATATTGAAATTGATATTGTAAAAAGTTGTGTAGTTTGATTTATATTGGCACTAGTATGGTTGGGTACAATGATCGATCATTAGGATGAGTGTGCACACAAATTGAGTCAAAACGTACGTGGCCTTGGTGGCGTTAAGGCACCAAGGAGTAGTACGGTGATGTAATATTCCACCGGAAGCTTTTATATATTTCTACGTGATGATGAGTGGAATCTCATCCGTAGGGCATGTGGTAATGAGTGGAATCTCATCCGTAGGGCATGTGGTAATGAGTGGAATCCTGCCCATGCAAGGACCGGTGATGAGTGGAATCCCACCGAGGTAATGTTGTTGTTGGAAATGCGTTCCAACGGGTTATCCGCGTATTCGGGTCATAACTAGGTGCCAATATGAGGTTGTATGTATATACCAATGTGGGATTATGCTTTTGGTGAGCTCAATGTATGAATTTTAAGTCATGAAATGTAATAGTTAAGCAATGGGATAGGTGTTATTGATTTGAGTTTTGATGTATGTCGTTGTTGGCTTGGTTCGTGGATGCCTTGTCTGATTGTAAATATTGCTTATGTTACATGCCATGAATGTCTACATGTTCTGGTTGCTAAGGCACGAAACCTTAAGTGATTGTATGTCCATATATGCATAAATTGCTCTTTAATTAGAATGCTATGTATGAATGCTTTAATCCATGTTTGAATGACACCCTTGGCTTAAATATGTGTGCTTGCATGTTCGTGTATGCTTAGGTGAGTCGAGAAATACATTTAGAGTCGTGTTGGGGTCGTTTAAGTTGAAATTGAGGAATTGCAGTGCAGGGGGTATCGATACCCCTAGCTAGGGTATCGATACTGTCTTGCCCAAAGGCCTCAGATTTTGCCTGGGGTATCGATACCCTCCAAAGTTACTTGAATTTGGAGTTTTGAGTGAGAGTAGAGCGTATCGATACGGGGTTCCCGAGTATCGATACAGGTATACTCTGTTGACCAAGGAGGGTTGACCGAGAAAGGGGGTATCGATACCTCTGGTAAGGGTATCGATACGATCTTCTCGTGGTTGACTTCTTGGGTTGACCTAGAAAGGGGGTATCGATACCCCTGGCAAGGGTATCGATACTGTCTGCCTGTAAGCTTAAAAATGGACTGTTTATGCATAGCCGGGGTTCGAATGTGTTTTCTTTTGAATGTTTTCCGCTGTTGTGAATCACATAGGACTAAATAATCCTCTAGACAAGATTAAAATAAAAAGAAAAAAAATACGGTTGCTAACTGAGGGGGAATTCTTTGGGTTTCGCTTCGGTTTTCCCCGTGTGGCTCACTCGGACCGGTCATCCGGCCAGACCGGGACGAGGGGGTTACACACTGACAGCGGCGGTGGAGTGCACGGAGCGGCGGTGAGGGCATATCGGAGCTAGAACGGTAAATGGGGGTTTGGGGAGAAAGTTTAGAACTTTCTGGGTTCTTACATTCGAATAACCAACACCAAAATGAGGGGGTAGCTGGAGAGTCGAATTAGTTTGTTTTTTTATTGTTATGCAATTACCCAACACACATAGTTTAAAACCAACTAGAGATAGACTTAATTCCAAGAATAGTCTTAGCCCCTGATGGTTAAGACACTTCTCTACTTAACCAGAGGGCACAGGTTCAAAACCCCACAACCGTAATCCTTTTTTTTACCACATTATTAGGGTGTTACATTTCATGTTATGGGTTTAGGGTTTCTTTTATGGGTCCAACGTTTAAGGTTTCTTTTTATGGTTTTAGGGTTTTGTTTTAGTTTAGTGTTTCAAATTAGGGTTACAGGTTTAGGTTTCATTTTTGGTTTTGGGTCTAAACACTAAACCCTAAAGCCTAAACCATAAACAATAAACCTTAAACACTAAACCCTAAAAATAAAAACCCTAATCCATATATGTATATATAATGCATGTAAGTATGTATCAAATTATGAACCCTAAACCATAATCCATAATCCACAAGGGTATAACTATCTTATGGATATCCCGAAGGAGGAATGGTTGCGATGCTATGACGGGGGTCGCCGATACGGTCATATGACAACAAACTTGGCTGAGGTGATCAATTCGTCTCTTAAAGGAACACGCCATTTACCTATCACGTCCGTTGTCAAAGCAACGTATTACCGATTGGCAACCTTTTTCGCAACCCTCGGGAAACAAGCAATGAACTGGATGGCAAGTGGCCACATATTTCATCTAGATCTCCAGCAAAAAATCCAAGCGTCCATTGTGCATGCAAACTCGATGGGTGCATTGTGCTTCTCTCGTTGGGAACACATGTTTGAGGTAACGGAACTTTTGCAACCGCTACAAAGAATAACACAATACACCTACGTGGTTGATTTGCAAAAAAGAATGTGCGATTGTGGGGTGTTCCAGACGTTCAAGTTCTCGTGTTCGTATGCTTTCGCAGCATCTGCATCGGTTCATTTTGATGCAACGACACTAATCAATTCCATCTACAGGCTCGAAACCTTTTTCAAGCTTTACTGAAATGAGTTCCCTCTCATCAAAAATGCACGTCACCGTCGTATAATCAACAACGAACCAAAGATATGCCTAGATCCCTCCCTGCGACGAAAGAAAACATGCCGGCCAAAATCAACGAGGATTCACTGTGCCGAGGATATGGTTCCTCGAGAAAAGACTGGACAACCTAAGCGGTGCAGTAAATGTGGGGACACTAGACATGATATTAGGAAATGTCCTCTTAGGATCGGCCCCCGAATAAACTAGATCAACCTATGTGTGATGTCTTCCGTCGTATTCTAATTTAAACGATCTTTTCTACTTTGTTTTATATTTTACTTGCAATTTTAACGCGATTTCCATACATGCTACGACGACGTATTCATCATATTTTTTCTGCCGCTATAAACATATGTTACATAATTACGGAGACCAACTTAGATAAAAGCAAACAAATACTCCGACAATATCCGAAAATCCAATTAAACCTCCCTATGTACCCACGTTTGCTTCTAAAAACATCATTAGATAGCATTTTTAACGCGATTTTCTGACACTTTAGGATGCAATTTTCACGCCCATTTTCGCGCCGATGTAAACATATGTTACATGACTAGGCCTTCAATCTTAGACAAACGCAAAAAATTATGCGAAAGGTATTGCAAAATCTATTTAAACATGCCTATGGACACATTTTTGCTTGGAAAATGTTACTTTGATAGCATTTTTAACACAATTTTCTCACATTTTCGGACACCGTCTTCCTCTGAACTTTAGCACCACTGTAAAATTAAGCTGCACATCTTTGTCTCCAAACTTAGAAAAAACCAAAAAAAAAAGGTTGAAACACACCGTAAAATGCATTTAAACATACATATACAGTAATGTTTCCTTCTAAAACATTGTAACTTGCCCATTTGCAGACCATTTTCAAACATCTTAGGATGTTTTACACGCTCTTATCTTCACACCATATTAAAGATATGTTTTAGTACGACACCGTTATAGTTCAAAAATTATAATGGGGTCCCTAGATAACCCGTTACTCGATCAAAAATATAGCTACCCAATCAATTTTTGTTGGTTTGAATACATCTTCCTCCTCAATTTCTCGTGTGCGGGGGGTAATACATCGTTGAATTCACGTCCTACAGGACACGAATTCTGGTTTCGAATATACGGTCGTCCTGCCAAAGATTGGATTCTGACATTGCACTGAAATTCGCGTTCTGTAGAACGCGAATTCCGAATTCTCGTTTTTCAAAATGCGAATTTGTCCTACATGGCGTGAAAAGGAGGTATTTTTCCAAGTAACCAACAGAGGGGTACTTTTCGAATTAAATTCCGTAAAGTTAATATTCCAAATTGGCCTTAACTAAACCCCTGCTCTTTGATTTTCCCTATATCTAGTTTGATTTCCAAGAATCCCCACATCATGTAAAGGCAAAGAAAGTAAGAACAAAAGCTTAGGCCAACAACCATGATGATTACGAAGGATATTGCTCCATTTTTAGATGCAGATAAAAAGAAAGCTGTGAAAAGGAAGGAAAGTGGACACCATTTCTGGCTGTGCTTAGCTGAAGTTAATTTCCTGGAAATTACCCTACTACTGCATCAATTTAGTTTAAGTAGATGTTGTTTTCACTTTTCATATATGTTAACATAAAATGGCTATTATGTTTCATAAACTCTTTACTTTTTAATTCAGAGAATATATATCTGTATTCCACGCTCACCCAAACTTGAATAAAATATATGAGTCTCATATTTTTTCCTTGTGGGATTGATTTTTGTTTCTGAAATGTCAGGACAGAGAGTAATAGCATGGCTGCAAATTCTGACTGGCATGGAAATTTTACAAATGCTGATGTTTGTTAGAATAAAGGCAAGATCTTGAGCAAGAAAAGACTCACTTTTGAAAAACGTTGTCGGTTGTTCATCCACTAAAAACATATTTTTCCCAGACATCGCGCTCGTGTGTAAAAAAAAGAATGACATGATCTTGTTCTTTTTTTCTCCATAGGAAAAAAAGATATATGAAAACTGTTTTTTTTTGCACTTATATGCTTCGAATATAGCAAGTATCAAATTAGATATATTGAAGAAAATAAAAATTAAACACTCCATCAACTAAATAATAGTCTCAATGAAAAAAGGTAACACGTTTATTTACGTGATTCAGTTCGAGCAATTTATTTTACATGTATGCATGAGTTTCTATTATTTTAAATACATATATAATCTTTATTTTTAATTAAAAACTTGAAGTTGAACTCGATCACAATAATCAAGTTTACCATTGATTTTGGGGATTAAGTTCATGTTTACATTAGATATAAGGTTAATTGAGATTTTTTAAATTGTGGAACATTGTCTGGACAAACGTGGGAAGCGTAAATTAATTCTTAAATTTCTGTCTCAGTATACATATGTCAAGCTCAGTGAAAATTATATAAGAAATAACAGTAGCGATTGTTTTATGAAGTTTATGGTTTGCACGCAATGACAAGGTGTTTATTGACAAATTGGCTGCGATCAAGGACCTCTTGTTTATTACAATGATGAGAGCTTACACATAGTTAAGGGCAATTAATGAGAACTTATATGCAGTGATGGAGATTGGTGGAAAAATCCCATAGCATGTATAGTGAATTGTAATAGCACCAATGAAGCTGCATTGTGGTGCCTTCCTCCGGCTAACTCATTAAAATTCAGTGTTGATAGAACGTTTCGAGAAGAAGCAGATTGTGGTGGAGTTTTACAGAACTCGAAAAGTGATATGCAGACGTTATTTTCAGAACCAGTTAAAAAACTCTGCTCTGACTTTGCTGAGCTGATGGCTATACAAATTGCGTTAAAAAGTATATTTGGAAGCCGAGTTGAAAGGATAATCTGCTCTGCTGGTAAAATTCACGGAGATGGTGGGATATCTTCGATGAAATTGATGACATGAAATGGGAGATTACAAAGGTAGAAATTCAGTCTGTATCCTAAAATTTTATGATGTTTGATATAATTACTCCAGAATTATTTAAAAATCTGCTCTACAAAATAAGAATGCGAAATGTGAAGACGGGTAGGAAACCATGTTAAAAAACAATTTATTTGGGTGATTTTTTTATTATATTGATAGATAAATTTATGGGTTAAACAAAACAACAATGATTTCAAAATCAGGCGAGACCCAATACCACCAATTTAATGCACAAAACAAATGCCATTTTATCATGATAATAGAAGTAGCTTCACAATTAAGTTTTTGCGTATCCACAAAAGAAGCCGACCAGACAAGCAACAAAAATATAGTAGTATTCAACAAACAGAACCATAAAAAGTTATTAATGATACGAGATAAAACCAACAAATCCATTCTTCTGCTAATAGTCTTGTGGTGTTGGTCACACAAGATCTTCCTCATCATCACTACAAAGCCAGCCATAATAACCGCTTTAAATGTGCTGTTAGCAGAATAACAAAAAAAAAACACGAGTCCAGTAAAATACTTTTCTACCCAAAACTGAAATAATTTTAGATGAAAAAACATATTTGAAGAGTAGATACCAACTAATTACCTCAAAACTCTATCTCCAATATGTCTGGGGAACTAGATCCAATGGGGTTGAGAAGCTTGAGCACAATCAAAAGATAGGTGTCACATAAACATAGGCAAAAAGTGATATGCATATAAGTCTATATCTCTTATTACAAATAAATATCACTTGCATGGACTGCATCAACAGATTGCCGAGTGCCATACCAGTTTAAAAACATTGCATGTTTTGGAGACTCATGCTCACAACCAAAAATTTAAAATTTCTCTTACCGATAAAACACATTTCACACCAAATTGATCAGCACAATACCATTTGATCAGACAATACCATTTATTTTTCTTACCATGGCATCCGCCACATCTTTGCTTTCCAACTCACTGCCTTCATTTTCGCCATGTAATTTACTTCCTACATTAAAACAAAAACTAGGCTGTTAGTGGCATCTTGCATATTGTTTTCTTTAAAACAATTAAAGCAACAAATAAAACAATTACCTAATAGTTTCAGAAAGCACTGATGGCGTGTCGGCAATGTCTCGACTGAAACCGATTTGTAAAGTCGAAGAAGCATAACTTCAAACCTTTTCAAGTCTTCACATTCCACAAACCCTTTCTTGATAAACAGGCATGCCACTTTTGTAGCCAATTCTTCCATGCTCAACTGTAAATGATTATCGGCAACAAGTTACACAAAAGACAAAGAAACTTAAACCAAAAGTAGAAAACGATAATATGTTCAAATTACTCTTAGGCCATGAACAAGATTGTAAGGGAAAAGTAGAAATGATGTTACAAGATGCCATGCCATTTAATAAGAGAAACAGAAGCATCGAGGAAACACACCTCAGGTATGTCTTGACGATATTGGTCAATTTCAGGACCAACACTTTGAACAACTTCAATCATGTCTAACATAGAATTCATCGTTTCCAACTTATTCCCCAGCTCCAACAAAACCAACTGGTGAAGGGACATGCTCCCACTCGAAGTAAAATCTTTGAAAAAAGATGGTGATGTAATCTTTTCTCGACCTACCAGTAACAAGGCAGTCGTCTCAAAGAGTTTTCCGCCCACCACATAGCCATGTACTTCTTTGTCAACCTCTTTTGTGTGCTCAAAAAGCAGCCTAAGAGAATCCAATAGGTTCTGACATTGGTTCAAGATAAACAAATTAATAACAATAATAGAAATCTAGGATATATCTAAAAGTGCAAAAGAGTTAAAGAGATAGTTACTGACCAAATATAAGAACAAACGAATAATAATCAGGCAGATAGATCGTTTTGAAGACCAATCGAATTTTTCATACAGACAACTGCAATAAATAAACATAAATGAAAACGAATTATTAATACACTAGTTCCAATCCCTGATTCTATATGTAATAGATGGATAGAGCAATTCACCAAGTAGCAAAATATTCCAAACCAATACCTCATGTTCAAAAGAGCAAAGTTTAAAGGTAACATGCCCTTTATTCTGATGTCCGTCAGAGCTCCACTGTGAATATATAAGTCGACTAACACAGGAGAAGTGAATGTAAAAAACAGTGGATTTGATCCTAGGCCTGATCTGTCTGGATCAAGATCATTAATGTCTATATCGAGACCTGTTTCTCCAGCTAATAGGGCAGTTGCACACTTAAAAGCATCGTATGTTTCGAAATCAATGAAAAGTGAAGTTAAAAACATCTGTTTTGATCGATAAGAAGCACGATAAATTTCCCTCTCACACTTAAAATGTCGAACAAATCCATCGCTATCATCGCTGGATAGGAAATCAGTAAGACTCCAAAGTATATCAGATAAAATAGGATCGTCTTCAGACATCTGTCATCGTAATTAAAAACAAAAGAGAGAATGAATCAAATCATTAGATGGATAAACCCTAAGAATGAATTCAAGCCCAACAAAAACAATAGATTCTAATTGGGAATTAAGCCAAATCCATGCACAAAAACAATCAACAAGCAGATAGATTCTAATTGGGAATTAATAATCCATGCACAAAACAACAATCAAGAAGCAGATAGATTCTAATTGGGAATTAAGAGTTAAGAAATTTAGATGAAAAAGAAAATACCTTGGAGCACCAAGGAAGGCGCTTGATGATCGGAAGAGATAAACCGGAGATGCAAAAAGAGAGAGCGGCGCTATGGAAACAGAAGAATAGAGGAAATATGTATATATACATAAGTGCTTGTGCAATATGTATTAATTTTAGGTTAGGAACTTCGTTTATAGGTTTAAATGTAATATTCTTGAATTCAAGGGATCGTGTAGGAATTTTGGGCTTAGGGTTAATATTTAACGTTTATAAGTTAAACTTAAGTTCTTACACCCTACCTATATTACCTTACAAACTAAACTATTACCCAAAATCAAAAATTTGAAAAGCTTGTGTATCAAAATATTTTTCATATATATATGAAAAAGAAAATACTTTGGAGCACGAGTGAAGGCTCGAGCTTACCCTAAGACATAAACCTATCAAAACTACATAGTTTTAGTGTACATATATTTATAGAGGATAAACTAAATTTCAAGCCATTCAATTATATGTTCAGTTCTAAATAGGTCATGGTTTTTTTTTTCTTTCAAAAATTACAATTAGGTCATTCAATTAAATTTTGGTTAAAAACATGTCACTTCGTTGTTAAAAATAAAACATACATTAAAATATTGTTTGGTATGTGTCGACTAACTAACGCTTGACAAATAATTAAAGATTGAATGTAAATATGCCAAAAAATATTGCCCAGTTTAGATCTTTTTGCGTGTACGATTAGTAAGTAATACATCAGTAAGCTGAGTATCGTATCCAAAGAGATTGTTCAGGAATTAAATGCCACGATCTTTACTTGTGATTTGAAACAAATGAACTTGATTTGGAATTCAGACTTTGGATTAAGAAAATACTAAAAAAATAAATGCAATGAGAATTCAATCATTTTAACAAACGGGTGTCTTTCATATGATGAGTTGGCACTGGCAAGGGATGCTTGGATTTCACACTATCTACAACATCGATTAATAACTTTCAGCCTTGGTTTTACTATCGAGTAAATTTTAAATTAGTATTACTTCTGCCGATAGCAATAACCTAAGTTAATTATGATTAACTCTTATATGTCTACAATGGCGTTTCCCAATTATTAACTTGGCAAAGTTTTAATCTTTACTCCAAAGGGTAGACTCACTTTTTGAAGTAAGCTCATTAACCTGGCAAAGTTTTAATTTTTACTCCTAAGCTTGTTATGATATTAAGAGATAATATGCATGCAATGCCAATTCAAACAACTTATACGGATGATTATGTAATAAGTAATGTTCTTCCTCATAATAATTGTACACGTATTCATTAACTATGTTGCAGATCCACTAATTGACCTAATAATTAAAGATATTTATTTTGTATGAGTTCGAATCTTGACATGAGAATGTAGTTTCTCTATTTTATCAAAAAAAAAATATTGCATGATGAATAATTTTAATCTAATCATCACGTATGTAGCTGATTTAAATTTATAAGAAACTAAAAAATTATAGCTTATTCTGGATTTTATAAAGTCAATCTTTAAAACTCGATTAATTGAACTCTTTGAATGATTTTAATTGTAAAAGATAATGTTCTTATTTGTACGTAATTCAAGTTCGAGCAACTAGTTATCCAGAACGATGGGCGTAAAATATATGTAGATGACTTTTTAAATTCGACGTCAAATTCCAGAACTCAACCTTGAACAAGTGATGAAAACTACCAAGTTCGAGTATGATAGGGGAAGAGGATATATATATATATATATACGGGCATGTATTAAGGTGTCCACAGAAGGGCTACGAATTAACCTGGGCTTGCACAATCGGCTTAACGGCCTGGCCGTTAGTTTCTCCTAAACCATGGCCCTTTGCACAACCGCCGTCAGTGTAGAAAAGAATAAACGGTTTAAACAGTTGGTTTAGTAAATTTATAAAATCGAGCCGATTTAATCGAACATAAGGTAATAAAATATAAACGCTTGATTTGGATGTATAAGATTGACTTTATCAAACCAACATAAATTCAATCGGTTTAGTTTGTTAACCGAATTAACTTGAGCTGGATATATTAATTTTGGGCCAATTGGTTGGGTTCGTATGATTTTTAGATCAATGGTGCAAATAATTGTTTAGTTAAATGGGTTTTTGGATTTGGATTTAGGTTTAGTAATTTAAACTATTAATTATAATATTTTTAAAGATAATTATTTAATGTATTGTTAGTGATTTTTTTTTCACACACGGGCTTCTGAAATTGTCACATGCCCTTCTAGGGCCCTGAACTCCAAGGGCCAATCTCCAAGCTAACACCTCCAGGTCCAAAGTTCCCAAAATAACATCCAAAATTCTACATTTCATGGACTAACACTATTATAGTGAACTCGTTGTACATGGACGGCGAGTTTGAATAAAAAAATGTTTTTCAATTTTTTGAACTCCCCGTCCATGCACAACGAGTTCCAAAAAAAATTTAAATTTTTTCGTACTTTAACTTAATTAATTAATGATTAACAAATCCTAATTAGAACTCGCCATGCATTTTTTTTACGAATTTAAAAAAAATTAAACTATTAAGAACTCACTTCTTGAAGCTAAAATATAGTAGCAAACTCTTTAGCTACATGAATCCCACGTTGATAAGAAACAAAGGCTTACACTCTAGCTAGGCCTATATATAGCTAATGCCAACATCCTTTTTTGTTATTCATGGAGTTAAATATTAAAGTTGGTTCCTAATAGTTCATTTTTTTTCATTTTCATTCTTCAATACATTGAAGATGCGAAGTGGATTCCTAATAATTTAATTTTTTTTCATTTAGTTTGGAGATTATGACCTAGGAGTGCTGTTTTGAGGAATTTAGGACCTAAGGATGCTAGTTTGGTGATTTTCTCAAACTCTAAATCCTAAATTTTAAATCACAAACTCTAAACTTTAAATCATTCCTAACAACACTAAAATTGTAACCCCCTCGTCTCGGTCTGGCTGGATGACCGGTCCGAGTGGGCCACACGGGGAAAACCGAAGCAAAACCCGTAAAGGTTCCCCCTCGGTTAGCGACCCTATTTTTTTTCTTTTAATTCGATATTTTCTAAAGGCTCATTCGAATCCTATGTGATCAAACAACAGAAATAAAACACAGGAGATAAACATTCGAACCCAAAACAGCATTCAAACAACCCAATTTTAATCCTTTAAACAGGCCGTTTCGAAACACCCTTGAGGCGTATCGAAACGCCTTGACCAGGTCAACTTCCCCAAAGCCCATACAAGGGGCCGTATCGAAACGGAGGTCAACTGTTCCGAAACGCCCTCAACAGTCAACTTCTCGTGGTCAACAAGATTTTGATCGTTTTGAAACCCTTAGACCCATTTCGATACGCTTTCATCTCGCCAATTTCTCAGAATTCCAGTACCCAAAACGTTCCGATACGCGTTTCGGAACATGGGTTTTAAAGGCCAAACCGTATCGAAACACGTTTTGATATGGGGTCCCTAAAGCCTTACCCGTTCCGAAACGACCCATCCCGTTTCGAAACGCGGGCTGTCTGCAACCTTTGAAAATCAGACTTAGGCGGATTTTAACAAGTCTAAAGGTCCCATAGGACCCCTAAAGGCACACAACACAAGCAATCAAGGTCTAGAGGCATACATCCTATGTCAAACATGTTCAAACATACACAAGGCATATAGTGGATCGTTCATACATGCCAATTTCACATTAACAAACATTTCACAAAAGACATGCTTAAAGACATTAATAGTCAAAAGGCATCCTTCATGTCATATAGGTTTACATGCCATCAAAGCAAACTTAAGCATCCACAAGACATACATCACTCAAGCATTTGGCAAGTTACCATGATTACAATCCAAGTCAATTCATGAACATCAAACACAAGTGAGAGTCATACATAGCTCATACAAAAACACCCTCTTGCCACATTGCTAAACTACTACATAATTAATAACCGTACTTGAGCAAACAAAAACTTGGAAAGCCCTTCTTGCCTTGCTCCGAGCTAACACCACGCTAATGATCTGCATTGTTGAAAATGAGAGCGTAAGCCATAAGCTTAGTGAGGATGCTCTAAAACCGAAAACATCAACAATGCAGGGTTCAAGCATGTATTCCCTAATTCTCATATCTAACATGCATAGGTAAATTCACAAGTAGACCTAGCTAGTCTTACAAGAGTCATGCATGGCATCTCACATCATACTAAGCTCAAACATCACATATCAATATCATACATTACAATCAATAGAACAAGTTCAATTGGCCACTATTAGTTTACCCGGATGTGCGGATTTAATCTCAACATTCACATTACCTCGGTGGGATTACACTCATCACCGGACCTTGTATGGGCAGGATTCCACTCATCACCACATGCCCTACGGATGGGATTCCACTCATCATCCCGTAGAATATATATAAGCTTCCGGTGGAATATTACATCACCGTACTCCTCCTTGATGACTTAACGCCATCAAGGCCACATACGTTTTGACTCAATTTGTGTGTACACTAATCCTAATGATTGATCATTTACACCCGGTAAGTTAATTAGTGCCGATTTACATTTACCACATCACATATCCATCAACCATATCTCATGCTCATCACATACACATATCATGGTATACATGTGCAAATCAACCACATATCACAAGAGCATAAATAGGCAAACACAAATAGCATTTAATGGAAATCAAGAGCTAAGTTAACAATTTAAATCCACATGGAAATGGCCTACCAAGCACATTTCAACTCATATGCTACACACACTCGAACCAAACTTTAAAACACATTTAAAGTCACTCACCACCCTTCCTTAGCAACCAAAGCAAGCCTCCTACAAGCCCAGATTCGATCCCAATGCTTCTCCAACGTCTCCTCTTGCTTCTAGCCAATCAAAAACACATCCATTATTCCCAATCAATGCTAAAATTTAGTCAACACTCAACTCTTGAGCTCAAACTAACTTCAACAAATTTTCCAATCAACTTAATCCCCCAAAATGCCCATTTTCGTGCTCCTTCAAACCCTAGCTGAAATTTCCATTTTCAATAATCCAAATGACCCCCAAATGGTCCCAAAACATCTCCCTAACATACATAACCCATCAGCCCTCCAATTTAAACCTAAAACCAACCAAAAACCAAGTTTTTTACACTTTGAAATTAGCCTCAAGAACCCATTTCGGGTTTTCACCCAAACCCAACCATTTTAACATATTATGTTCATTTTAAGGTAAATAAACTAAAACCCAACTTTATATTTCAAAACAAATTGAAAATCTTCATAAAAACTCAAACTTTCATCAAGCCCTAATTTTCAAAAGTTCATGGTTTTCAATTCTATGACCATGTGGAGATAGAGGAAGAAAAGGAGAGTTAGAAAATGCTATTACCTTTGAAAATGGCCTTGGAATGAAGTAGGAATTTAATGGAATAGTAATTTAGGGTTTGGGAGGGGTTTTTGAGCAATGTCAAATTCCCGCAGCAGCATAATCCAACGTATCAGTCGAGGTTTTGCATCCTTTTTGGTGAACATATACTTGAGTGCTGAGTGATTTGTATGGACCACCACTTTCGTTCCAAGTATGTACGGACGAAACTTGTCAATTGAGAACACCATTACTAATAGCTCCTTCTCTGTCGTGGTGTAGTTTATTTGGGCATCATTCAGCGTTTTGCTGGCATAGTAAATCACATGGAAGAGTTTATCCTTCCTCTGCCCTAATGCTCCCCCGACAGCATAATCACTGGCGTCACACATTATCTCAAATGGAAGACTCCATTCTGGTGGTTGTACGATCAGGGTTGTTACCAGTTTCTCCTTTAGTATTCTGAATGCTTCAGTACATTCAGTGTTAAAGTCAAAGGGGCGATTCTGTTCCAACAGGTGGCAAAGTGATGAGTTCTCAAATATGACATATTTCATTTGCTATTTTTCTAGTTATTTGGACTTCTTGCTGCTTAATACATGTTGTTTTCATTATATTTTGTGCAGGGATCCGATTCTGGAAATAGCAGTGAAAATGGGGCATTTCTGTAGTTTTTATTATAATTCTGTCATGACTGCATCATGGGCACGACACCGGGCACGACGCGTCTGACGTGGCAGTGACGTGGCAATGACGTGGCGACTTCTAGAAGCTTCTGGAACGTTCTGAGAGATCTTATCAGCTTATCCGATTAGATTTCCTGCATTTAAATTTCAAAACATTTAAATTGTTTTATCTTTTGTTTATTTATTTTAAATTATCTCATCACCTTATCTTTGTAAATCTAAGCCTATAAATACCACCCTTGGTAAAGGCTTAGATCATCAATCAATAAATTAGTTTTCATCTCTTAGCTTTGAGTATTTTTTTTAGCGTTTCCTTTGTAAATAATTTTTAGCTTTAATAAAAGTTCTTTTCCTTTATTTTTCCTTGTTCCATTTATTTTATGTTATTTAATTACTTTTCTAAAAACCAAGTTAAGTATGATAATTAATATCATGCTTAACTAAGTCTTTTAAGCCAAGAACCAACCAAGTCAATTCGATTCGTGAGAATTGAACTTTGCTTAAATTCTTTTGGGAAATCATTTTTATCTTTCTGCTTAGATAGTTTGGCAATCGGCCTTACTAAAAGTTTTTAACCGTTTTTCAAATCAAAAAGAGCTCGTTGGTCTGGAATCGTTTAAAAACATAGTTGGGAGGAAGGATCGGCCTGTGGCAAATTTCGACTTCCTGTGAACACTCTTAGCGGCGGTCCGCTAAGGAAAGATAAAATCAGAAGCGATTCTATTTTAGACAATTTCTGAGTCGGGTTTTTCCTGCTTTTATTCTAAATATTTTAACGGCGATAGACGTGGTTGATTTATTTAAGAACCATCTTTCGAAGATAGACTTGGGAGGATTGGTTACTCGAGAGAGAAACAAGTTACGACGGGTTGGGCCTCGTAGATTGTAACCGACATGATCCCCAAAATAAAAATCTATTTCAGTGATCGAAAGAATTGAAGGAGCTGGTTCGAGGCTATTTTGCATTCTTGAATTTTCTTTATTATTATCCGCACTTTATTTATTTTCTTGCTCAACATTTCAAACATCCCCCCTTTTCCTTTTAACGCCTACTTGCAGATATTCCTGGACAAAAAGGCTAACAGGATCAAGTCACTAAACTGAAAAATCTCCCTGTGGATCGACCCTCTTTCCCTATATCTACTTAATTTCTTTATTTTATTGTTAGTCGAAAGAGGTTAATTTATTTATTTATTTTGACGGGTAAAACGACAACTTGTCACAAAGGGGCTGGGTAATCTTTGAAAAATTGGCTATGAATCTTCGGTATAACCCTGCATTCCCTAAGAAACTTCGGATCCCTTTGACTGTGGTGGGTGGCGGCAGCTTTTCGATAACCTCTATTTTGGCTCTGTCTACCTCTATGTCGCGGCAGCTAACCTTGTGGCCCAGTATTATGCCTTCATCTACCCTAAAATAGCGTTTTCCCAGTTTAAAACCAAGTTCGCTTCTTCGCATCTCTCAAGGACTTCTGTAAATTGCCTAAACAATTCTTGAAGCTGTCTCCAAAGACGAAAAAGTCGTCCATGAAAATTTCTAGGAAATCCTCCACCATGTCGGAGAATATTGCCATCATGCACCGTTGGAAGGTTGTTGGTGCATTGCAGAGCCCAAATGGCATTCTTCGAAAGGCATAGGTGTCGTACGGGCATGTGAAGGTAGTTTTCTCTTGGTCCTCCGGTGTGATTGCTATTTGGTTATAACCTGAGTAACCATCGAGAAAACAGTAGTAAGACTTCCCCGCTAATCTATCTAACATTTGATCGATAAAGGGTAAGGGGAAGTGGTCCTTTCGGGTAGCTTTATTAAGCTTCCGGTAGCCCATACAAACCCTCCAACCGGTCACAGTCCTGGTTGGGATTAGTTCGTTTTCCTCGTTTGTTACTACGGTTATGCCTCTTTTTTTGGGCACACATTACATCGGGCTCACCCACTTGCTATCCGAGATGGCATATATTATTCCGGCATCAAGCTACTTGATGATTTCTTTCTGCACCACCTCTCGCATAGCCTCGTTTAGTCGTCTTTAGGCATCGATAGTCGGCTTGTGATCATCCTCCAAGAGAATCTTGTGCATGCATAACGCTAGACTGATGCCTTGGATATCAACTATAGTCCATCCAGTGGCTTTCTTATGCTGTTGTAGCATTTTGATCAGTCGATGCTCCTATTCCTGCATCAACTTGGAAGAGATGATTACGGGCAACATATCATTTAAACTAAGAAAAACGTATTTAAGCTGCCCTGGCAGGGGTTTAAGGTCTAGAACATGTGCCTGTTCAATGGAAGGCTTTTAGATTACATGTTCATTCGAGGTATAATTCAAAGGCTCGAAGAACATACCTGGACGTGTGCCTATCCAATTTACCTCCTCAGGACCTTCAGTGTCGGATGATTCTGTGTCTGAGGAGTCATTGTCGTCGTTGCTGCCGTGACAGTCTTCAGGGTGACTGCGGTGGTAGTGACCAAACTTTCTGTCGTGGCAGTTTGACCTAATGCAGGGTTGGTCAAGGACTACTTCTGAGATTTCTTTGCACTCTTCCTCTGCATCAGCTTGTTTTATTGCTTGGAGAACATTGAGCTTGATTTGCTAATCATTTACTCTCATCGTCAGTTCTCCTTTCTCGACATCGATCACAGTTCTGCCTGTGGCTAGGAAGGGTCGCCCCAGGATGATCGGTGCGTTTTCATTTGCTTCATAATCTAAAACAAGAAAGTCAGCAGGAAAGATAAACTTATCCACTCTTACCAAGATATCTTCGATCTTTCCTTCCAGTTGTACGTAAAAACGGTCTGCCAGCTGCAGCAAGATTGTCGTGGGCCTTGCTTGTCCAATACCTAGTTTCTGAAATACAGATTTGAGCATTAGATTAATGCTAGCACCAAGATCACAAAATGCCTTACCCACGAACTTATCGCCAATTATGCATGGTATGATGAAGCTCCCAAGGTCCTTCTTATTTTGGGGTGGATGCTTATGCAAGATTGTCATGCATCCTTCTGTCATCTTTATTGTTTCAAATTCCCCGAGTCTGGACCTTTTGGACATTGCATCTTTGAGAAACTTAGTATAACTGGGCATCTGCTTAATGGCTTCTAGCAGCGGTATGTTAATATGTACTTTCTTAAAAATATCATAAATTTTCTTAAGCTGTTACTCTTGTTTCTGTTTCTGTAACCGCTATGGAAAAGGGGGTGGAGGACGGTAATCTTCAAGGCGTCCTTCATATGGAATCCGGATCTGAGGAGGCTTAAGTTCTTCAGCATCTTCTGTTTGCTCCTCTGTCCCTTCTGTTGTCGTGGTAGGTGTGGTGACATCAGGCTGTTTCTCCTCTACCGAGGTAATGTTCACGGCAGGTGTCTCTAGGGTCGGATCCTCACTCGGTACGTCTTTTATTTTCGACCCTTGTAATTGTTTCCCACTCCTCGTTGTAATTGCTTTGCACTGCTCATGTGTGGGTTTTCTAGTGACCTTAGTATCACTAGGGAATCCTCTATTCTGCCTTGGTTTAATGTACTGTGAAACCTGGCCCATCTGTGTCTCCAGAGATTTCAGGGTAGCCTCATGGTTTGTTATCCTCATCTATGTCTTGTCTATGAATGTTTCAGTTTTCTTGACAAAGTGATCCATGTTCGCCATGTATGCTCCCGTCTGTGATATAAATGTTGCCAAGGTCTGTTCTAGTATACTAGGTGTTGTTGCCGGCTGCTGTGGTGGCTGCTGTCGCGATATAATTCTGGGTACTCCTTGGTTCTGATTGTTCTGCACTAGAGGGTTCAGTGCATTGTTCGGATTGCTCCAGGAAAATTTGGGATCCTTCCTCCAGTTGGGATTGTAATTGATGGAATCATAATTTCTAGGATTTTTATAGTTCCCAACATACATCCATTCTTCCAGCTGTAAAGGACAATCTTCTGAACTGTGATTTCCACTACAGGTTTCACACACCTCTTCTGTAGAACATACAGCTTTAGAATCTTTCCGCTGCAGATTTTCGACTATCTTTGTGATGTATGCAATCTGTGTTTTAACCGAGTTATCAGCTTCATACTCCTTTACAGATATTCCTCGTTTGCCTCATCTTCGAGCTATAGGGAATTGCTCATCGTTTTTCGCTAACTTTTTCAACACGAGCATTGCCTCGTCCGGTTTTGTGAAACCGATAATTTGATTTTGATATAACTAAAGAATTTAAGGACTAAATTGAAAATGTGAAAACGAATTTTTAAGTCTTCAAACCTCTCTACATGTTTAAAAGAAAATGCCTAAGTTAAAAACTAATTTTATCAAAAGTTTTCTAAGTGTTCTTGAAGCCAAAACAGTGATTTTCGAGTCACCGTTTCAGAATAGCCTTAGGGAATCCATGCATTGGGCAGTTCCGTAAGAGAGTTGTAAATCTGTCCCACGCCTCGTGCATTGGTTCATCATCTTCCTGTTGAAAAGTAGCAATCTTGTTACACAATCTTTCAGATAAATGAGAAGGATTAAAACGAGAAAGGAATTCACGAGAGGGATCTGCCCAAGTTCTTATTGAACCCGGCGTTAATTGGTTCCACCAATTTTTAGCTCTATCTCTCAATGAATGAGAAAATAGTCGGAGCCTCAGTACTTCCAGAGTTATCCCTGGCAGTCTGAACGATCCACAAATTGCTTGGAATGTTTTCAGATGTTCTCGTGCATCCTCAGTAGAAGAACAACTAAATTGGCCAGCGGAATTTATCATGTTGAACATGACATGTTTCAATTCGAAGTGTTCAGCTTCCACGTCTGGCAGGGTAGTTTCCAGTTCAACATGGTCATTGTCTATGTAGTCTCGACAAGTCTGTCGTGCTGCTGCGACAGTGGGCAGCGGCCGATCGTTCTGAGCATCGTTAGGAGGATCAACAATAACCCTAGGGTCATTGTTGTTGTTGGGATCATCTTTCCCATTACCTTGCCTTCCGTTCACCATTGCTTCCAGCATCTCCTCAAGATAGTTGTTTCTTTCTATCAAGAGTCGGACTTGGTTCCTGAGTTGGTACGTGCGTTCGATTTCTGGATCTAGTTCGTACTCAGGTTCTTTGCCTCGTCTAGATCTGTGCATAAGCAAATAGAAAACCTTGTGAAAAGCACAGGGTAAATAACACCACTAAAAACAGAAAATAAAAATGAAGTGCAGTAATAAAAAGGTAAAGGTATGTTTTCAGTCCCCGAAAACGATGCCAAAAACTTGTTGCATGTAAATAGAACTATCGCAAATAGTGCAAGTGTACACGACACAAGTAGTAAAGTGATACTAGAGTATCGGATATTGTCTCCGCAGAGACTGGAAATAACTCTATCATTGAATTGCTGCACATGAAAAAGAAATAGTTTAAATGAATTGTGAAGAAATCTTGAGTAAAAACCAAAGTAAAAGATAAAGAAATTAGATTTAAAGAATAGGCTGGTATTGAATTGCTCAGTAGTGCAGGTGTTGCACTGTTAGAGGAACTTCTATTGTCTGTCGTCGTTCCTGTCGCGGCAGCACCTGTTGCGGTAGAGGTCTGTTGATGTCGCGACAGCGATCAACAACTCTGTACTTCAAGCTTGGCAAGAATCCATGTTATGACTTATCATATCCCTAGGCCCAAGTTTTGTTGATGAACACTTCTTGGATGATACCTCCCGACGTAAATCAAATGATGAACACCAATGTTGTTGAATTCTTCTTTAGCCACTTAACCTTGTACTTATCCCTAAGCCAAGATGGTTTAACCATAAACTGGAAAACATGTATTTACTCCTTTCTTATGCTTAACTCTCCCGATATCAAACAAATGGATAACCTCACAGTGCTCTCCCGATGCTCTTATGAGATATGAAAAACCAGAGTAAATAAACTTGAAGTTTTATTACTTGACAGAAATTTCCTAAAACAATACAATCCTTGCAACTACTTTACAGAATCAACCCTTAGCCCTATGGGGAGTTTAGAACATGATGGAGAAGGAAAAACGACAAGGGTTTAGGGGAAGACGTTTAGGAATGAGATATCCTTCCCAAGGTCGAATTACATGCCTTTATATAGGCCTTGGGTCCAAGTTTTCTAATATGGCAAGAATACAATTTTGAATTAAAGTGCAACTCTATTAAAGACTAAATCTTCTGAGTAGATGCCTTGAATTCGTCCTCTTTTCTTGCCTTGAGTTTCTTCCTTAAACTTTGGGCTTGGCCTTCATTTTGCTTCAGGGCTTAGAAAAATATGGGAGTGGTCCACGACAGACCGGCTTGAAATTCTCTATATGTCGAGCTCCACTTCACTTTTCCACCTCAGCATTCTTCTGTCATCATGGCTGCCACGACAGATGTCACGATCGCCTTTGCTTCTCGACTCCAGCTCTGCAATTTGGCTCTGTTCCTTTGCTGCCACAAATTCGGTCTGAATTCTCTCCCTCCAGAACGCGTTTTCTCTATAAATTGGAGCCACCACATGAGATAATTTTTACCCCTGAAAATTCTCTCCCAAACTTTAGTAGAACGCGAATTCGAAACAGGTGCGATAATGGCGGGTTTGCTGAGGTTAGATGAAGGACACACATGCAATTATCTTCGAAATAATGTAAGTTTTATATTTTTTAGTTTAATTCGAATATGTAAATTTAATTTAGTGTTGCCGACATGATTTGAATATGTAAATGGTATTTATTTTTAGAGTAAAAAAATTAGTAAAATTCGAATATGTCTTTAGATTTTACTTTTAGACTAAGAAAATTAGTTAAATTGGAATATATCTTTGGTATTTACTTTTAGACTAAAAAAATTATTGCTACAGTAGAATATGTGATTAGTATTTACTTTTAGAGTAAGACAATGAGTGAACATTCGAATATGTATTTAGTATCAACTTTTAGACATAAAAAATGTAGTGTGCATTCGAATATGTGTTTAGTATTTAATTGTAGACTAAAAAAATTAGTGAATAGTCTGATATGTTTGTAGTAGTTAATTTTAGACATAAAAAATAATGTTGATTCGAATATATCTTTAATATTTAATTGTAGACTATAAAAAATAGTGAACATTTCAACTCCTTTTTAGTATTTAATTTTAGACATAAAAATAGTGTACATTCGAATATATGTTTAGTATTTTATTGTACACTAAAATTTGTGACATTCAAATATGTGATTATTAATTTGTGTGCGTCTTTAATTATTTGTAAAATGGTGAAGAACGTCAGTTGGAGGTTTTTATCACTCGGATGAGGACGGAACCGGATCCTCGTCTAGCAAATTACATAGCTCTGGCCGGATTTGGGCATGTGTCGAGGATTGTTGGAGGAGGTGCGAAATTAGATGTTGATTTAATCAACGAGCTTGTGGAGAGGTGAAGGCCAGAGATACATACATTTCACTTACACTGTGGTGAGGCGACCATAGCATTAGAATATGTGTCGCATATTCTTGGCTTGCCTATAGATGGGGAGGCTATCACTGGTTCTGCCAATGGCGACTGGGAGAGCTTGTGTCTGGACTTGTTAGGGGTAGAGCCAACCAAATTAGAGGGCAGATGTGTGTATCTGCGGTGGTTGCGTGAGAATTTCTCCAATTTACCCAATGACGCCAATGAAGATGTTAAGAAGGTAAAAAAAAATTTTGTTAGTAGTAATGAAATTATAAATTTATTACATTTTCATATTGTAGGTATATGCTCGGGCGCATATCCTATAGATCATTGAGGGAATATTGGTGGCTGACAAAACCCGCAATAAAGTTCACATGTTGTGGTTGTAGCATTTACGGGATTTCGAAGAGGCCGGTAAATTAATTTGGGGTTCGGCAGTACTTGCATTTCTATATAGGGAGTTGTGCAGGGCCGCGCGTGCTGATAGACACGACATCAGAGGATGTCTTTTGCTGCTTCAGGCTTGGGCGTGGTTTAGAATGCTATTTTTACGCCCTCAGTTGTCTGCGCCAGTTGCTTATGTCTATCCACTATGTTTGCGGTAAGGAACGTAATCTTAACTAAATTTTATTTATAAATTGGTTATTTTCCTAATATATTTTTTAAAATATTAAAGTTATATTTTGATGTTATGTAGGTGGTTCAATACTTTAAGTCATGTTAGGCTTCCTAGTATGATGCATTCTATTAGGCAACATATTGACAAAAAATCTGCAAATGAGGTCAATATTTTAATTTTTATATTAAGTTTAATATGAATATAGTTTAGTTTACTTATTTTAAATGATTTCTATATTTAATTTACAGTTTTTGTGAACCCCGTATTCAGATTCGGAGATCAACGAGTGTCTGCCGATTTTTTCGCCTGAGCTGGTGTCCATTTGGACGGTCGTGGTACCTCTCATCTGGTACACTGTAGTTGAGTGGCATCCGGCCGATCGCGTCCAACGCTAGTTCAGTCATCTTCAAACTATTTCGGTAGATCCTCTCAATTTCAACGAATTACATAGGATGACCCGACAAGGGAAACTTGAGGTACAATAATTAAATTTGGTATAGTAGTTATCAATTTATACATACTTTACAATTTACAAACTATAATTTTGTTGATGTTCTGTGGTAGATGGACTGGTCGGTGAAACACGTACAGTACATTGCACAGTGGTAGGAGAGGCATCAGCGGCAGGCACTGAATGAGTACATGATGTTTGAGGAGCCAATGGTGACCAATGTCTACTTTGCAGGTACTTTGGCAATGGGAAAACGTATCTCCTCACTCCGGATGAACAAGCAGCCGTCGTGGAGCCTGTGCAGCGCAACCGCCCCCAGACTCATCGTACGAGGGGAGCAGGTGGATCACAACATCGAAGAAATGCTTTATTCTCCAGAGCACGGGGGCAACTGATGCCACCGATCCGATTCGCCCCCAGGCCACCGGTCTGATTCACCCACAGGGCCCCACCCAGTTAATGATTCAGCCGCGGCCCCCGAGTCCGACGGAAGACTTTTTCACTCCTTTTGTGGGAATGGTGGATGGATCTTCGACGTCGACTGCGTACAGTTCATTTCCTTGCATGATGGGCGGATCTTCGACGCCGACTATTCCCTATGGTTTTGTCCTCTTGTACCCGTTTCATTCTAGGCCATATGATATTTCTGGCGCCGGGTTCGTCCAGCAAATACCTCCGCAATCATTGTTCTATTCTAGCGGGCCCGTTGGGCTGAGTGGTACTTCTGGAGACGACGACGATGTTAGTCCGCAACCAGTTGTGGTCCAACGTTGACAACGTAATCCCACTCGAACTCGACATCCACCAAGTTGTGGTACCGGCAGACATAGGCAGTAGTCATATTTTTTTCTATGTTTTTTGAAATTAGTTCCTGCAAACTTAGGACTATGTTTTTTTATTTTAATGTTATATAATTTAGTAAGTAATGTTAATATATATTTTCTTAATTGAAGTATTATATGTTCGAAAATAGTAATTGATACTTTCATATTGAAATGATACTTTCATATTTAAAAACTTAAAATTACGTCTAAACCAAATCTCTAACTTAAACTTCCTGCCTTTCAATGTTAAAAATTAACATTAAACACCCCAAGTTTCATAGTCTTGCAATAACATCCTACAATTCTGAAAACTACATCCAAAGGACTCGGTTCACAAAATACAAGTACGCAAGATAAATAACTTACATAACTTCATCAAAATTACATTACTAATCGTAGTCGGTACTTATGTCAGACGTTAAGTTTAGTTCCTCAATTATTTGTTCTTTCTCCTGGCGTCTCTGATAATTTTGTATGAACACATCATTCTCGTCTTGGCCAGCTAACGCATTCGTTGAAGAACTTGACTCGTCATCAAATTTCACGCTAAGCTCGATGTTTAATTCCCCCAGCACGTTTGTATGCCTGAAACATCTTATGCATATCTTTCTTATCCGATAGTGTGAGCATATAATGCTCCTCGGGGCCGGGCTCATTGACTGGTACTTTGACACGCAAGGCCTCTATTTTTGCGCCCGTCGACTCTTTAACCTATTTCGAGATCAACTCAAATAATTAATTTCTTGTGATCGTTTCACTAAAAGATGTGTAGAAGTATGTTCAACGAAAAAAATACAGTAGCTGAATATCAAGCCATACTCGCTCTAAGTTTTGTGATGATACGAAAGTAAGAAGTTTGATGGGATGCCTAAGGCAGAAAGGCAGCCTATTTATCTTTGGTGGTGGTAGGCATGCAGGGATCATATTTGTGTTTTACAAAACGTGAATTCATCTGAAATGTCAGTAATAATTTTGGAATTTGCGTTCTTCAGAACGTAAATATTTATATTCGTACAGAATCCGCGTTCGCGTTCTACAGAACGCGAATTCCAAATTATTGCTTTGCCAGACTTGTGCTGACAATTGTATCATGTCGCGGGAATTTTACTGACATTTCTATCAGAATTCTAAATTATTGGTATGCTACTTCAATAAACGCAATTCTATTTATAAATGAGGGGGCTCAGAATTTCATGCACCTTAACAAAACTTAGAATTACAAAGCTCATCGATTTTCAGAAATGGCACCGCGAATTGAGGCTATAGTATACTACGATGGTCAGATGGTCCCCGATTCATACATTGGGATCATATTTCAATCTGAAAACACTGTTAAGATCAACATTCTGAGGCGATCAACCACGTTTCATTCGCTTAGGACCTCAATATCCAGAAAGGTTCCCAATCGCACGGGGAGGTCGAATTCAACTGTCGCTACTGTCGCTACTGTCGCTACTGTCGATCGGGTTATGACTTCAGAACCTGTTCACGTAGAAGTTAATGATGAAGCAGAACTTTACCAGTTTGATGAGGCTCTTTCTGATGAAGAGTCACGTACACAGTTTGGGCACGATGGTGACGAGATGGGTTTATTTCCTCTTGAACCATCTGACCTTGACGAGCCGGTCAAATCAGAGGAGAGCACATAAAACTCTTCTAACAACGATACAGAGGATGATGAGGACGACGATGTTCGTTCGACTAATCTATATGGACCAATTAGTTGCACAACGTACTACGAGCCACCTTCACACTTCACAACAGTGGATATGGATGGCTTCTTCGATACTGAATTCCTAGAATATCCACAGTTATATCATTTCAATCAATGGAATGTGGGTTCGACTGAGCTACATGATGGAATGGTCTTCAGGACAAAAATACTCGTGGAGGCTGCCATCAAGCATTACAACATAGAGCGCTCAGTTACGTCCATCGTTTGGAAGACCGAGGCTAGGAAATATATTGTAGAGTGTCCTCACAAGTCCGCCATATATAAATGAAGGGTTCGTGTGTTGCAATTGAAAAGGCTGAATGACTTGTAGAAAATAACGAGATATAAAGGGCCTCATACATGCTCCGTTGGGAGCCTGAGCCAAGACCATCCTAACTTGGACGTTCAGGTGCTTTCTGTCGCAATCCTTCCACTCATGAAAGCAAACCCACGTGTATCTGTGCCAGTGTGTATAGCTACCATCAAATCCATTTACAAGTACACCGTCAAATACGATAAGGCATGGTATGCAAGATATCGTGCCATCCAAACACTGTACGGGCAATGGGAGGAATCATACAAGGATCTGCGATCATGACTTCAAGTTATGCATGAATACAATCCAGAGACAGTTGTTGAATTGGATATTGTTTCGAAGTACTACAACGATCGTGTTGTACCAGGGGAGGTCGAATTTCATCACCTTTTCTGGACGTTTCCCCAATACGTAAAGGCTTTCGTCATTGCAAACCTATGCTCCAGATCGACGATACATTTTTATATGGCAGGTACACACAGATCTTACTAATTGCAGTTGTCTATGATGGCAACAGAAAATGTATCCCAGTTGCTTTTGCGATTGTTGAAAAGGAAAATATCCCATCTTGGGAGTTTTTCCTTTACAACCTCCGCAAGTATGTCCTACGCCGAGTTTTACGTACACGTGAAGATGGCATCGCTATTATTTTAGATAGAGGCGCAGGGATTTGGGGAGCAATTCAACGTTTGGGAGATTCATGGAAACCCCTATATATACATCACCGGTATTGTTTGCGGCATATAACCTAAGTTACAGCATCGATTAATAACTTTTAATTTTGGTTTTACTGTCGAACAAATTTTAAATTAGAATTACTTTTATCGATGACAATAACCTAAGTTAATTATGATTAACACTTATATGTCTACAATGATATTTTCCAATCATTAACTTAGTAAAGTTTTAATCTTTACTCTAAAGGGGTAGACTCACTTTTGAAGTAAGCTCATTAACCTGGCAAAGTTTTAATATTTACTCCTAAGCCTGTTAAGATATTAAGAGATAATATGCATGCAATGCCAATTGTCGTATGTCAAACAATTGAAGAAAAAATAAGCACTGACATGATAGACAAAAATGCCAAAGCATTCCATTATTAAAAGCTGAATAGGGAAACAATTTTATATTTAGGATATCTTCATGGGCTCTTTGCTGGAAAGAGTTACAAACTTCTAAGAAAGCTCTTAAATGTTGTCTGACATCTTCATGAGGTGAACCGCTAAATTGTCCAATTAAGTCGAGCATGGTAAACATAACTGGCTTCAACCAAATTGTGCAGCTTAGATATCAAGAGCGACAATGCTTGGTTTGAGACTTTCAAGATCTAGAAATAGATAATATGGATGGATTTGCGTCGTACAGGAACATGTTGCTATACTAGAACTGCATTGTCTCATGTCGTGTTATTTTGGTTGTCGATGGCGTTCTGATTGATGTCAATATTTTGATTGCCGAGGGTATGCTGATTGCCGAATGGATCAATAGGTGGAGCTACCATAGCTTTCAGCTCTCTCCTTATTCTACGAAAAGCTCATTCATTTTTTGTTTAAGCGGGTAATCTTGTGATGTAGGTCTTGCTTTGTTCATACTCACGTGCAAAACCGACAAAATGAGGTCAACCCTTTGAATTAAATGATAATTTAAAATAAAAGTACATGAAATTAAAAATGAAGCTAGCATTACAAAAATAACATAAAATGAAACAAATGTGCAAGAAATTAAAAACAAAATCGCTATTGTCAATTCCGGCAACGACACCAAAAATTTGTTTCTTGTTTTAAGTGCTACGTAAACAGTGCAACTGTACACGTCGCAAGTAATAAAGTGATATGTATCAAGTATCATCTCCACATGGATTGGTTTGGGCAACTTCGCTTAAGTTACTGCGTTGTAAAAGAGATAGATTGAATAATGATGAATAATGAGCAAAATAAACTAAGTAAACAAAAATAGAGGATAGAGTAATTGAATAAGAGAGTAGGCCATTGTGAGTCGTGGTGTGATGATCGAATGAGATCGTTGTAGTACTTGGTTGCTGAAGCAACGCAATTCTTTTGACAATTGAAACCAGTTGAATTGCTTGGGCAATTGTAATTGCCATGGAAATTAAGAGTGGAGCGATTGTATTGGCAACTGGGTGACTTCATTCAAAGCTCGGCGAAGCGTTCTTCAATGGCTTCTTATTATCCCTAACTCGAAACACTAGTTAATTGTGTATAACTTGGTGATACATCCCTACGTTAATCATGGGTAAACTACAACCGATCTTGCGCTCATTTTAGCCGTTGAAATTCGTAACTTATTCCTAAGTCAGATTAATCTTCACCAATGATCTTTTGAATGAAGACCATGCTCATTCGTTTCTTAAATCTAACTCTCCCGATATTAGATAAATTTGTGAATTCACAAGATCTTCTCTCAATTCACTCGCAATTAAAATAAGAACGAAGAATGAACAAACTTTGAAATTAAATTGCAACTCAAAAACCTAAATAATCTAAACGTTTATCAAAACCACAAACCCAAAATAACCCAAGCTATTTCAATTTAGTCCATGGATGGGTTGAAAGAAATAAACAAAGAATAAAATCCAAACATCATGTAAATCAAAAGAAAAGGAAAAGAAATAACATATGGAGGAGACAAGCTCTTCCAAGATCATTCACGCTCAACTCCTCTTGTAACACCCTCTTCCCGGTCTGGTAAAAAACCAGGTCGAAAAGTGTTACCAAAAACATATTCGGAGATCGAAACTTAATCGAAGTTTAAAATCTTGTTCGAAATATTGTATTAATCTCTTTTAGGACTTAACAATTTAACTTAATAACAACTTACTCAAATTGAGATTGATTTTAAACATTTTTTAACTTAGGGACTAAATTGTAAATATTACAAATTAGAGATTTTTTAATCAAAATTAGTCTTACTACCACGAAGTTCAACTTATAAACAGAATAACTGTAAATTTTCATACTATTCTGATATCATTTACCAATGTAATTAGACCTTACAAGTTTTAAGAACTAAAATGTAAATTTTATAAAACAAGGGTTTGTAACCGAAATTCATATTACTATGCTGAAATTAAACTTAGTAATTATTATCCTGCGAAATTTCATTACTAACGGAGGTCAATTACCTATCTGATTAGACGATACAATATTTAGTGACCATTTTGCAAATTGTCCAAAATTATTTTTATTCGAATTAAACTATCAAGTGAATCTCATACCTTATCAAATTTTACCAGCAAGCTTAAAAATTATATTTCTAATAACATACAAAATTGTAAGACATTTTGAACTCATTTACTAAATTTTTACTAGTTAAGCCAAACTAAGTCATTTATAATATCTTTAAGCCAACTAATGTGACATTGTAAGCACTTAAAATTTATACAGAACATAGTCCTAACAACCGCATCATAGCTAACTAGTTAAGTTATTTTGCCACTATACTAGGAGTTTATAAAGACAAATTAAATTACTCTAAGCTTGTAGTGACTTGCCGGTCTTCCAACTTTTTCGATCTTGAACCGAACATTTTGCTAGCCTGAAATGTTATGAAAATGAATGTATTATTCTTACATAGTTTTAGTGAAGTAGCCAATAATAATGAATGAACATATCATGTAATGCAACATGTCTCAATGACAACAATAACTATCACTTCACCAATACACAATATCCTGGCAACAAAGATCAATAACAATCAGAATGTCATAGCACAACACTTATCATATTAAGTACCATTGGATACACATATTCACTGTACACCAAATTACACAATCGAAAAATAAGCTGTAGCTCTGGAACATATATCCCTTACATATCTGCCCTTATTTTTTTCACATATAGGTTATAGTCTTAGACCGTCGTCATCCTTACATGGTGAGTTCAAATAATTTTATGGCATGTCAATTGTATCCAATGTCCATAAACACACAAATTCACATAGTTTATAATTTTCATATCATATCACGTAGTATTTTATATTATTTTTCATATATCACATGCATGTAGCATATCATGGTCATATTCGAACATATCAAAGTAATGCAAGGTACTTACCAAAATTTTCATTCAAACATAATTGTTCTACGTGAGCCCTTAACAAATGCAAACATAACCATAAAAATAATGCAACGGGACGGCCAAGCCTATCCCTTTGACACAACTACACTCACCTCGACAACTCGATGATTTTTAAGAATCTCGAATAACAACGTCCTTATCTTTGGCCTTTAAAAATGACGGTTGTCCCTTATCAACCTTTTGAACTAGGTTAATTAATAGGGATCAGTTAGGATCGATAAAATAATATCAAATTAATACAAAAATATTAATCAAATTCGATACTAAAACTTAGATTAGCCAATGATCTAAGCTTACCCCAACGATAGCAGGGATTCGAATTATCGAACCGAAAAACTCAAACCTACTAACTTGTTACCGAATCGATCTATTTCTTCCTTATTATTTATGTTGCATACTCGAGCTCCCTTTCCCTATTTATAATTGAATTTGGCCGGCTATCTAATGCACTCTTCATTCAGTCCACTTGCCATGTGGTGGGTAAAGAAATAAGATTCATGGCCATAATTTCATTAACGTGGAAATTGTCCTTAAACATTGTCCATGTATGGACCAACTTTGCCACTCCATTTCATGGTTGTGCCGCATGTCCCGGTGACTCACGGCATTCCTTATTTGTTGTGGGTCCCACCCCATATATATAAATATATTACTATTATTATTATTATTATTATTATTATTATTATTATTATTATTATTATTATTATTATTATTATTATTATTATTATTATTATTTTACAATTATTATTAATAATAATAAACCATAAATTAACTCGAATAATTTAAATAAAATTGAATAAATTATACAATTAATATAAAATATGTAATTACCAGACCCTAATTTCAACTAGACCAATTTTTGAGATATTACTCCTCTCTCCTCCCTCATTGTTTTTGCGTTCAACCTTTAATAGAGGGGGAGAGATCAAATTTTATTTAATTGAATGATTCATATCTTGGAGTGAAAGATTAGGTTTATTTCCTTATCTAAATATATGGAAATAATTCAGGATTTATTCCCTTAACCAAAGTAATTTTATTTTCTATCCTTATTTACATATCTTCACATTTAAGAGATATAAATTGAGATTAATGGCGTCAAGATTCTCTCATCTTCATCTTCAACAGCTTATAAGTCGAATCTGAACTTTGTCTTATGCGATAAAGATGAATTTTAAAAACTTTTGCATTTATTCCCGACTTGCCCTGACAATTACTCGACAATCAGCTCGACAAATCTTTCAGTATTCTTCTTACTTTCCACAAAAATCCCTTTAGAAATGGCCCTTACTTGTCACGGTAAATTTCACTTGCCACGATAATCGAGTCCTGCACACAATAGAGCACACCAACAATGAATTTTCTATAAAAACCAACAAAATATGATATCAAGCTCAATGGCCAAGGAAATTACAAAACTATGCATCAATGACTACAAATGCAACTAAACGAGCATATGTCTAACAATAATATAAGTAAAAATATAAAAAATAGTAATTTTACACACTTATCATTAATCCCACATCAGAAAGAAAAATAAAGGTCTTAGGATATAAATACGGTGGCGTTATACATCTTATTAGACATGTCTTTTGAAAAGAAGATAATGACCCTATAACACAATATATATGTTCAAATAAGTGTATTCTTGAATCTGTAACTTCTAATCAAGATTGGAAATTACAGTTCACACCTTAAATAGTGGGTTCTTAAAATCTTGAACAAAATTAATACAATTAATCTGTTACAAATAATTATTTAAAAAATTCATCGGTTATAAATTTAAATGATTAAAAAATTGTGTATTTTTTATTGCTAGGCTATTAATGTTTTGAAGAAAAAAATCGAAGATAATTACTCAATGGCGGAGGCACATGGCACGAGAGCATTTGCACCTCTATCATTTGGGGAGATTTTAGTGTTACATTTAAAAAAAATTAATTTAGTGTGAAGAGGGGAGAAATGAAAATCTGTATCTTTATTTAAAAAAATATTTTAAATTCTATTTTTAAATTTTTAGATTCGCCACTAATTATACTTAAATAGTGTTTATAACTTTTACGTTTTCAAATCAATAATTAAATGATCTTAACCAGTGCTTATCAATATCGATTATTATGTAAAAAAAATATCGATTAACAGACTCCTAATTATCCTTTGGAGGAAACATTTTATTTTTACAATATTGGTAGAGATGGGAACGGGTCGGGTCGGTTTTTAGCCCACCCGATCCGAAAATACATATCATATATCCGCACCCGACTAGACCCGAACATATCTCTTAAAAAAAAGCTGACCCGACCCGAAAATAAATACTCTATACCCGCACCTGACCCGACCTATAGAAGAAAATAAATTTTAGGGACCTAATTATAAAAATAATAATTTTAAGAGACTTAATTGTAAAAAATTAAAAATTTAAAGACTAAATTATAAATAAAAACTTAATTTTAAGGACCTACGTATAAAATATATAGAGAGAGACTATTATTATAAATATCTCTAAAAAATTAAGGGAAAATTACACAATTAATTTAGGGTCGGAACCCGACCGGGTCGGGTAAAATTAAATTTGTTCATTTTATATTTTAAAATTAAAAGATTGTCTTCATACTTTTTTTGTGAAATTAAGTTTTTATAGTAAATTTTATTTAACTTTTTTTTTATACTTCCCTAATTCCAGTTCAACTTTAATATTAAAGGTTGACAACTATAAAAAGATAAAAATAATTTTTTAATCTCTTAATTTACAGTTTTTGTTAATTTAATCCGTATCTTTAAAATTAAATAAAAATCATCATTAATTAAACAATATTAATTTCAATCATGTATGTATATGGTTAATTTTTTTAATATGCTGGTGTGATACAAGAGTAGCATCCGTTCAACTTTTCTTAATCTTTTTTAATAAGACATACACCGTGCAGAACTGGTGTTCAAACCCGAGTCACCTTAATGAATTACATCATTCTTTACCATTGAGAAAAGCATGAGTGATTTTGTATATGGTCAATTTTAAAATAATATAAGAGCCTTTAATGTATTTAAACCTTATAATATCTATATCTGAGACATTTTTAGATTTATGTAAAGGTAAATGAGTTTCAATGATTTGCTTCATGCCCTAAGAGTGGCCCGAAATTCATACTATAAACATAAAGACGTAAAGTGGGAAAAAGCTTAAAACTTTAACGACTTTCCAACAGTAACAACAACAAGAAAACAACAAATTTTTTTTGATATATATATATTTATAATATATAGGGAAAACTACATCGGTGGTCTTACTCACCTTGTTAATTGTAAATAAAATCTCATACCAAATTACTAAGCTAAGTAAGAACTCAAAACTTGCAAGAGAATTAGCTAGACTTTCCGCTTCACTTTTTGTCTTGGCATCTTCGCCACTAGAATTATACAATGCCAACAAAGCTAATTTTATTTGAGGTGCTTGAAATCTAATAACTTTAACACTTCTAATTCGACTTTCTCATCGAGTATTACACAAAGATTTCACTGTAAAACCTTTAATATTATCAACTAAAATCTTCTATTTTTTGGTAGAACTTGCAAATAATGTGTATATGCGTTGCACAATTCCAAAAAAATAAATAGCTTTCACACAAGAATGTGCCATATCTGATATAGTGAGATTAAGACTATGACAAGCACATGGCATATATAAAGCCCTTGGATTTATTTCAAGTAACCTTTTTTGAACCCCTTGATGTTTTCCTTTCATATTTGAACCATTGTCATAACCTTGACCCCTAATATCATTAACATCTAAACCAAGTGACTTGCATACACCTAATAATTCATTAAAAAGGCCAAATCCGAAAGTATCATTTACTTTTAAAAACTCTAAAAAAAACTCATCTATTTTTATTTCGTTACTTGACACATTAACACATCGTACTATCAAATTCATTTGTTCTTGATGGCTCACATCCGGGGTACAATCAAGAATAATAGAAAAATATTTTGCCTCTTTAATAATCTTTATTATAGAAGTTCTAACACCATGAGCCAAAAGAGAAAGCAACTCATTTTGGATTGTAGGCCCAAGATAGTGGTAATGAATTTCTTGATTTTGGATACGTCTAATATGATCTTGCATTATTAAATCAAATTCGGCTATCATTTCAATTAAACCTAAAAATTACCATTACTATCTTCGTAAAGTTTCCCGCTACATCCACGAAAAGCTAAATTATTTTTGGCAAGACATTTCACAACGGATATAATTCTTATTAAAACTTGTCTCCAACGTTCCTTTTCTTTTGAAATTCCTTCTTGCAAATCTTTATCAATGCCTTTATTCTTTTCTAATATTATTCTTGTTTCATTCCAAGCATTCATATTAGTCATATGCTCAAAACTATTTTTATGTTGTTTAAGTCTCTCACTCAAATGCTTCCAATCATCCATTCCATCATTTGCTAAAATACTTTTGTTATTTTGAGAACTAAACAATTTACAACAAAAACAATATATTTTATTCACATGTCTAGAGTAAACTAACCATTTTCTATCAAAAGTTTCTCCATTGTTTAATTTTCTAGAATAATATGAGTACGAGAAATGTCTAGAAAGACTATCCTTAGGAAATGTGAGATTCAATTCTCTAATGGGCTCTTTTCCAATCAAAATGTCTCTAGATTTAGTATCAAGAACACCCCAATTTCTAGGATCATAGACATCGAAAGGAAAAATTATATGTTCATCAACATCAACATTTGACTCACCAAGTACATTATTATGCTCATTATTCAAATTAATAGTATCATTATTATTCAAATTAGCATTATCGACATTGAGGCAATTATCGTCACTTAAATTTTCATCATTCAAATTTTCATTAGAATGTTCAATATTATCTTCATTTATGCCCAACACATCACCGTCTAAAGGTTCATCTACTTGTTTTGGAAAAAAATTATTTAAAGCTCCCATTTGTGATTCTACCAATTCTTGTGTTCGTTTTCTTTTTTTCCTTTTTTCACTACCGGAAGCATGCTTTTTTGTTAACATTATACTATAAAAATTTTAAAGAAAAAAGTATAGAATGATAGCACCTGATTTTTTTTGTCGTTGAAGCTCTGTCGCAAACTTGGTTATAGCATATCAACAGTAAAATTTCCTTGAATAAATGAGTTCTTGCCTTCTTGAAGTATCGAACCAAAAATTATAAATACCAAGTTTAAAATAAATTGTGAGAAACTAACATAAGAAAGAGAGAAAGTGGTGAGAAATTGAGATAGGAAGAGTAAGAAAAATGTAAATAAAAATATTATTTATAGGTGTATATAAATTTTTTTATTCTCAATTTAAAATTAAAAAAATTAAAATATTATTAAATTCTTAATTATGACCCTATAAAATACTACTATGTAGACTAAATATCACATCACTATTAATAGCCATTTTTAATGTTCTTATTTTTACTTTTCAATGCTTTCATTCTTAATTTACTTCAAAATATAATAATAATAAAAAAATTAAAAGGAAATGAACGGTAAAAAGAAAAGGACGGTAGAAACAATCTGATGGGCCCCACTTTTCAATGCTTCCTTTCTTAATTTACTTCAAAATATGGTAATAAAAAAAACTTAAAAGGAAATGAACGGTAAAAAGAAAAGAACGGAGAAACAATCTGATGGGCCCCACTTTAGTTCAATTTCCTAGAGTGATAATTACAACTTTACAGGATAATTATTTTTTTATCCAAACAAATTCTAATTCTTTAACGGATAAAAATATATATAAAATATATTTAAATTTTTTAATAACTGCTGGGCCCTGCCTCCCTGGGGCCCTGGGTCGTCGCCCCGGTTGCCTAGGCCCAGTGGCGGCTCTGATTGGGGACGCGGGACGCCACCTTAGGGCCGTCCCCGTGCTTCATAGGTTTTAGATATATTGCAGTATAAGGAAGATATGACTGAATAGGGAGTGATGTAGAAATCACAATAGTCTCTCTTATTTGATTTGTTAATTATAATACTATGAAAGTTCTCATCACGTGGCAGGGATAGCTTAGTTGGGAAAACGTTAGACTCAAAATTTGAAGGTTGTGTGTTTGATCCACGCTCACTGCAAAAGATTTTCTGTTTTTCTTTCACGCTAGTTTTCTTATCAAAGCCCGCTGGGACTGGGTGTCTGGGTCAAACTCTTTGTATTTTGATTTTGTGATGAAGAGCCCACTGTGACTAGATCATCTCATTGAATTTGAAGGTCCAAACAAATAATAAAATAAAGTCAGGTTTTCTTTTCAATTTTTTACATGTTTATTTATTTCATATTATATATATTATATACGAACATAAAATAAATAAATGTTTCTTTTAAACGTTAATTATAAAAAAAATACTCTCATTGCGTCTAAATATTATAAAAAGATTATTAGTAAATTATCTTGGTTAAATTCTATGGTTATTAGATGTATAATGTATAAGTACTGAGTTTTTAGTATCTAAACTCTAATTTGGTCAATTTCTAGTCATGTATAAAAATATTATTAAAAATAATAAAGAATTCTTGGATTAGAGAATTAAAATCAAGGGGGAAAGAAGCCCTAGGTGAAGGCGATATGCACAAAAAATAAGGATTTTTTTTTCAAAATTTAGGGATTATTAAATTGATAGATTAGCAAAGTAAAACATTTGGGGTAGAAAGTTAATTAGGGGGAGATGCATGTTTGTTTTGCAACTAACAAGTTGTTTGTTTTCTTCTCAATTCAACTAGACATTGCAGCACAAACCCTCGTTTCCCCTACTTGTAAAAGCTTTTTATTTTATTAAAAAGAAAAAGAAAATTACCATGCATATGCAATGCATAACAAGAAACTTGTTTAGGTCCCCTACTCCACGTGGAATAAAAATACTTTATCATTTTTTTGCCCCTATTTATGTCCTTGCACTAAAAATTAGGTCTAGGGTTTAAGGAATTTAAAGTAGCGTGTATTTTTAGGGTGTAGGATTTAGAATTTAGGGGTACTGCTTAGAATTTAATTTTTTAGTGTTGTGGCATAAAAAGGAGCACAAAAAAGGCAAATGATTACATATAAAAATCTTCCGCCTCTTTTCGGTGCCCCTTTCTATGCCCCAACACTAAAAAATTAAATTTCAAGTCATAACCCTAAATTTTAAATCTTAAACCCTATACCATATATTCTAAAAATACACGATACACTAAATTTCATAAACCCTAAATTTAATTTTTAGTGTGGGGACATAAATAGAGGCACTGAAAAGAGTAGATGATTTCTATTTCCAGTCCACATGTGTATGCTTGTCTCTCTTGTTTTTATTTGTTACATATACTTATAGTAATAAATTATTGGATGAGTTTTTTTAATGGTATTGGACGAGTCTTAATTCAATTAATACGGTTGTTTTTATAATGATCTAAAAAATAATTTAAAATTTCTTAAATACATAATTTATTTCGATTTGAAGCTTAGAGATTATAGACAAAAAATAAAATTTTGATAAAAAAGTATGCATATTTTCACTATAAAACTCAAACTATAAATTTCTAACCATGTATCCTATAAAACTAAACCATAAACTCTATACCCTAATTTTCAAACACTAAAATTAAATCGTAAACCTTAAACCCCTAACCTCTTAAACTAAAATACAACTTGCGTATCAAAGTTGCCAAAAAAAAAACTATACACAAAACCTCTAAAGCTGCCAACATATATGTATAAAATCATTCAAAAGAAAATTTTATGTAGTATATACCAATTTTCTGAGGAAGAGCAATCCAATTCCCTCCAATACCATATTGTTCGATATAAGCCTTGAGCTTAGCATCTTTTTTTGATGACCGTGATCCTTTTTTCACGTTGAATTTGTCACATTAAGGAGCTCAACTCATGTCGTCTGAACAATTTTTTCTTGTTTCAAAACAAATGAAAAAGCTGGTTAGATGAAAAGGAAAGAGCATGATTTATAGCTGGCAATGGCATTAGGCTAGCTAGGGCCAGAGAAAGTTATGTACTTTCTTTGGCATTCTTTTTCTTCTTCTAGAGCTTGGGGTTGAGTTTTGTATTTTACTTTGTTCACTGCTTGTTTTAGTTTTACTCTCTAATATATCATTTGGATATTTATTTCGTTTAAGCGTTCTTGTGTATCCTCTCACTCGTTGTAAAATTAATCCATTTAGCTTTGGTTTTCTTAGTGCTGACCGAGGAAATATCTATTTAATTCTTTCTTTTGTATCACTATCAAAAAAATGTGTAATTGTTGAGAGAATTTATGATGAAATTTGAATTTATTATCGAAATTTCTGAGGGAAGAGAGGGGTAGCAAAATGATGGACGAATCAACATTTTCGAAGAGATAAAATATTTTGTTAGGAGTTTACTGACGAAACATTTAAAATTCGTCAGAAAATTATATATATATATAATATACTTTATGTTTCCGATGAACATATATTTCTCGTCGAGATATTAAAATATATAAAAAATCTGAATTTATCAATTTCTCGTTCACTTCTACAAGAGACAGATATTTTATATTAATTTTTGTACCAACACCTGGTCTCGATCAAACCATTCACACTTAACAAAACAATGCACTTCACTGGCTAGCCCGGATATTGAATCTGTATAACTTCAACAAGCCGTCCAAAATAATCACTTTCACCGTTTATAAATTGGAGCCTTTAACACCAACACCTTCATTTTGGTGATGGTTTATCTGAACTATAGGACATTGTGCGAAATTTAAAACCATTTACTTTATAATACGAGAATGATTTTACCAACAGATGTAGGCCCATGGCAAGTGCATTTAAAAATATGTTTGTGATATTAATCATCGGTACTTGAACCTATAGAAAGTTACCAAAAATTAGAATTTTTGGCATATTTCTATAATTCCTTTCCAGTAAAAAAATGTAACTTTACTTACAAATTTGTTGAACCATTTTTGAGAATTTAGTATCAAGTGTAGCATCAATTTGTGCGTCACTCAAATGAGGTTGATAATATCTTTTGTAACACCCCGGTTTTAGGGCCCGTGAGTTATCGGTGTTGATCTAGGATTAATTTCGGGTTAAATTTAAATTAAAGAGCTGATTTTTATAAAAGTTCTCATTATTTACGATAACGCCATTAATGAAAACTTTAAGAGGGCTTTAAAAATAAAAATCACTCATCTTCTTCCAAAAACCATATTCTCTCATTTTCATCTCCTTTCCTCCACTGAAGACTTTTGAAGGTAAATCTCCTTTTTTTTTTCCTTGTCTTACTTAAATTTAACTTAAATTAAAGTTGGTTTTGCAAATCCCATTAATTCTCAACCTTGAAATTTCAAGATTTATGAAAAGTGGGGATTTTGGGTGAAATCCCGTATGGGTCTTTCAGGGCAGTATTTTGGGGTGTTTTTAAAGTTTATTTTGAAGTCATAACATGTTAAAAAGGTTGATTAATTATAGTATACCCGAAACTAGTCTTAGGGGTGGATTTTAGAAGTGAAATAAATGAGTTTTAGCATGATTTTGTGATAAAAAGAGAGCTGGAGGTATGTGGACCTTGGATAGGTGTTTTTAGATGTTATTTTATGATTTTTGAGTGGTGGTAGTGCTGGTTTGATTGGATTCCTGAAACCACTGTTGTAGGTGATTTTTAGAAGTGGAAAATAAGAGTTTTTAAGGTGTTTATGTGGGGAAATGAAGGGCTGATGGTTGTACAGCCTTCGGGTGATGTTTTGGACATGTTTTAGAGTGTTTTAAGAGTTTAAATTGAGGGGTAATGGCTGGGTTTTGCTGGAGTACAAAAATGAGAATATTTGGGAGGATTTCGGCTTTGAATTTTTGAGAAAATATTGTGGAATTATGAGCTGAGGTATAACAACAGATTTTTGGTTGATTAAGAGGTTAATACATTGTTTTTGATTGGTTAGAAACACCAGAATTGGCCTTGGGTGGTTCGGACACGGTCCCGAGAAGTTCGAAAGCTTGAAACGACTTTGTGGTTTGCATTGGTGTGCAAATGGTGAGTGGAAATTGTTTTGAGGTTTAAATATGTTCAAAGAGGTTTCTTGGGGGTTTGGGTGGAGCCTTGAGGGGCTAGCCTAAACCCAAGTGTAAGTTGCTATTTCACCTTAATAAGGGGCAGTCTGCCGAAACGGACTATCCTCGTTTGTTACGGATCTAGGAATGTTGTAGGCACGTTCCTACAATAAAAACAACAAGGAAACAACAAAAATTATATGACATATTTATGTTAAATAGGGACTTAAAGATGAACAAAATAAAAATAATAATAATATAGAGTAATATGATAATTTTGGCGTTTTGGAAAGAACTTCAACGATGGTGAAGAAGGCTTCGAAAACGACCGATGTTGGAAACGCTAAACTCGAAAGAACCTGCACAATCTACTGAGCAAACCCGAATCGAATCTGTTTAACGTCGAAGGTCTTGGACCCGCTAAATAGCAATTTAGGAACTCGAAGTATCAATGACAAACAAACAAGTTTGAGTGTCGAATAGTTCTAAAAAGAACCGAAAAGAGAAAATTCTCTCAAATGTAATTTTTATTCAAAAGTTGGTAACCTTTTACATGAAGATCTCGGCTTACATATATATGGCATGGGTAGTTGCACAAATTCAATTTGTGGTACAAATTAAAGAAAAGAAAAATAATAATAATAATTAAAATTCAAAAGGGATAAACCACCCTTATGGGCGGCACACCATTCTGGCCACAAATTTGAAGTGGCGCCACCCTTGGAATTAAACACATGTATAATGTGCTTTGAATTTTGAATTCAAACCACCAACTCCTTTCATCCTTATCCGCCCGCACAATGGAAAGAATTCGGATGCACTTGGCTCTTTGATGGCCCAATCGTGCATGGTTCATGCAAAATGTACACTTGCTTTGATATGTGTTTGTTGATGATAATGGGCTGCTGCACACATATTGATAATGGGTGCTGCACACATATATAAAACATTATTATAAATTACATTATCAAATTATTCCAAACATATGTATCATATTATATACGTATACATATTTAAATATAACTAATAAGTAGTATAACCTAAACATGTCATATCTCAATATGCAACACATTAAAAGGCTTACTATCTAAGGCACATATATTATCAAATGATTCAGAAATATTAGCACAAGTAAGGAAAAGAGTTTCCCTGAAACGTTGCGCCCTAGATCGTGTAATTGGTCCTAACGGTAATACCTCCGGATCAGCAACATGTGCTGGTGAAGACGTGCTCACATCATCCCCCCTTCTTGAAAAGGATTTGTCCTTAAATCTGTACAATCACCATAAGGGGTTAAGTCAGAAACATTAAATGTGGCACTTACATTGTATTCCCCGGGTAGATCTAACTTGTAGGCGTTGTCATTCACTTTCTCCAACACCTGAAAAGGACCATCTCCTCGCGGTAACAGCTTGGACCGCCTTTGGGCCGAAAATCTTTCCTTTCGGAAATGAACCCAAACCCAATCACCAACATCGAAGGTGACTCGCTTCCTTCCTTTGTTTGCTTGCTTTTCATACTGCTGAGTCCTTCATTATAGGTTCTCCTTAACCTGTTGATGTAACTTCTTCACATAATCAGCTTTGCTTTGACAATCCCTGTTCGTCACCTGTTCCTGTGGCAAAGGCAACAAATCTAGAGGCGTAATAGGATTAAAACCATAAACAACCTCAAATGGTGACATTTTAGTAGCAGAATGTACAACATGGTTATAAGCAAACTCAACATGTGGCAAACAATCTTCCCAAGTCCTAATATTCTTTTTAATGATGGAACGAAGTAAAGTAGATAAAACCCTGTTAACAACCTCAGTTTGTCCATCAGTCTGGGGATGGCAAGTGGTAGAAAACATGAGTTTCGTACCTAATTTACTCCAAAGAGTCCTCTAGAAGTGACTCAAAAACTTCACATCCCTGTCAGAAACAATCGACCTAGGAATACCATGTAAACGTACAACATCCCTAAAGAATAAGTTAGCCACATTAACAGCATCATCAGTCTTATGGCAAGCAATAAAATGTGCCATTTTCGAGAACCTATCAACCACAAAAAATATACTATCTCTACCTGTCCTAGTTCGAGGCAATCCCAAAACAAAATCCATCGATATATCAGTCCAAGGGGAATCAGGAATAGGTAAAGGTAAGTACATACCATGTGGTGAAACCTTCGATTTCACTTTTCTACAAGTCACACAACGCTCACAATACCTTTCAACATCTCTGCGCATCTTAGACCAAAATAGATGCTCCTTCAAGGTATGTAACGTCTTGGCGACTCCAAAATGACCCATCAATCCACCTTCGTGCGCTTCACGGATCAGTATGTCACACATCGAACCCTGTAGAATGCATATCATGTTTTCTTTGAAAAGATAACCATCATGCCTGTAAAATTTTCCATCTGCACCTTTCGAACAAGCATTAAACTTATCTCTAAAATCAGGATCATCAGGGTATAAATCACGAATATATGCAAAACCAATCAGATGTGAATCAAGATAACCCAAAAGTGCATACCTACGTGACAATGCATCAGCAACGACATTTTCTTTCCCTTTCTTGTAACGAATGACATAAGGAAAAGATTCTAAGAATTCAACCCACTTAGCATGTCGTTTATTCAATTTATGCTGACATGTGATGTAACGTAAAGCCTCGTGGTCGGTGTGGATCACAAACTCCTTAGGCAACAAATAATGATGCCATGTCTCCAATGCCCGAATCAGTGCATGCATCTCTTTATCATAAACCGGATAGTTCAATGTAGCACCACTCAATTTCTCGCTAAAGTAAGCAACGAGCCTCTTTTTCTGCATCAAAACAGCACCTATACCAATCCCAGAAGCATCGTATTCAATTTCAAACGTTTTATCAAAATCAGGTAATGCTAACACAGGTGCTCTAGTCAGACAATCTTTAATTTTCAAAAAGGCATCTTCTTGTTCCTTACCCCAAGAGAAACTAGAATTCTTCTTAATAATACCAGTTAAGGGGGCAGTAATGGAACTAAAATTAGGAACAAACCGTCGATAAAAACTCGCTAAACCATGAAACGATCTAACATGAGTAATCGATGTCGGTCGTGGCCATTCCTGAATTGCCTTTATCTTCTCAGGATCAACTTCAACTCCCTGAGAACTAACAATGTAACCAAGAAATGTGAGTTTGTCAGTACAAAATACACATTTCTCCATGTTACCAAACAATCTTTCTTCTCGCAAAACCTGTAGAATAGCTCGCAAATGTTCTACGTGATCCTGTAAAGACTTGCTATAGATCAAGATATCATCAAAGTATACAACACAAAATTTACCAATGAAAGATCGCAGAACATGATTCATCAAACGCATAAAAGTACTAGGTGCATTAGTTAAACCAAAAGGCAATACTAACCATTCGTACAAACCTAGCTTTGTCTTGAAGGCTGTTTTCCACTCATTGCCTTCTCGCATGCGAATCTGATGATAGCCGCTCCTTAAGTCAATTTTGGAGAAGATGACGGCTCCGCAAAGCTCGTCCAACATGTCATCAAGTCTTGGAATGGGATGACGATACTTAATTGTGATCTGGTTCACATCTCGACAATCTACGCACATCCTTCAAGAACCATCTTTCTTCGGCACTAATAGCACCGGAACAGCACATGGGCTCAAGCTCTCTCGAATGTAACCATTGTCCATCAACTCAGTAATTTGCCTTTGAAGCTCTTTCATCTCTTCAAGGTTGGTTCGATAAGCTGGCCGGTTCGGAATAGTAGCACCTGAAATGAAATCAATCTGGTGCTCAATGCCACGAAGAGGTGGCAATCCCTTTGGTGTTTCAGCTGGAAACACGTCCTCAAACTCCTGCAAAAGTGTCAAAATCGGTGAAGGTAGATCATTAGGAAAATTTGTCAATAAACAATAATCTTTAAACATCAAAATATGATTAGATTGTTGAAAGGAAAGACATTTCCTGATTTCTCTATTGCTCGCATACACGGACATCTTCTTCTTCTCTTTTGCAGTCTCTTTACTCTTTTTCAAGCTTGCCTGATCTTCAAACACTTGACTCGGTGTCAAATGAGCCAAAGTGATCTTCTTACCTGCATGCATAAAAGAGTAACGATTTGTATAACCATCATGCATTACCCTTTTATCATACTGCCAAGGGCGTCCTAATAGTAGGTGAGTAGCATCCATGGAAACAACATCACAAAGGACCCCGTCCTTATAGTTTCCGATCGAAAATGGTACAATAGCCTGTCTGGTCACTTTAAGCTCGCCACCATCATTCAACCATTGTAACTTATATGGATGAGGATGCTTTGTCATTTTCAGACCTAACCTGTCAACCATCACTGAACTGGCAACATTAGTACAACTACCACTATCAATAATCACAACACATACCTTGTCTTGCACCTTGCATCGTGTGTGAAAGATATTCTCACGCTGTAGATCATCCGGTACCTGTTGCACATTCAGACTTCTTTTAATAACCAAAAGTTCCATAACCTTACCAGATTCAGGAACCTCTAGGTTGGTCTCGTCTTCCTCTTCAGTAGGGACATCATGTACTTCCTCCTCGGAATCTGACTCAATCTCACCATCATCTTGCATCAACATAACCCTCCGGTTAGGACATTGACTAGCAACATGTCCTCTTCCAAGGCACTTGAAACACATGATATCTCGCGATCGTTCTTTTACCACCACTTGTTGTTTGCCACGCCCATTATCAGCAACGAGAGGCTTTGGTGTACTGGATTCGCCTTGCTCTCGAATCCGAAGTGGCGTTTGAGATGCTTGTTTCCTGGAATTGTTAGGAGTATATAATGGATTTGAAAAAGATTTAAAGGAAGGGTTACCTCGATTTGAAGACTTCCTGCGCTGCTGTCGTTCAATATTTATTGCCATCTGCACCATGTCATCAACCTCGACATAATGCTGTAACTCAACAGCGTTGGCAATCTCGGTGTTCAACCCTGCTAGAAAACGCGCCATGGTAGCTTCTCGATCTTTCTCGATATTCACACGTATCATAGCCATTTCCATATCCTTGAAATAATCCTCAACGCTCCTATTTCCCTGTTTCAAATTTTGCAACTTTTGAAACAAATCACGATGATAGTGAATAAGAACAAGCCTTTTACGCATTAGTCGCTTCATCTCGATCCATGTTGCAACTGGATCATCACCAGTACGTCTACGACTAAGCAGTAACTGGTCCCACCATATCAAGGCATAATCAACAAACTCTGTTGCTGCTAATCGAACATTCTTTTGTTCCGAGTAATTATAACACTCGAAAATGTGCTCCACTTTGCTTTCCCAAGCCAAGTATGCATCAGGATCTGAACGTCCCTGAAAAGAAGGAATGGTAACTTTAATGTTATTCAAATTATCGTCTACCTGTTGCACACGTCCTTGTCTAGGAGTATGCTGCCTCGGTGACCGTTCGACTTCATTTTCGTTCAATACATCATTAACAGAGTTGGATCCTCCATCAAACCTATCCATCCTCAACTGTAATGGCTCTAAGGCGGTAGCCACTACTCGTTGCATCATTCTCTCTAAGGCTTGCATTTGAGGAATTGGTGGATCCTGGTCAACCGTGTGATCATCAGAACCTGCCATAATCAACAACAAAAACAAACAAAAGAAAACAATATTATAGGTTAGTAAAAAAAACAAAAAGGACCTCACAACACACACAATCAAAGTCTCGCAGATGTCACTCCAAAGAACAGTGCACTCAAAAATTAACACTCAGCGCTCGTGTTTCACTCAGGAGAATACTTGAATGGCTCTTTTTGTCTCCCCTTCTACTCTCATAACGCTCAATGCCTTTTTCCCTTACACTTTCTCGTAATCAGCTCTTTAAAGAACTAATCCAACGTCTCGAAACTTGTTACAACGGTGTTGGCTACAAGGAAACAACGGTTAAGGAAACAAAGAGAAAAAAAAAGGTGACACAAAAAGAAAGGAAATAAGACTGAAAATTAAAGAAAAGATGAAAAGGATAATGACACGAAAAAAAACAAAAGATGAAAAATGAAGAGTTTAGAGAACCTTATTGCGAAGACGTGCTTACAACCTTCCTATTACCGAACAAACAAGCATAGTTCACTTTGGTTGATTTCCGAGCACATCAAAGTTACATAACAAACTCGTACAAATTTCATCATTTACAATAGGAACACAATAATAATACATATATATATATATAAACACTTTCGAATCTAAATTTTTTTATATTCAAATCTGTTTTTTTATTTGAATCTGTTTTTTTTGTTCGAATCTGTTTTTGTTTTTTATTCAAATGCTGACTTTTTTTGTTTAATTCGAATGTTTTTTTTTCTTTTTTACTCGAATTTGCAGAAACTTACAACGAATCCAACAACCTAGGCTCTGATTACCACATAATAAGAGGCAGTCTGTCGAAACGGACTATCCTCGTTTGTTACGGATCTAGGAATGTTGTAGGCACGTTCCTGCAATAAAAACAAGGAAACAACAAAAATTATATGACATATTTATGTTAAATAGGGACTTAAAGATGAACAAAATAAAAATAAAAATAATATAGAGTAATATGATAATTTTGGCGTTTTGGAAAGAACTTCAACGATGTTGAAGAAGGCTTCGAAAACGACCGATGTTGGAAACGCTAAACTCGAAAGAACCTGCACAATCTACTGAGCAAACCCGAATCGAATCTGTTTAACGTCGAAGGACTTGGACCCGCTAAATAGCAATTTAGGAACCCGAAGTATCAATGACAAACAAACAAGTTTGAGTGTCGAATAGTTCTAAAAAGAACCGAAAAGAGAAAATTCTCTCAAATGTAATTTTTATTCAAAAGTTGGTAACCTTTTACATGAAGATCTCGACTTATATATATATATGGCATGGGTAGTTGCACAAATTCAATTTGTGGTACAAATTAAAGAAAAGAAAAAAATAATAATAATTAAAATTCAAAAGGGATAAACCACCCTTATGGGCGGCACACCATTCTGGCCACAAATTTGACGTGGCGCCACCCTTGGAATTAAGCACATGTATAATGTGCTTTGAATTTTGAATTCAAATCACCAACTCCTTTCATCCTTATCCGCCCGCACAATGGAAAGAATTCGACTGCACTTGGCTCTTTGATGGCCCAATCGTGCATGGTTCATGCAAAATGTACACTTGCTTTGATATGTGTTTGTTGATGATAATGGGCTACTGCACACATATTGATAATGGGGTGTTGCACACATATATAAAACATTATTATAAATTACATTATCAAATTATTCCAAACATATGTATCATATTATATACGTATACATATTTAAATATAACTAATAAGTAGTATAACCTGAACATATCATATCTCAATATGCAACACATTAAAAGGCTTACTATCTAAGGCACATACATTATCAAATGATTCAGAAATATTAGCACAAGTAAGGAAAAGAGTTTCCCTGAAATGTTGCACCCTAGATCGTGTAATTGGTCCTAACGGTAAGACCTCCGGATCAGCAACATGTGCTGGTGAAGACGTGCTCACATCATCTTGTTCATTAAGTGTTAATGTGTGTGTGATTGTTGTGATATGGCGTGAAGTGTCGGTTGCTTTTACTCTATGTTTAATGTTGTTGTGCAGTCGTTGTTGGTGTCGAACCTCACATGATGGTTGTCATTACTACGGTAATGTGTGGTCCCACCGGTAGTGACTAGTAGAAGACTACAGTGATGTGTGGTCCCACCGGTAGTGACTAGTAGAAGAGTACAGTGATGTGTGGTCCCATTGGAAAACTACTAGTCGAACGGTGATGTGTGGTCCCACCGTGTTTTGGTTATGCATGTGCATACCATGTAATTGTGATGATTGTGTCTCCTTTCGTACTTTAAAATGGTTTGCTTTTCAACTAAGATTTATGTTTTGAAAACTACACCGTTGATGTGTTTTTAGAGCTCCGCTCACTAAGCTTTATGCTTACGCTCTCCTTTTTCGACAATGCAGATTATTAGCGGGGAGTTAGCAAGGAGCAAGGAAAGGGCATCCAAGCGTGTGGTAGTTGCTCAAGTATGGTTTGGTAAATAATGTAGTAGTTTAGCAATGAGAAATGCTACGTGTTTTAGGAGCGTGTATCTAGACTCCTTTGTGTTGGCTTTATGTTGTTAATGCTTTATGTTGATGGATTTGTAAATCATGTTTATGTTGATGCTTAAGTGTTTTGTATTTGAAGGCTTTTAACCATGTCTTATGAATGCTTATGTTTTTGTTGAAGGCATGTAAACCTTGATTGTGTATTGTTTAGGTGAACGTATGTTTCTTTTGGCTAAATGGTTTTGTTAAGCATGCTTTATTGCCTTATATATATATATATATATATATATATATATATATATATCATGTTTGATGGTTTGATGTTTTGGCATATGTTGGAAGGATCTAAATGTATGTCTTTCACTTGCCTTGAATCATATGTATGCTCTAAGGTTGATCATGCTTGTGGTAGGTTGGAATGCCTCTAAGTTATGTGTATGTTTGATGTTTCATGTTTCTTGTGGTTTGGGAGTATGTTTGTTAAGGCCTTTAACTTTTTTGTTGGTTTGCTAAGAATGTTTGTTTGCTAGTTTCCTCTGTGTATGCTTAATTGGTGTTCGTTGTTTCGTTGTATGCTTAAATTGCTATGTATGCTTATCTATAGTTGCTTAGTGATGTATGTGAGTTGGTATGTTGCTAGTCGAGTCGTCAAATGCACCTAGAGTTGAGTCCTTGTGTTTTAGCTGCTAAAATAAGACTTGCAGTGCAGGGCGTATCGGTACGCTCAAGGGCTGTACTGATACGGTCCTTGCTTTGGGGCTCATTTTAGGCAGAGCGTACCGATACACGGGGGCGTATCGATACGCCAAAGGCTTTCTTGAAATCTGAGAAATTGGCAAGATTTTGGCGTATCGGTACAGGTCCTAAGGGTATCGATACGGTCCTTGTAGTTTGACTGAGAGAAGTTGACCATTGAGGGCGTATCGGTATGGTCTTGTTGTGTACCGATACGGTCTCCCTGGGTTGACTTTAGGGCGTTGACCAGGTCCAGGCGTATCGATACGGCCATCTAGCGTATCGATACGGCCTGTTATAAAAGTTAAAATAGGTTGTTTAAATTGCATTTCTTGTAGGATTTGTATCCGTGTATGTTCGTTGCGTGTCCTATTACATATGAATTAATAAAGGCATCTAAAAAAGATAAGTAAAGATATAAAAAATAGGGTTGCTAATCGGAGTGAGGCCTTAGCGGGTTTCGCTTCAGTTTTCCCCGTGTAACCTGTTCAGACCAGTCTGTCGGCTAGACCGGGACGAGGGGGTTACATTTGGTGGTATTAGAGCCTGAGGTTTTCGAGACCTTGGGTAGATAAGTGAGGTAAGTTTGATGTGTTATGTTGTTGTTATATCTCGGTGAATGTTTTTCCATGTATGTTTGAAGTTTGCTTGCTAGTACGGTGTTTGAAACCATGTGTTAGTATGATGGTTGTGTTGAGGCGTAGTGTCGAGTTCCCATTGCTACTATTACTTATTTAAAAAGATTTTGAGTATAGGAGTACTTGAGCACCTTGGACCCTTGCCCTTCTCTAACCCCATATATTTTTGTTTGTGTGTTTTGTTTGTTGTTGTATTATTGCTTTTGGCAAGTATGAGACCAAGGCATGGGCCTGGAGCTGGTAATCATGAATCTGAGGTTTCAGAGAATGTGAATGATGAGAGAGTTCATCGCTCTAGTTCAGGACAGTATGGTCGTACCAGAGTTTGAGGTACAGTTTGTCTGTTTGGGTCAGCGTGCATATGAGTTGGTTTCTGTTGAGAAAGAAGAATGTGACTGATCCTGATATGAGTTGATAAAAGAAGTGAAGACCTATGAGTTGGCTTCAGAATGATATCGATGTTATAGCAGGTAATTTCTCGATACAATCATTGAGTTTGTTTTCTCTGATTAATTCTGGATCTACGCATTCGTATATTTTGAGTGAGCATGCAAAGTTGTTGAACTTACCTTGTGAGGTACTAGAGGTAGGTGTTAGTGTTACTAGCTCCTTAGGGGATACAGTTGTGGTTAGAAAGATGTACAAAAGATGTCCGTTGGTGGTTTAGGGTCACGTGTTTCCAGTAGATGTGATGGAATTGCCTTTTTACGATTTTGATGTGATATTGGGCATGGATTGGCTTATAGAACATAGAGTTAGGGTAGACTTTGAGACAAAGAGAGTTTTCTTAAAGCTTGCGGATGACTATGAGATTGTAATGGTAGGTGAGAATGTGAAATTCTTATCGAATGTCGTTTTAGCTTTAGAGGATCAGAGGTTGTTTGAGTTTGGTTGTCAGTCCTACCTAGCTTAGGGATGAATCTGAAATTGAATGAGGTCAGACCACAGGATATCAGAACAGTCTGCGATCTCCCGAAAGTGCTTCCAGAAGAATTTTTTGGTTTACCGCCTGATAGAGAAGTAGAGTTTGCTATAGAGAGGTATACAGATTCTGCTCTTGTTTCGATTGCTCTGTATTGTATGGCACCGAAAGAATTGAAAGAGTTGGAGACTCAGTTGCAAGAGTTGTCAGATAGAGGTTTTATCTGTCCGAGTTCTTTGCCTTGGGGTGCCCCTGTATTGTTTGTGAAGAAGAAAGACGGTAGTATGGGAATGTGTATCGATTATAGACAGTTGAATCAGTTGACAGTGAAGAACAAATATCACTTACCGCGTATCGATGACTTGTTTGACTAGTTGAGAGGGGTATCAGTCTTTTTAAAGATAGATTTGAGATCCGGGTATTACCAGTTGAAGGTAAAGGAGGTTGATGTTCCGAAGAAAGCTTTTAGGACTAGATATGGTCACTATGAGTTCTTAGTTATGTCGTTTGGGTTGACGAATGCACCGACTGCTTTCATGGACATGATGAATAGGATTTTCCATCAGTACCTAGATCGGTTTGTGGTTGTTTTCATAGATGATATTTTGGTGTATTCGCGTACCGAGGAAGACCATGACTGACATTTGAGGATAGTTTTGTAGACCTTGTTAGACAACCAGTTGAATGCAAAGTTGAGTAAGTGCAAGTTCTAGATCCGAGAAGTAGTCTTCCTAGGACATGTAGTGTCAGCCGATGGGATTAGAGTTGATCCGAAGAAGATAGAAGTCGTTGTTGAGAGAAAGCAACTGAAGTCTGTGACAGAGATTCGTAATTTTCTAGGCTTAACCGGATACTATAGGAGGTTTGTGAATGGTTTCTCAAAGATAGCTGCTCCTTTGACAAAGTTACTTCAGAAGAATGTTCAGTTTGAGTGGTCAGATGCGAGACAGCAAGCCTTTGAGAAATTGAAAGAAGCCTTGACCAATACACAGATTTTGATCCAGCCAGAATCGGGGAAGGACTATGTGATCTACAGTGGTGCTTCATATGTAGGATTAGGTTGTGTACTCATGCAAGATGGGAGAGTTGTGGCTTATGCATCGAGACGGTTGAAGACTCACGAGCGAAATTATTCAACACACGACATAGAACTAGCCGCAGCTGTGTTTGCTTTGAAGATTGGAGACATTATTTGTATGGTGAGAAATGCACAGTGTATACAGATCACAAGAGCCTGGAGTATATAATGACACAACGAGAGTTGAACCTTAGACAGCGTAGGTGGCTAGAGTTTCTTAAAGACTACGACCTCACGATTGAGTATCATCCGGGTAAAGCCAATGTAGTGGCAGATTCTTTGAGTAGGAAGGTAGTCGTTGAGTTGAGAGCCATGTTTGCTAGTTTGAGTTTTCCGGTGATGGCAGTCTAGTGGCCGAGCTTCAGGTTAGACCTACTTTAGGTCAGTTAATTAGAGAGAAACAATTGTTAGATAGATCTTTGGCACCTCACGTGCAAGATTTAGCCGAGGGTAGACCATTGGACTACAGTTTCAGTGTTGATGGGGTCTTGTGTTTAAGAGATTGAATAGTTGTGCCAGATGACGATTTGAGACGTACGATCTTAACCGAAGCACACGACAGCCCGTTTGCTATGCATCCCGGTAGTAAAAAGATGTATCGTGGGTTGAAAGATGAGTACTATTGGGTTGGTCTGAAAAGAGATGTTGCCGATTTTGTGAGCAAGTGCATGGCTTGACAGTGTGCTAAGGCAGAACATCAATTTCCTTCAGGTTTGTTAAAGCCGTTGGGAATTTCAAAATGGAAGTGAGAAAATATTACTATAGACTTCGTATCATGTTTGCCTTTGATTCCTTCTAAGAAGAATTCGGTTTGGGTGATTGTTGACCGTTTCACAGAGTGTGCTTATTTCATAGCCGTTCATACGACCTACTCTCTAGATAAGTTGGTCGATTTGTACATCAGTGAGATTGTGAGATTGCATGGTGTGTCGAAGTCGATTGTGTCAAGTAGAAATTCGAGGCTTAGAGCTAGATTTTGGGAATGTCTGCATAGTGCTTTGGGTACCCGTCTAAATTTCAGTACATCGTATCGCCCTCAGTCCGATGATCAGTCAGAGAGAGATATTCAAATACTAGAGGACGTGTTGAGATGTGCATTATTGACCTTCAGTGTTGCGTGAGAGATCTATCGAGCTTGTCAAGGTTAAGTAGCGACACCGAGGTGTGGAAGAAGCCACTTGGGGTAGAGAAAGGAAGATAGAGAGAAATAGTTTCCGTATCACTTTCCGTCAGGTAATTTCGAAGACGAAATTCCTTAAGTGGGGCAGAGTTGTAACACCCCGGTTTTAGGGCCCGAGAGTTATCAGTGTTGATCTAGGATTAGTTTTGGGTTAAATTTAAATTAAAGAGCTGATTTTTACAAAAGTTCTTATTATTTACAATAACCCCATTAATGAAAATTTTAAGAGGGCTTTGAAAATCAAAACCACTAATCTTCTTCCAAAAACCATATTCTCTCATTTTCATCTCCTTTCCTCCATTGAAGACTTTTGAAGGTAAATCCTCTTTTTCTTTTCCTTGTCTTACTTAAATTTAACTTAAATTAAAGTTGGTTTTGCAAAGCCCATTAATTCCAAACCTTGAAATTTCAAGATTTATGAAAAGTGGGGATTTTGGGAGAAATCCCGTTTGGGTCTTTTAGGGCAGTGTTTTGGGGTGTTTTTAAAGTTTATTTTGAACTCATAACATGTTAAAAAGGTTGCTTAATTATAGTACACCCGAAACTAGTCTTTGGGATGGATTTTAGAAGTGAAATAAGTGAGTTTTTGACTTGATTTTGTGGTAAAAAGATGGCTGGAGGTATGTGGACCTTGGATAGGTGTTTTTAGATGTTATTTGATGATATTTGAGTGGTGATAGTGCTGGTTTGATTGGATTCCCGAAACCACTGCTGTAGGTGATTTTTAGAAGTGGAAAATAAGAATTTTTAAGGTGTTTATGTGGGGGAAATGAAGGGTTGATGTTTATACAGCCTTCAGGTGATGTTTTGGACATGTTTTAGAGTGTTTTAAGTGTTTAAATTGAGGGGTAATGGCTGGGTTTTGCTGGAGTACGAAAATGAGAATATTTGGGAGGATTTCTGCTTTGAATTGTTGAGAAAATATTGTGGAATTGTGAGCTGATGTATAACAGCAAATTTTTGGTTGATTAAGAGGTTAATACATTGTTTTTGATTGGTTATAAACAGCGGAATTGTCCTTGTGTGGTTCGGACGCGGTTTCGAGAAGTTCAACGACTTTGTGGTTTGCATTGGTGTGCGAATGGTGAGTGGAAACTGTTTTGAGGTTTAAATATGTTCAAAGAGGTTTCTTGGGGGTTTGGGTGGAGCCTTGAGGGGCTAGCCTAAACCCAAGTGTAAGTTGCTATTTCACCTTGTTCATTAAGTGTTAATGTGTGTGTGATTGTTGTGATATGGCGTGAAGTGTGGGTTTCTTTTACTCTATGTTTAATGTTGTTGTGTAGTCGTTGTTGGTGTCGAACCTCACGTGATGGTTGTCGTTACTATGGTGATGTGTGGTCCCGCCGGTAGTGACTAGTAGATGACTATGATGATGTGTGGTCCCACCGGTAGTGACTAGTAGAAGAGTACGGTGATGTGTGGTCCTATCAGAAAACTACTAGTTGAACGGTGATGTGTGGTCCCACCGTGTTTTGGTTATGCATGTGCATACCATGTAATTGTGATGATTGTGTCTTCTTCCGTACTTTAAAATGGTTTGCTTTTCAACTAAGATTTATGTTTTTAAAACTGCATTGTTGATGTGTTTTTAGAGCTCCGCTCACTAAGCTTTATGCTTGCGCTCTCCTTTTTTGACAATGCAGATCATTAGCGGGAAGTTAGCAAGGTGCAAGGAAAGGGCGTCCAAGCGTGTGGTAGTTGCTCAAGTATGCTTTGGTAAATAATGTAGTAGTTTAGCAATGGGAAACACTACGTGTTTTAGAAGCGTGTATGTAGACTCTTTTGTGTTGGCTTTATGTTGTTAATGCTTTGTGTTGATGGATTTGTAAACCATGTTTATGTTGATGCCTAAGTGTTTTGTATTTGAAGGCTTTTAACCATGTCTTATGAATGCTTATGTTTTTGTTGAAGGCATGTAAACCTTGATTGTGCATTGCTTAGGTGAACATATGTTTCTTTTGGCTAAATGGTTTTGTTAAGCATGCTTTACTGCCTTATATATATCATGTTTGATGGTTGATGTTTTGGCATATGTTGGAAGGATCTAAATGTATGTCTTTCACTTGCCTTGAATCATATGTATGCTCTAGGGTTGATCATGTTTGTGGTAGGTTCGAATGCCTCTAAGTTATGTGTATGTTTGTTGTTTCATGTTTCTTGTGGTTTGGGAGTATGTTTGTTAAGGCCTTTAACTCTTTTGTTGGTTTGCTAAGCATGTTTGTTTGCTAGTTTCCTCTATGTATGCTTAATTGGTGTTCGTTGTTTCGTTGTATGCTTAAACTGCTCTGTATGCTTATCTATAGTTGCTTAGTGATGTATGTGAGTTGGTATGTTGCTAGTCGAGTCGTCAAATGCACCTAGAGTTGAGTCCTTGTGTTTTTAGCTTCTAAAATAAGACTTGCAGTGCAGGGCGTATCGGTACGCTCAAGGGCTGTACCGATACGGTCCTTGCTTTGGGGTTCATTTTGGGCAGAGCGTACCGATTGTATGTATGATATGTTGCTATGTGATCTTTGATGTTTCAGGGCGAGTTTGGAGACATTTGGGGATTCCAAAACATGTTTTCGGGCCAAACTGTGTGCAGGCATTTCGAAATGCCTGATATGGTTTCAGAACGGTCGAGCTCCAGGGGTACCCGTATCGAAACGGGGGTGGAGCCGTTTCGGTCTGATTTGCCATTGGTGGCTCCTGTTTCAGAACCATGTAGGGTCGTTTCGATACAATTTGCCACTGGAGGCTCTCGTTCTAGAACAGGGTTGGACCGTTTCGAAACGGCTTGGTTTTATCTTTTGAAATGGATCCCGCGTTTCGGAACGAGCAAGCCTGTTTCAAAACACAGGCAACAAAAATGGATATTCGACATCTTTGAGGGTTTTCAAACGATGTACCTTAGTCCATATAGCTTGTATGCTTCCAAATTGAGTCGTATGTGCCCCCTTGTAAATGTTTTACCTCGTGAGCATGAAAATTGACAAATGAACTATTGGTAAGTTTATGATATCGTATGCCCTGCTCAGCTCGTATCTGTATTTGTTTTTTCGCTGTTGTTTTCACACTTAGGATTAAATGTGGTATTTAGACAAGATAAATAAACAAAAAATAGGGTTGCTAATCGAAGTGAGGCCTTAACGGGTTTCGCTTCGGTTCTCCCCGTGTAACTCGTTCGGTCCGGTCTGTTGGCTAGGCCGTGACGAGGGGGTTACATCTCATATGAATTGCAAATTGAGCCTTCAGCATGAGCTTTATTGCCGATAGAACCTTTTAACTTTCGAAAAAACCTAAATTAAAAGGAAACAAGAGGTTGTAATGTAAATAAAAACGCTTATTCACTTTGTCACAAAACTTTATAAATTAGATTGAAAATTACCTTTTAAAATGGATACATCCAACGATAATGTACTGGTCCACCAATCCTTACATCATATGTCATGTGTATCGTTAGATGTTCCATTGAATCAAAAAAACTCGGAGGAAAAAATTGCTCCAATTTGCACAAAATAATTGGGATATTCTTTTCTAGTCTTCTCTTGTCCGCCTCCTTGATTATAGTTGATGTTAAGTCTTTGAAAAAAAGACTCATCTCTATCAATGCCTCCCAAACATTTGTCGGTAATAGCTCTTGAAAAGCTATAGAAATTAACCTTTGCATGAAAACATGAAAGTAGTGACTTTTTATTCCAAATAACTTTAACTTTTTCATGTCAACACATCGACCAATATTCGATGCAAAACCATCAAGGAATTTTAAATCTTTCACCAAATCAAATAACACTTTCTGCCTTTGTTTGCCTAGCGTGTAACATGCTTTTGGATATTAACCAGAGCCATCTTGATTTGCTAATTTAGGACTATCACAATAAAGTTGTAAGTCCGCTGTAGATTTCACATTGTCCTTTGTCTTACCTTCAACATTCATTATTGTGTTGAATATATTTTCAAAAATATTTTTCTCCACATGCATCACATCAATGTTATGAAGAATCAAATTTAAAGACCAATGTGACAGATCCCAAAAGATGCTACGTTATTTCCAATAGCATAATTGAGCTAATTAGCCATTAATTTTGATAGCGTTCAACTCAATCACTTTTAGAAAGGCCCAATAATCAATCTCGTTTAGTATCTCGCTTTCAAACTTAATTGGTGGATGATTGTTCAGAACTTTTTTACCTTTTTTTAAAGATGTAGTATTCATTCTTAAATGATGATTATGAGGTAAAAATTTATGATGATTATCAAACCAAGATTGTTTCCCACCATGTTGAAGAGTAAATGCTTCATATTTTTCAACGAAATATAGACAAGTCGTTCTTCCAACTGTACTCTAACCTGACAACATGCCATACGTAGGAAAGCCATTGATAGTCCATAACAAGACAGCACGAAGCAAAAAATTCTGCGTGGTTGACAAATCATATGTTACCTCCCATATTTCCCACAAATGTATCAACTCAGCAATTAAGGGTTGTAGAAATATATCTATATTATATTTTGGATTTTTAAGAATTGACACAATTTTGTAAAAAAAACATAAACTCATCCTTCATGCTTACAGAGGGAGGCAAATTATATGGTGTTACTATAATCGGACACAGAATATTGTTGCCCGGATTGACCAAACGGTTGAAAACCATATGTGCATAACCCAAGCTTGGCATTACGAGTCTCATACGAAAATGTTGGATGCTTCTAATCAAAATGTTTCAAGCAAGAGAGTCAGAAGGATGACACATAAGACTGACTTCATCAATTGGATGCTCAACATGCCACCTCATATGCTTAGAAGTAACTTCTGAGGCATATAACCTTTTTAACCGAGGAGTTATGAGAAAGTATTATGTCTTTTTGTATGCCTTTCTGTTACTAGATCCTTTGCCAGCATTTTCCTTGTACCGAGGATGATCGCAAAACTTACATTCGCTCAATTCAGACTCACAACCCAATAAATCATGCAACCATTTTTACAGCAATGGATTTTTTGAACCGGAAAACCCATACCACAAACCAACTTCTTCATCTCATAAATGTTCTTGGGCATGACATTATTTTCGGGCATTAACCTCTGCATTATCCAACAAAGGTCATCGTAGCATGCATTACGAATATGATATTGTGCTTTCAAGTGTATTAATTCGGAAACCATTGATAACTTGGACTCATTGCTACCAGGCCATATCGGTTCAGAAGAATCACCAAGTCTGTTCAACAACATCTACGTCGAATCAATCAGTGGTTGATCATCTTCTGCCATATATGCATTTAATTCAGGACCAGCAACATCTACCTCACTGGATTCATGATTGTTACCACACGAATCATATCCATACTCTAGAACTGGAGTATTAGAACTCGGCATATGGTTATAGTAACTAGTAAGAGAAAAATATGCTCTCCATGATGCACCCAATTGTAATAATGTGGAACAAACCTGTTGTGCACACGAAAAACAAGAAAGAAAATCAAACAAGCAAGAACACACGAGATTTAACGAGGTTCAGCAGTGTGCTTACGTCCTCGGGGAGCAAAGAGCGGCTGTTTTCTTTTATTTAATTAATGGTCCTTAGGTTACAAATAACACATCTATTTACAGACTCGGTACAATTACAAAGACACCTCGTATTGTACCGCTGGGGATTCGCCCCTGCACTCCCAACCCACTTAATCTGAGCCCACCGAAAACTCGAGTACTCCTTTGATGGATAGATTCTCTCGCTCCGCAAAGCCTAAAGAACAATTCATGAAGTGCCTAATGAGGTGGGGGTAAGCCTCTTTATATAGCTCCCTACATCCAAGTCCTATTCTAACTAGGATAAGGAATACTACTCTCCGAAGGATTAGAACAATTGTAATCCTAGTTAAAGTAGCCATCATCTGTCCTTTTATAATATATGAGTCATACTTAACAAATCTCCACGTTGGTGAATATCATGCCCCTTAAGAGATAAATCTAGAGTCTCTCACACATCAAAGTGGGTTGGGCTACCATGCTTCTCTAGCATTTGCAAACATTTAACAAGTCCAAACAATGCTTGAACGTGTCTGTAGTAACAAGCTTGGTCAACATATCAGCTGGATTGTCTGTAGTATGCACCTTTTGTAACAATAAATCACCAAATGCAATCAACTCTCTAATATTGTGAAACCTCGCATCAATATGTTTAGTTCTAGCATGATACACCTGATTCTTAGCCAAATGAATAGCACTTTGGCTATCACAATGCAACTGAACTCCACCTTGCCGAATACCCAATTTCTTCACTAGCCCGATAAGCCATAAGACTTCTTTTGCAGCTTAAGCTACTGTCATGTACTCAGCTTCAGTTGTTGATAATGCCACAACATACTGAACAGTTGACTTCCAACATATAGGCCCTCCACCAAGGGTGAAAACATATCCAGTTGTAGACCTTCTATCATCATAATCACCCGCATAGTTTGAAGCCACATATCCAACAATCAAAAGATCATGTTGCTGATTGTCGAAAACAATTTCATGTCCCACAATACCCTTTAAATACCTGAAAATCCACTTCATTGATTCCCAATGTGATGTTCCTGGTTTAGACATGTATTTATAGACTTGACCAACAACATGAGCTAAATCAGGACGAGTACATACCATCACATACATCAGGCAGCCGACAGCACTGGCATAAGGGACCTTTGCCATCTCTTCAATTTCATTGTCTATCTTCAAACACTATTCTGTAGAAAGCTTAAAGTGATTCACCAATGGAGTGCTCACGGGTTTTGCTTTGCTCATCCCAAACATGTCTAACATTTTCTCAGCACAGCCTTGCTGAGATAACCACAGTTTCCTTGAGCCTCTATCTTTGTGAATCTCAATAAAGCTTTCATATCAAATTCCTGACTCAATAAAGCTTTCAAACCGAAAACATCATGTATATACTTTGTAGCCAACAACATATCATCAACATACAATAGCAGAAAACAAAAGAACCATCATCAAGGCTTTTAACATAGACACAACAGTCATACTCACATCGCTTGTAGCCAATCTGAATCATGTAGAAGTCGAATCGCTTGTACCATTGTCGTGGAGACTGCTTCATCCCATACAAGGATTTCTTCAACCTGCCAACCATATGTTCATCTCCAGATTGAATGAACCCTTCTGGCTGCTGCATATAAATCTGCTCCTCTAGATCACTATGCAAAAAAGCAGTTTTAACATCCATCTGCTCTAAATGCAAATCCGAACTAGCTACAAGTGCAAGAACTGCCCTGATTGAAGTATGTCTAACCACAGAAGAAAATATTTCATCATAATCAACTCTTTTTTGCTGTGAAAAACCCTTTGCTACCAATCGAGCCTTGAACTTTTCCCCCTCTTTTTTTGATATTGTGGTTTTCTCTTATACACCCATTTGCAACCTATAGCCTTCTTTCCCTCAAGAAGCCTAGCTAGCTCCCACGTATAATTTTTTTGCAAAGATTTCATCTCCTCAACCATTGCAGCCATCCATTTGCTTTTCTCCAGACTAGAGATATCCCCTTGAAAAGTATCCGGATCTTCACTACTAATGTGAAGTGCAAAAGACATCATATCTTCAAAACACAATCTGCATGGAGCCTTTACATTGGTGCGTCTCTCTCTATCTCTGGCTAAATTATAATTCTGCAACGAAACTGTATTAGAGTCACCAGAAGTTGAATTTGAAATTTTACATTTCTCAAATTTTACTTCTTTCTCAACTGATCTTAGATAATGTTCGAAATCCACCAGCACCTTGTCTCGGTTCTGCAGCAACATGAATTGCTCGTCAAAAATTGCATCTCTACTACTCATTGTTTTCCTTGCAAATGGATCCCAAAACTTGTATCCTTTGACACATTTATTGTAGCCCAGAAAGAATCCATGTGATGCCTTGGCCTATCCCTAGGTCCAAGTCTGTCGATGAACACGTCTTTGAAGATACCTCCCGGCGTAAATCGAAGGATGAACATCGATGTTGTTGAATTCTTCCTTAGCCACTTAACCTCGTCCTATCCCTAGGTCCGAGATAGTTCAACCATAAACTAGAGAACATGCACTTATTCCTTTCGTATACTTAACTCTCCCGATATTAAGTAAATAGATAATCTCACAATGCTCTCTCGATACTCTTGCAAGATGTTTGAAAACCAGAATAAGCAAACTTGAAGTTTATTTTATTGAACAGAAAATTCCTAAAACAAATGCAATCCTTGCAACTACTTTACAAATCAACCTGTGGCCCTAGGGGAAGTTTAGAACATGATGAGAAGGGAAAATGGCTAGGGTTTTGGGAAGAAGGCTAGAGATGAAGATGATGTTCTCTCCTAGGTCGAATTACATGCCTTTATATAGGCCTTGGGTTCAAGTTTTCTATTATGGCAAGAATACAAGTTTAAACTAAAGTACAACTCTATTAAAGACTAAATCTTCAGAGAATATATCTTTAATTCGTCATTCCTTCTTGCTTGGAGTTTCTTCCTTGAACCTTGGGCTTGGCCTTCATTCTGATCTAGGGCTTGGAAAAATATATGGGTGCTCTACGACAGACGGGCTTAATTTTCTCTTTCTATCGAGGCCCACTTTGAATCTTCTCCTCAATACTGCTGTTGTCCTTGGCTGCCACGACAGCGGCCATGACAGCATCGTCCTCCTCGTCTGCACATCCAGTTCCAGCTCTACACCCTCACTGCCCAGCGTCTGCTTCTCCATCTGCTACAACAGCTACCTGCAAAAGCAACCAATTTCAGTAGAAACTGTGCCATTTAAGATATTTGTGATGTATAACTGAAATCTAACCTAAATGCAATTAATTATGCTTGAATTCAGCAGAAATATGAGTTAAATAGGGGGTAAATTATAGAACTTTTACACACTCAACACACCCCCAAACTCAAGTTTTTGCTTGCCCTCAAGCAATTTAGACCTAAAAGAAAAATAAAATATTTTTGTTTGGCTTAAAACAGTGAACTTTCCCTTACCTTCCATTCATTCCCTATTGTGAGAAACACCTTGTCGGGTAATTCAGGATTCATCCGGAACCTTGCTATAATCCTCGTGTAGTGTGTGCATGCTTGTGAACAATTATATGCCAAGACTCCCTTAGTTTCACTAGAATAGTTAAGCCTCTAACTTGAATTTTTGTGCCAAATTTCATCTTTTTGGAGGCAATTCTTAGGCTCTTTTAGTTTTTATTCAGACTCGATTTTATTTTCTCAAGCTTAAGTTTGACTAGAGCCGGTTTCGGGCACCTCTAGCTAACTTCCTAGAGCCGGTTTCGGGCACCTCTAGGTGTATTGATTCTATTTTTCTTAACTTCTTTTCCTAGAGCTAGTGTTAGGCAACTCAAGTGCTAAGTTTCCTATTCTAGTTTACTAGTAGAGTTCTTGGCAGTATAAAAGTCACAAACGGTATTTAGGTTTTAGAACTATAGTAAGGCTCTAAACTGCTCCTAAAACTATCCTAAAGGCACTGCCACGACAGAGGCTGTCACGACATGTAAGTTCAGTTCAAAGACTTAAGCCAAAATTTTCATTTTTTTAAGCAAAAATAAACTAAGTAAAAGACACAATTTTTAAACTAAAAAGACTCCATTAATGGAGGGATGCCACCCCCAAACTCGAGGGTTGCATTACCCTCAATGCAAATGACAAATGAAATAAACAAAATACATCACAAAATATATAAAAAAGGCAGACAGCAAAATAAGATAAGAAACTTAAAATTTAGGCGTTGTCGTCGCTGCTACTGCTGTTGCTCAGTCGGATCTGCCGGCGGGCAGTGACCTTCTTGGCTGGTGCTGGCTAGAGGATGGGGGAGGCAGATGTATTATTTGTTTTGGCATCCCTTGGAGGTTGAATACGGATAGAGGAGATATGAGGTGATTTCTCCACTACCTGAACCTCGGAGCTGCTGATGCTGCCGCTACTGCTGCTGCTACTGCTGCCGCTATCTTCTTTTCCTTTGTCGGCTGCCATTTTCTACCGCTTCTCTGGTGTAAACTCCTTGGACAAATTCCTCTTGACAAAGGGTTCGCCGTCAAATTCTTCCCAAACTGAGGAAGAGGAGAAACATGCTATATAGGCTTCGAGTTCATCCGAAGGCATCTTTCGCTTGATTCCTCTGGTAGAGGTGTCTGTTGTGCAGCTTTCGCCTGCAGCTGTTGTGGCAGGGGTCGGTGTGGACGCAGCAGATGGCGTTTTGGGCGTGGCAGCGGGGGTAGGGGTATGGGCAGGGTTGGTGGCAGCAAAATATTGATTTGGAAATGCAGGGAATACAACATCGGGGAAATTTAAAGAAGTATGGATGAAATGTACCGTGGAAGAGGTGAAATCTCGGATGAAACTCATGAGGCCGAGTTGTCGTTCCTCTAGTTTTTGTATGGCAGCAAAGATCTGGGATGAGGTGTCGGTCGGAGGTGCTGCTGCTGTAGGTGGGTTCTGTGGCAGCAGGCTCAGTGTCGGTGGGTTCTGTCAGCTCTGATGCTGTGGCAGTAGGGTCGAAAGACGACAACAGGGTGGCAGCAGTGAGTCCCATCAGGCTGAGTATGTTTTTCTCTGTCCAGCCCTTCCCTTGGATGCGTAAATCTTCGGCTGCTTCCGGTACATGATGGCCGCGACAGAGGGCGATGATGAGATAGGGGTAGAAGAGTGGTCCGGATGTTCGGTATACGCATTCCAATATGCCCTCTTGGACATATCTGCCAACATTAATCGGCCTCTCATGTAATATAGAATGAATGAGGGCTAACCTGGGTTGGTCAACTGTTGTATTGTGAAAGGAGGGCATAATCCACTTTTTGATGAAGGCGTTCCAAAGTTTGGCCTCCGGGGTGAGTTGGACTCTCTTCACCGTCCTTGGGTTTTTCGGATTAGTGTTCCACTGGGTACCTTCGTCCGTGAGCTCTGCCATCACAGCGTCGTAGTCGGCAGGCCCTAGACTCTCAAGAAACTGTTGGTGGCCATCTTCGTTTCTGCCCATATAGAATCCGTAGAGAGGCTCGAAGGGCACATCTTTCCCTCATACAGTGACTGATGTTGCGTTCCTACTGCCGATGGCAGCATAAAAATCTCGGATAAGAGTCACATTCATCTCCTTTGGTTGTTCCGCGAATATTTGCCACTGCAGGGCTCTGATTTTCCTAGGTATGAATGGTTGCAGTCCCATGTTCCCCGTTTTCGAAGTGTAAATAAAACCCTTCTCCTCCCACATGTCGCGAATCTGGAAGGATCGTGGAGTTGATGCTGTTGGGCCAGATCCTGATGCAGCACTTCGGCGGGTGTTTCTAGAAGACATGTTGCAAGGATTGTGTAAGAAAATAAAAGCAAGTAAAAAAATCTAGAGAAAACAAGTAGAAATAGTAGAGGTGAGTGAAAAATGAATAGTAAAACAAGGTTTATATAGGGGAGAGTTTGCTGCCCGTTGGAGCTGTAACGGCAGGCGCGAGTAACGGGGCCAACTGTTATGCGGTTTCTGACGCGTCTGTCACACGTTTCCGTGTCTGTTGCGCGTCTGTTACGTGTTTGCGTGTCTGCCGCGACAGCGTGTCGACAAGCTGGATTTTCCGCGTCTATCGCGGCAGCTGTAACAGCAGGCTCCAAAGTTGGGTTTTTGGGCTGATGGAAAGATGGTCGGTTGAATTCACTTCTCCTCTTCTCCTTGTCTCCTTTATTCCCTAAAAATAATAAAAATAAAGACATTATTTCCTAAAAATAAAATAATCTAATTTCCTAATATATAAATAATAAATAATAAAAATAAATAAAAATAAAACTTAGGTTAAATTAGGGATGCCGGGAGGGGCATCTCCTAAGGTAACCACTTCTTGCATACTTGGGGCTTCAGTCCCCTGATAATGCTTCAATCGTTGTCTGTTGACTTTGAATTGGTGCCCGTCTTTTAAAGATCTGATCGTGATGGCACCATGGGGGAAACCTGTACCACTTGGAATGGGCCAGACCATCTAGATTTCAGCTTCCCTGGGAAGAGTTTCAACCTAGAGTTGAATAACAACACAAGTTGTCCTGGGTAGAACTGCCGTGGCAGCAACTTATTGTAATGCAACTTCTTGGTCTTGTCCTTGTAGATTCTTGCGTTGTCATAGGCCATTGTTCGAATTTCTTCAATTTTGTTCAGATCAAGTAGCCTTTTCTGCCCTGCTTTTTCCAAGTCCATATTAACTGCCTTGATGGCCCAGTATGCTCTGTGCTCAATCTCGACAGGTAAATGGCACATTTTCCCGTAAATTAGCCGATAGGGGGACATTCCCAATGGAGTTTTGAACGATGTCCTATTGGCCCATAATGCATCATTGTGGTGTAAAGACCAGTCCTTCCGAGTTGGCTTAACCATCTTTTCAAGAATGTTCTTGACCTCTCTGTTGGATATTTCAGCCTGTCCATTGGTCTGAGGGTGGTATGCTGTTGCAATCCGATGTTTGACTCCATACTTTTTCAAGGCAGCAGCTAGGGATGTAAAAAGCTGACCCGACCTGAAAACCCGACTGAAACCTGCTCGAGTCAGAACCTGATTTGACCTGAAAATTTAATGACCCGAACCTGATCTGTAACCGACTGTTGTTGACCCGAACCTGAATTCGACTTGTTACTGTAGTAACCGAACCCGACCTGCGTCCGACTGAAAACGACCCGAACCCGAATTGGACCTGTTACTGTGGACTTGAAACCTAACCTGCGCTCGACTGAAACGAACCCGAACCCGAACCCGACCTGGCAGATAACCGATTTTACCCGACTGAATTGACCCGAGATCCGATATTACCCGACCTGTTTTGGACCTGACCTGTTTTGAACCCGACCTGTTAATTGACCCGACCTGCTTTGAACCCGACCTGTTAATTGACCCGACCTGCTTTGAACCCGGCCTATTTTTAACCTGAACTGATATTGATCTGACTTGATATTTATCTTATATATAGTTGAAGAAGTCTACGATTTGATAAATTTAAAGTGTTGATAAATGCAAAGTATTAATTTATTAAATTAATTTAATACTAACTCGTTCAATATAAATTATTTGTGAAATTTAATAAGAATTAACATACTTAAATTTATTTTATTAAAAATATTCAAATTTTAAAAGTTTTATTAAATTAACAAGTTGTGATGGATGAATTTAAAAGAAATTATTTAAAATTTAAATCAATTTATTAATTGTGATCATTAAATTTAAGAAGGGTAATCTTCACCTGTGGTCCCTTTCGTTTAGGGTGTGTTCTATTTTGGTCACCAGTATTCAAAAAAGATTATTCAGGTCACTTACGTTTAGAATCGTTTCTATTTTGGTCCCTTGGCCGTTAGTCTCCGTTACTTAAAAAAATTAGTTTCTAATTTAACCTCCAAACTTTCAAAATTTTATTTTTCACCATCTTTCCTAAAAATTATAAAACTAAAACCCTAAAAAATTAAATCAATGGCTATAACTCAACACTACAACCTTATAGCAAATGAAATGAAAGTCAAAATTGAGATACATGACAAAAAGGAGAAATTTTCAACCTTCTATCTAAACAGTCTTAAACTAAAATGGCTCATTTTCAAATATTTAAAGGGGGAAAATAAGAAAATTTGACTAAAGCTTATGAAGAAAATATACTCGATCTGATTACATTATTCAGGAAGTTATTAATTACACATTAACGAATTAAAAACTGAAACTTTCAGCTAATTATCAATTACAGAACAATAATTACTACTATATTGTTTTATTTGGCCACTAAGAAAAAAGAGAGAATTTATAAACTCCAAAAGAAATTCAATAAAACAAAGAACTTTTAAGTAAACCATCAAGTATCTTTCACTTTCACTTTTCGTTGACAGTTCCTTTTTCCCTAGCTTTCTCACCAACCAAACAGAGTACAAAGCAAGAAAAAGTTTTAACCCGTGAAACATGAAAAGCTTACCAGATATGAAAAACTCAGAATTTGTTTCCCACAAAAAAATGTAAAATTAAATACATTGATGAAGAAATCAACTAAAAGCATTGACTTTAAAACCTGCCTATATCGAAATACAAAGAACAAAAATAACTAAACATCTCTTCAGTTACATGTTTTTTTTGAAGCAATGAATAAAAAAACAGCAATGAAAATATGGCTAAGAAAATTCTTTGTGTGAGATATGAAAGATAGAATCTGAAATTTGAGGTCTAAAAAGCGAGGTACAATTCAACAAAATTTTGAATTGAAATGAATGTTCAAACTGAAGGGCAATTTTTGCAGATAAAATTCAACCCATTCTAAAACACTTGCAATGAAACATTTCATTGCAATGGAAGCTGACGTTTTTAATCTTGGGGGAATGAGTTGTAGTGTTGGGTTATAGTTATTGATTTAATTTTCTGAGGTTTTAGTTTTATAGTTTTTGGGAAAGATGGTAAAAAATAAAATTTAAAAAGTTTGGGGTTAAATTAAAAACTAATTTTTTATGTAATGGAGACTAATGGACAATGGACCAAAATAGAAACGATTCTAAACGTAAGTGACCAGAATAATCTTTTTTGATTTTTGGTGATAAAAATAGACCACACCCTAAACGAAAGGGACCACTGGTGAAGATTACCCATTTAAGAAATATTTTATTAAAAAATTTAATTATAACTATTAAAATAATAAAAAAAATATTTTTTTAGTTTAGGGAGAAGTTTTTTTTGAAATAATGGGGGGAAAGTTTTTTTGATTGATAGGAAATTATGGGGGGATTTTTGCACCATATCAAATAAAATGGGGGGATTTTGGCACCATATGAAACAAAAACAAAATGGGGGTGGATTTTGCCGCCAGTCAAATAAAAGGGGGGGGGGTGGGGATTTTGCCGCCATATCAAACAAATTGAGGGTGGAGGTGGGATTTTTATTTAGGGGTTAATTATCCTTTAGGTCCTTCCTTAATTAGATGGTTAGGGTTTAGGTTTTTTAGGTTTTAGTTTATTTTCTTAGTCTTAACTTTTGGTTTAGTTTCTTTAAATTTTATTTAATTAGGCCATGCTTCATAAATTAATTAATTATTGAGCTTTTTTGTTTGCTTCAAATTTGATTTGGTCCTCATATAATGATTTGGAAAGTAATTAGGTTTAATAATTTTATTCATTTGTGATATGGGTTCTAATTAATAATTTAGTTTTAATTTATTTTTAGATTTGTCCTTTTTATGTTTCAATTTATTTTGTTTGTTAGATTTATGAGTTTATGTTTAGGGTTTAAGGGTAAGTGTGTCAAGTTGATTGTTTGGGGCTATGAGATTAGTTTAGGGATTATGTGATTAGGCTTGCACTCTAATTATTAGTGAATAGTGTCTGTAAGATTTAGATATTCATGTTTAGGGTTTAGGGGTAAATGTGTTAACTTAATTGTTTGGGGTTATGAGATTAGTTTAAGAATTAGAGGATTAGGCTTGTAGTCTAATTATTAGTGATTATAAGATTTAAGGGTTGAAGTTTATAGGTATTGTTTAGGGGTATACATATATACATACAAATATGTATGTTCTAGTATATATATATATATATACTAAAACTTACATACATATATATATATGTATATATATATAATTATAACAAAATATATATATATATATATTAAAACTTACATACATACATGTATATATATATATATACTAAAACTTAAATACATGTATATATATATGTGTTTTAGTATGTATATATACATGTGTGTTTTAGTATTTTCTTCATTCTAGTCCTTTAACTTTATTTTAATTTGTCCACATTTATTATTCCAAATTGACCTACATTTATTTTTTTAATTTGTCCAATGTTTTATTATTTTAATTTGATATTTTCTTCATTCTAGTCCCTTAACTTTATTTTAATTCTATATTGACCCCTATATATATTTTAATTCATCATGTTTTATAATTTTAATTTGAAATTTTGTTCATTCTAAACCCTAAAACTTTATTTTTATTCTAAATTGACATCTACTTATTGTTTTTTTTAATTACTCTAATTTTTATACTTTTAATTTGATATTTTTGTTCATTACAGTCCCCAAAATTTTATTTTTATTCCAAATTGACCCCTTTTCATTGTTTTCTTTTAAATTTGTCTAATGTTTTATAATTTTAATTTGATATTTTTGTTTATTATAATCCGTGAAACTTTATTTTTAATCCAAATTGACCCCTTTTCATTATTTTTTAATTACTCCAATGTTTTATAATTTTAATTTGATATGACTTTAAATTATTAACTCCAAATCAATGACGATTCACGAAGGCCAACCTAAAGTCTATCGACTACTTATACGGTTGTACTGAACTTAAACTCAATACGAATTTCAATCCTAAAAATACCCCGACCAGAATTACCCGACCTCAAACTACTCGACCTAAAATTACCCGACCTGAAATGCACCCAACCTGAAATGCAACCGACCTGAAATGAACCCGACCTAAAATGGACCCGACCTGAAATGGACCCGACCTGAAACGGACCCGACCTGAAATGGACCCGACCTGAAGTGTATCCGAACCCGAATTAACCTATCAATTATCTGCTTCGAACCCGACCCGTTTTGACCCGACCTGAAATGGACCGCACCCGACCCGAGTCGAGTCAAAATAGAAAAATGACCTAAAATGACCTGTACCCGATTTTACCCGACCTGACAGTACCCGACCTGAAACCCATCCGATTACCTGTTTTTACATTCCTAGCAGCAGCTATAACCCTATTGCCGAAGTGCCTCCCTTCATCACTGATAATCGCCTTAGGGATGTCGAATCTGGAAAAAATGTTTTTTGTGCAAAAACCTCTGAACCGTCTTGGCATCGTTTTTCTGAGTGGCGATTGCTTCAACCCATTTAGACACATAGTCCACTGCCAGGAGGATATATAAGTTCCCACATGAAGTTGGGAATGGTCCCATAAAATCTAGGGTGAAGTACACAGACGGTCACTAAACTTTGATGCAAAAAACAAAATGGTAACCAACCTTTCAAAAATCACGAAGTAGCAATTAAAATTTAGATTTTGAAACAAAATGGTAACTGGGGCGTTAAACCCCGTTAAACCCTAACGGAAATCTGACTGGGTATGCCACATCCCCACCCAGTTTTCCACGTCATATATAAAAAATAATAAAACTATATTCCACGTCATAATTAAAAATTAAATATAAATTATTTTTAATCACGTTTAAAAAAAATTAAAAAAAAAAACCAAATAATTTTCTTATATTGTCTGAATCTTCGCCTTACTTGGAAATCCCCTGCATACAAGAACGAACAGGGGAAAAGTTTGGTTTTTCGATAATTTCCTTATATTGTCTGAATCCTCTGATTTAATAATTTTCCGAAACAACAAGCCAGCTAGCTGGTCTTGGTTTTTCGTTAGCGATCCCAAACATTTCTTCTCCCTCAGACGTTCGACAAGGCTCCATCGATCTTCCCTCCACGCACTCTCGAACCGACAACAAATCTCTCGAGGGATCAAGTACTGCTTTCCGAACCGAAACTGAAAAAGTTTGGGATCAATCCATTCAACATCATACTTCCTTGCAAGTGTGACTCTCCTTCTCTGTATCTCATCCCGGTTGAGCCCTGCAATCTCCCCGGCCATCTCGATCGCCTCGAGGACTGCCGGAAATGACAAAGCAGATTGTGGATGTGATTATCAATGGAGTCCTTGTTTTGATGGAGATTTATTGCCTTAACCCACCAATTTCTCTTGTCCATACATTGTCTCACATACAATTCGTCTTCCTTAAAGATCTTTTGAAGCTCTCGCAAAGGGTTCTCGAGGGGACTCCATTTTAAGTTCTTTTCTTCGAGTTTAAGGTTCAGCCTGACTCTTCAGCGATTACATCGAAAGCCAGACAGAAAACATCCAACAACAGACAACATTGTCGTCGATTGGTTTGAAACTCGTCTTGTAAGACAATGAGAGCTCTTAAACTTCCCAACACCTCACCGATGTGCCTGAATTCCTCCATTGCTATAAAAAGTTTCGAAAAACACAAATGGTGTTGTCCGAATTCTGGAGATTAAGACATCAGAATCAAACAGCCCCAAATCTCTTCTGATCTGCAAACATCATTTTGTAAACAAAATTGTTCGGATTGTTGTCATTGAGAACATTAATCAAACGCATAATCGGTTCGAAAACAGATATGAAGAAATGTTTAGCTTAATACAAAATACAAACCTATTGTTGATAAATTTCTATATCCAATGCCAACCCATTTCAGACAACCACGATAGAAATTATTCATTTGGATTCTTACAATCCAAACACTTCGATTTTATCTATGAAAAAAACCCCATCTTTATTCCCTAGAAAAAATAACATAAAACAAACAATTAACAATGACAAAAAGAAAAAGAAAAAGAAAAAGGGAAAATGAAAATGAAAATAAAGCTGGCCGTTTCAAGCCAAGAACACAGAACTCAGAGTTTTCGGAACATGGCGGTTCAAGCTCTACCGTATACACCGCGCACCCAAACCGAAATCCCTCAGTCGCTTGTCCTTGTGGAACCAAAACCTTTCCCCTTCTTAAAACCAAAAGCCCATCCCGAAAAGCTTGCTACCTCCATCTCCCAGTGCTATCTCGTGCGTCTTCCCCTACTGAGCTTCTCCTTCGGTCTGCCTTTCCCCTTCCTTTGCTCCCAATTTCGTGCGCCGCCTCACTGTAACCGGAAAACCACTTCAAAACGCTAACAGTGGTTATTTGGGTTTTTATTTATTTTTTTAAACGTGATTAAAAATAATTTATATTTAATTTTTAATTATGACGTGGAATATAGTTTTATTATTTTTTATATATGACGTGGAAAACTAGGTGGGGATGTGGCATACCCAGTTAGATTTCCGTTAGGGGTTAACGGAGTTTAACGCCCCAGTTACCATTTTGTTTCAAAATCTAAAGTTTAATTGCTACTTTGTAATTTTTGAAAGGTTGGTTACTATTTTGTTTTTTGCATCAAAGTTCAGTGACCGTCTGTGTACTTTACCCTAAAATCTATCCCCCAAACATCAAAGATCTCGACTTCGAGAATATTTTGCAGCGGCATCTCATGTCTTCTTTAGATGTTTCCAGTCCGTTGACACTTGTCACAGTTTTTGTAGAATGTTTGAGCATCCTTGAACAGTGACGGCCAGTAAAATCCTGACTACAAAACATTGGCAGCAGTTTTGTTACCTCCTAAGTGTCCTCTATACTGTGAAGCATGATAGTGATGTAGTATAGCTTCCTGTTCATCCTGTGGTACACATCTCCTTATAACCTGATCTGCACAATATTTGAAAAGAAGAGGTTCGTCCCAATAATAATGCTTAACATCATTTTGGAACCTCTTCCTAGCTTGATAGTTAAGGTCAGGAGGAGTTATTCCGCTAACTAGATAATTAACGAAATCATCATACCAGGGGAGTTCAGAAAAATTACCTGCCGCCATGGCTGTCGCGGCAGTGCTTGTGGCAGTGATAAGTATTTATTTTGGTTATGTTTTTAGTCCTTATTTTGATCGAATATATGTTTGAATGACTTAATTGGGCTGTTTTTATGTTGTTATCGTGCAGGTTACGTAATGCTGAAAATAAGTTGAAATGCTGCAGAAAATACTGAAGTCGTGGGCAGATTCATGGGCATGAACCAGGACATGAATGTTGACTGGGCGCCACGTCAGCACCTTCTAGAAGATGACGTCAGCAACGCAGATAGCTTATCAATCCACTTATCAGATAGCTTATCATCCGGATTTTTATTTTAAAATTCAAAACTTGGATATTTATCTTATGTAATTTAATTTAAATTTAGGATTTATCATCTTAGGTTTTTAGGGTTTTCAACTACTATAAATACCCCACTTTGGGGGTGAATTAAATCATCAATCATTTTCCATTGTTCTCTTCTTCCTTGAGTTAATAAAGCTCTCTATTTTTCTCCATTTTTTTATTTATTTTATTAAGTATGGTTTTTTCACAAACCATGCTTAACTAAATTCCCTTTAGCCAAAAGCAACGCCAAACCCGACAAACCTCGTGAGATTAGGAAAATACTTCAATCCTTCAACAACTCCTTTTTAGATTCTCTGTAAAATTGATTAGGCAATCAGCCTAATCTTTAGGCATCGCAATTATTTCATTCCAAGAGCGCGCATTGGGTTGAAGTGGTTTAGATCCATCGTTGGGGACGAGGAAAAGCTTGTAGCCATTTCAACTCCCTAAGAACAAACTTAGTGGCGGTCCACTAAGGGGAATCAAAATCGGAAACAATTCTCATCGAGACGATTATCCGAGCACGGGCTTCTCCAGCACTAACTCAGATTTGAGTTAGCATCGATTGCCGTAGCTAATTCACTAAAGTTTGAATTCAAGGATTGCCCTGGGAGTCGAATTTACCAACGAGAAGTAAGTTACAAGGGTTTGGCCTTGTAGACTGTAACCTGTAGGAAAGTCGAAGAAAAATCAACTTTAGTGATCGAAGATGTCGTGGCAAAGCGTGGCTTGAGGCTATTTTAATCTATAATTCATTCTCAATATTTATTTTTACATTCTTATTATTTTTCTCATTCAAATCACTACTCTAAAATCCCCCCCTTTTATTTTCTACAGGTTATTGGTCTAAATCAGAACGAAAGGTGTTAAAGTTCCTATTCCCTGCGGATCGACCCTTACTCTCACTATATTATTTTAAATCTTATTTAATTCAGTTTAAGGTTTTATTTTTGACACTATACGATGCGTGTCAAAATTAGCGTCGTTGCTGAGGAATACGGCAAAGTACTAATATCGTTTTATTTGATTTATGACCAGGAACAACCCGGGAGAACAAATTGAACTCATCCCGGAAATCGAAGCACTAGCCCGAAAGTTGAACGCACAAACACTTCGGGAAAAGAAAAACAAAAGACGCCAGCAAAGATTCGAACGCGATCTAGAAATCACATCCGAAGCAGAGTCGAATTACGAGCCCAATCCGATGGGATACGAAAATCAAACCATTCGCCAACTAAATGCGGCGCCCGATGGCCAACAACCGACGTGTATAACCTTCCCGAATGGTGAAACACCGTTCGTGCTAAAAACGGGTTTAATCCACCTCCTACCTACCTTTCACGGCTTGCCAACAGAAAATCCTCACAAACATTTGAAGGAATTTCACATGGTTTGTCTAAGCACAAAGCCACATGGAGTATCCAATGACCAAATCAAACTTAGAGCTTTCCCATTTTCCTTAGCTGATATAGCGAAAGATTGGTTATTTGATTTACCCCTAATTCTATTACAACATGGACTGACATGGCTAAACTTTTTCTTGACAGGTTCTTCCCTACAGCGAAATTAGGCGCAGCATCCTGAGCATTCAACAAAAAGAAGCTGAATCTTTATATGAATATTGGGAGAGGTTTAAAAAGTTGTGTGCAAATTGTCCACAACATGGATTGTCGGAACAAACTCCCCTCCAGTATTTTTATGAAGTATTGACGCCTATGGATATGAAAGTAATAGATGCGGCAAGCGACGGAGCTCTAGTCAATATGACCCCAACAGCGGCTAAAACACTGATATCAACCATGGCCGCCAACTCACAAAGGTTTAATCAATCTAGCGAACCATATCGAAGGGTTCGCGAGGTAAGCACCGTTTCTTTAGAAAATAAGATTGATAAATTAGCTGAAATAGTGCAATCTCTTGTTGCAGATAAAAAAAGAACAGCTAGACTTTGCGGAATCTGTACTAGTCCAGAACATCCGATAGACTGTTGTCCGATGATTCAGGAAGATGATGTCACCCAAGCCAACGCCATAGGAAATGCATATAATCAGGGATGGAGAAACCAATCAAACTTCGGTTACGCGCAAAACCAGAGGCCAAATCAAGCTTATCAACCAATTGCACCACAACAATATCAACCGCAGAAGCCATCGTTGGAGTCAATTGTTGAAAAGTTAGCGCTAGTCCAAGAAAAATTTCAACTAAAGACTGAAGCTCACTTTGAAGCAATTGACAAACAAATAAGTCAACTAACGTTAGCGGTAAGTCGCTTAGAATCCAAAGGGAAATTACCTTCTCAAACGGAGCCTAATCCAAGAGAGAATGTGAACGCCATCACTCTACGAAGCGGTACAATCTTCGAACCTAAAGCTAAAGAAGATGACGTACAAAAAGAAGAGAAAAAGCAATCACCCCCTACTAGAAAAGGTATGCCCGATCCAAACCCTGTACCTTCTCCCTATGCTACACCACCACCCTTCCCGTCGAGATTAATGAAAAGAGACAAACAAGCAGAAAAAAAGGAGATCCTAGATGTGTTTCAAAAAGTAGAGATCAATATTCCACTCCTTGACGTAATCCGAAAAATCCCAAGGTATGCTAAGTTCCTTAAAGATTTATGTACTAATAAACGTCGTCTTATTGGAATTGAGAAGGTTAATCTAGGAGAGCATGTATCGGCAGTCTTCCAGCGAAAGTTGCCGCCGAAATTAAAGGACCAAGGTATGTTCACCATTCCCTGCAAAATCGGTAAAGTGGGTATTAAACGAGCAATGTGTGACTTAGGGGCCTCTATTAATGTTATGCCACTTTCATTTTATAACTCACTTTCTGCTGAGCCTTTGAAGGATACAAAAGTAACCATACAACTAGCGGACAGATCCATAATTTACCCAGAAGGATTGCTAGAGAATGTTCTGGTAAAGGTAAAAGATTTAATCTTTCCGGCAGATTTCTATGTCATAGACATGGAAAACGATCGGACTAATAATTCTTCTAAAATCCTCCTTGGTCGTCCATTTTTAAGTACTGCAAATACGAAAATCGATGTGAGAAGCGGAATCCTTACAATGGAGTTCGATGGAGAGGTCACAAAATTTGATGTTTACAAAGCGATGCGACATCTTGATAATGTTGCTAGTATAAATTTTATAGATGTTATTGAGCCTACCGTTGAAGAATTTATAGAATCTAAATCTGTTGATGATTCGTGCAGGGATTTGAAGGATCGCGACAAAGGAATTAAGGAGTTGAAAAATGTTTCTTCTGTTCATTCTAATTTACGCCTAACTCCATCAAAATCTAAAATATTTTCTTTCATTTTGCAGGAATTGAATTTGGAGTTAAAATTACCTCTAGATAAATTGAAGAGTGAAAGAGAAATTTTTCCAGTAAAAAAACTCTATAATCGCAAAATTTCTCGTAGGGAAATACTTAGTTGGATAAAGCGCAAGAACTGGAAGAAGTATTTGTCGCAATGCCTGTAGTCTGAACCAGGTCGTCGAGCTAAACGACGTTAAATAAAGCGCTACATGGGAGGCAACCCATTTTCTTTATTTATTACTTGATTTTAATTTTTCAGTTTTGAATTTATTCTTATTTTCTTTATTATTAAAACCCACGTCTATCCGCAAAGTATGGATCCGAGGTGCTGTCTTGGAGGATTCATAATCAAAGTACATGGTCTATGTCATCCATGTGGAAACAAGTGGTCGATGTTCAGCAAAATGAAGTGGTAGAACGGTTCATGAATTCTTCTCAATTCGTGTAGATTGTAGGGAATGGTGAGAGCGTGCTGTTTTGGCATAATCGTTGGTGTATGCCCGAACCGTTGAAGCTGGCTTTCCCGCGATTATATGGGCTGGTTGTGGATAAACTTGAGCGAGTCGGTGAGGTGCTGGGACGGTCAGTGGTAGATTGGGGTGGCTGTTTTCGTAGAGAATTGAGGGCGTTCGAGGGGGTATGCTGCGGGACTTGCTGGCTTGTATACAGGGCTTTGTGCTGAGACATGGAGTGGCGGATCGGTTCATTTGGATCCATGAGACGTCGGGTGAATTTTCGGTAAGGGCATTAAACAAATTAATGTCATCCTTGGGAATGTCTGATATGTCGGAAGTGAATTGGCCGTGGCGACTACCGGTGTTGCCGAAATTGCAATGTTTTATTTGGTTTATTTTACTGGATCGACTGCCTACATTGTCGATGCTGATAGCCCGAGGCTTATCGTTGGGGGAAACGTCCGTGTTGTGCCGTTTTTGTGGGGCAGGCGAGGACGCGATAGACCACATCTTGTGGCATTGCTCGACGGCATGGAAGGTTTGGGACTGCTTCTTCGCGTGGTGGGGAGTGGCAGTGACACGTCTGAGGGAGGTGAGGGACTTTATTGTTATGTGCTTCTACAGCTTCTTTTCTGGAGAATTGAGGGTATGGTGGCTTATCGGATGTACTAGTGTGTTGTGGTCTATTTGGCTAGCACGTAATGAAATAATGTTTCAAGACAAGCGGCTGCCGATTGGGGGTATTTTCTTTTTAATTCAATTGCGATCGTTCCATTGGACTCGGATTCGTTTTGATAAGGTGGACATACGAGAAGCAGCATGGTGGGAATGCCCTTTGCTTTGCGTAAATGACGCAGCGGTGGGGCTATCGGTTCGATGTGATGTGGTGTGGGTACCGCCTTGGAAAGGAGTGTGGAAATTCAATGTAGATGGGGCAGCTCGGGGTAAACCGGGCTTGGCGGGGTGTGGGGGCGTGCTCCGGGATTGGGAGAGTCGAATCCGAGGTTTGTTTTCTGGGGCGATTGGAATGACGGACTCGAATGAGGCTGAGGTCCAAGCAATAGCGTTTGCTCTGAAGATGTTGAGGGAATCGTCGTGGGAGGGGGTGCAGTCGATAATCATTGAATCTGATTCAAGGGTGGCACTTGCGTGGATTCAAGGGGTTGAACGGAGGCCTTGGCATTTGTGGCGATGGTTTTTTCAGATCGACGACGCTTGTGAGTCTTTGCCAAATGTGTGTTTCTCGCATGTGTTCCGGGAGGGAAATCAATTGGCGGATGCCCTTGCTAAGGGGGGTGTAGATCGGGGGTCGTGGCTTTGGGTAACAGCTTGAGTTGTATTCGTGTTTGTTCTTATGTTGTGACACTACTAATGGCACTCTTTTCCCCCACTTAGGATTAGGGGGTTTTTTAATGAGGCTATTAGTAGTGCTTTGTATGATTTTGCATTAATAAAATCATATTGCTGTTCAAAAAAAAACCCACGTCTACTTCTCTTTTACCTTTTCTTTTTAGTATTTTTATTAACTTCCCCCTAATAATATAGTTATTATTACTAATTTAAATTTATTATATATTATTTATTATATATTATATATATTATCTTTTTAAATTTACTTAAGTTAAATATATATATATATATATATATATATATATATATATATATATATATTATTTTTTCAATTTAACCTTTGGTGGTTTATCTTCATTATCTTAAATTATTATTTATTTTATATTTTAAATAATAATCTATATATATATATATATATATATATATATATATATATATATATATCTTTTAAATCTATATCTATATATCTTTTTAATCTATATATATATATATATCTTTATCAACTATATCTAAAATTTTAAAATAAAATTATCATTTTGCAAAAAAAAAAATTCCTTTTATTTCAAAAAAAATACTAACATAATTTCCCCCCACATTTTTCTTTAGTTTGCAGCCGTCACTTTCTCTTCTTCCCCACCTTCACTATTCGAAAGCCATGCCTCGCACTCGAGACCAACCTCGTCCGCCGCGCCTCGTCACCTCTGCACCAACCAGCCACCATCATTCGGGGAGTTCCCTCCTCCTCTCTTTTTACTTTTAAATTATCATTTTGGGACAAAATGCATTAAGTGAGGGGGAGGGAGATATGCTTATCAAATTTTTATCTTGCTTATTCGTTTTGGTTGTTCTCTTGATTTCTTGATTTTACTTAATTTAAGTTATTCGTTTAAATCCTTAGTTTTGCCACCCTTACTCTCACTATATTATTTTAAATCTTATTTAATTGAGTTTAAGGTTTTATTTTTGACACTATACGACGCGTGTCAGGCAGCAAACAGCTGCTTATCAGGGAAGGTCTCCAGTATATGTGTCTCGTCTGCCGGTAGACTCTTTCCCTTCTCCAACCTTGACAAGTGATCTGCAACTTGATTCTTTGTCCCCTTTTTGTCCCTGATTTCAAGGTCGAACTCTTGCAATAGCAGAATCCAACGTATCAGTCGAGGCTTTGCATCCTTTTTGTGAACAGATACTTCAATGCAGAGTGGTCTGTGTGGACTATGACCTTCGTTCCAAGTATATAAGAACGGAACTTGTCAATAGAGAATACCACAGCTGATAGTTCCTTCTCTGTGGTGGTGTAGTTCACTTGGGCGTCGTTTAGTGTTTTGCTGGCATAGTATATGACATGAAAGAGCTTGTCTTTTCTCTCCCCAAGTGCTGCCCCGATAGCATAGTCACTAGCATCACACATGATCTCGAATGGCAGTTTCCAATCTGGTGGTTGTACTATTGGGGCTGTTACCAGCTTTTCTTTCAGAACCTTGAATGCCTAAGTACATTCAACGTTGAAGTCGAAGGGACAGTTCTGCTCCAGAAGATGGCATAAGGGTTTGGTGATCTTCGAAAAGTTCGCGATAAACCTCCGATAAAAACCAACATGCCCTAAGAAACTTCTGATTCCCTTGACTGTGGTGGGTGGCAGCAGCTTTTCGATTACTTCTATTTTAGCTCTGTCGACTTTTATGCCACGGCAGCTAATTTTATGGCCAAGAACTATCGCTTCATCCACCATGAAGTGACACTTTTCCCAGTTCAATACCAAGTTTGCTTTTTCACATCTCTCGAGCACCTTTTGTAGGTTGCCTAGGCAGCTTTCAAAGTTGTCTCCAAAGACTGAAAAACCATCCATAAATATTTCTAGGAAATCCTCCACCATATCGAAGAATATTGCCATCATGCACCTTTGAAAGGTGGCTGGTGCGTTACAAAGTCCAAATGGCATCCTCTGAAAAGCATAAGTACCGTAAGGGCATGTGAACGTCGTCTTTTCTTGATCTTCCGGTGCGATGGCTATTTGATTATAACCTGAGTAACCATCAAGGAAACAATAGTAAGGCTTACCCGCTAATCTATCAAACATTTGATCAATAAAGGATAAGGGGAAGTGGTCCTTCCGGGTAGCTTTGTTAAGCTTCCGGTACTCCATACAAACCCTCCAACCAGTCACAGTCATGGTTGGAATCAGCTCGTTTTCTTCGTTGGTTACCACGGTTATTCCTCCTTTCTTGGGAATGCACTGCACCAGGCTCACCCACTTTCTATCCGAGATGGCATAGATTATTCCAGCATCTAGCCATTTTATGATCTCTTTACGCACCAGCTCTCGCATAGCATTGTTCAGACGTCTTTGTGCATCAATGGTCGGCTTATGATCATCCTCTAAAAGGATTTTATGCACGCATAGTGCTGGACTGATGCCTTGAATATCAACTATCGTCCATCCAATAGCCTTTTTGTGCTGTTGCAGCATCCCTATTAGCTGTTGTTCATGTTCCTGCATCAACTTGGAAGAGATGATTACGGGCAAAATATCATTTAAACTAAGGAAAACATATTTTAGCTGCCCTGGCAGAGGCTTAAGATCTAGAACAGGGGGCTCAACAATTGATGGCTTTTGAATTATATGGTTATCCGAGGTGTAATTTAAGGGCTCGAACAACTTACCTGGACGATTGCCTATCCAATTTACCTCATCTTGATCTTCAGTATCAGATGTATCAGATTCTGAGCAGCTGTTGTCGTCGATGCTTTCGTGACAGTCTTCTAAGTGGTTGTCGAGGTAGTGACCAATTTTGATGTCGTGGCAGCCCGACCTGATGCAGGGTTGGTCAAGGGTAACTTCAGTGATAACCTTGCATTCTTCTTCTCCATCAGCGTGTTTCATTTCTTGGAGAACATTCAGCTTGATCACTTGATCATTCACTCTCATAGTGAGTTCTCCTTTTTCTACATCAATCAGTGATCTTCCTGTGGCTAAGAAGGGTCGCCCAAGGATGATTGGTGCGTTTTAATATGCTTCACAATCTAAGACAAGAAAGTCAGCAGGAAAAATAAATTTATCCACCCTTACCAGAATATCTTCAATTTTTCCTTCTGGATGAACGTAAGAGCGGTCTGCCAGCTGCAGTAATATTGTTGTGGGCCGAGCTTTTCCAATACCTAATTTCTGAAAAACAGATTTGGGCATTATATTTATACTAGCACCAAGATCACAAAGTGTCTTACCCACAAATTTGTCTCCGATTATGCATGGTATAATGAAGCTCCCAGGATCCTTCTTCTTCTGGGGTGGATGCTTGTGCAGAATGCTCATACATCTTTCTGTCATCTTAACCGTTTCAAATTCCTCAAGTCTGGATTTCTTTGACATGGCATCCTTGAGAAACTTGGCATAACCAGGCATTTCCTTTATAGAATCCAACAACGGAATGTTGATATGGACCTGCTTAAAAATATCATAAATTTTCTTAAGCTGAGATTCATGTTTCAATTTTTGTAACCGTTGAGGAAAAGGAGGTGGAGGACGATAATCAGCAATACGTCATTCCCACTGCATTCGGATCTGAGGAGGTTTTGGTTCATCATATTTCTCCTCTGTCCCTTCTGCTGTCGTGATAGGATCATCGACAGCAGGCTGTTTGTTACCTGTCGGGGCAACTTCCTCGACAGTCGACTCCAAGGCTGGTTCCTTACCTGATTCAGCTTCCTTCTCAGGCCCTGGTAGTTTCTTCCCACTCCTAGTATTGATAGCTTTACACTGCTCATGTGTGGGTTGTCTAGCGTTTTCAGTATCGCTAGGAAATCTTCCATTCTGCCTTGGTTTAATATGCTGGGAAACTTGACCCATCTGTGTCTCCAATGATTTCAGAGTAGCTTCATGATTGGTCATCCGCATCTCTGTTTTATCCATGAATGTCTCCGTCTTCTTGACAAAGTGATTCATGTTCTCAATGTAGTTTCCTGTTTGAGACATAAATGTCGCCAAAGTCTGTTCCAGTATACTAGTTGTGGCAGGTGGTGGTTGTTGTTGCTGCTGCTGCGATTGATGTCGAGTCAGCAATCTAGGTCCCCCTGGTTCTGAGTATTCTGTGCTTGAGGATTTAGGGCATTATTAGGATTGCTCCAAGAGAACTTGGGATCCTTTCTCTAGTTGGGATTGTAGTTGTTGGAGTTATAATTCTGCTTATTGTAGTTCCCAACATACATCCTTTCTTCTAACTGTAATGAGCATTCCTCCGAACTGTGATTTCCATCGCAAGTTTCGCATACCTCTTTAGCAGAGTAAACAGGCTGTGAATCTTCTTTCAAGAGCTTTTTCATTGCCTTAGTGAGATATGCCACATGTGATTTTAACGAACTGTCAGCCTCATAATCTTTTACAGCTAGAACTCGTTTACCCCCTCTTCTTGCTGTAGGAAACTATTCCTCATTCTTCGCCAGATTTTTCAATACTGCCATTGCGTCATCTGGGTCTTTGTCCAGCAGTAATCCATTTGCTGCTGAATCAATTCTTATACGAGTTTTTAAATTAGCAGCATTATAGAATTTAGTTACCTGGTTCCAAACGGGGAATCCATTCATCGCGTAGTTCCTTAGTAGAGTGGTAAATCTGTCCTAGGCTTCGTGCATTGGCTCGTCGTCTTCCTATTGAAAAGTAGCAATTTCGTTACGTAATCGCTCAGATAAGTGTGAAGGATTAAAACGAGACAAAAATTCACGAGTTAAATCTACCCAAGTTTGAATTGAACCCGGCATTAGTTTATTCCACAAAGTCTTTGCCCTGTCCCTCAATGAATGAGGAAATAATCGAAGCCTCAGTATCTCTAGATTAACTCCTGGTAGTCTAAACGAACCACGGATTTCCTGGAACGTCTTCAGATGCTCCCTAGCATCCTCTGTAGCAGCACCACTAAATTGGCCAGCGTTGTTGATCATGCTGAACATAACAGGTTTCAGCTCAAAGTTGTCAACATCTATATCTGGCAGGGTGGTTTCTAGTTCTACATGATCGTTGAGCATGTAGTCTCGGCATGACCGGCGTGCGGAAGCGACAGGAGGGTCGACAAGTGGATCGTTCCCTCCATCTCCGACAGGATTATTATTATCCTGGGGATTCCTTTGGACGTTCCTTCTTTCTTGGCGTCTTTCGTTCACCATTGCTTCGAGTTGTTCCTCAAGGTATCCATTCCTTTCAATGAGGTAACGTACTCTTTTCTTGAGATTGAACGTTCATTCGGGTTCAGGATCTAACTGGTACTCAGGTTCCTTCCCCCGTTGAGATCTGCGTATACGCAAACAAAAGACCTTGTGAAAGGTATAGGTTGAACAATCCAAATAAAAACAAAAAAGTAAAGGAAGTGCAGTAAAAGGTAGGGTAAAGTTATGTTGCCAGTCCCCGGCAAGGACGCCAAAAACTTGTTGCGTGTAAAAGTGTCTATCGCAATGTAGTGCAAGTGTACACGACGCAAGTAGTAAAGTGATACGGAAGTATCGGATATCGTCTCCACAGGGACTGGGCTAATAGCTTCACCTTGGATTACTGCACGAAAGAGAAGAAAATTATTTAAATTGTTGTCACAAGATAATAAAGAGTACTTAAATAAAAGAGTAATGAAATCAAGATAGAGAGAATGGACTGGTGTTGAATTGCTCAGTAGTGTAGGTATTGCAAAGTCTGGGAATATTTGTTCTGTCGTCATGCCTGTCGCGGCAGCAGTCTGTTGTTAGTCGCGGCAGCGATTACACAACTCTGTACTTCAAGCTTGGCAAGAATCCCTGTGATGCCTTGGCCTATCCCTAGGTCCAAGTCTGTCGATGAACACATCTTTGATGATACCTCTTGACGTGAATCGAAGGATGAACACCGATGTTGTTGAATTCTTCCTTAGCCACTTAACCTCGTCCTATCCCTAGGTCCGAGATAGTTCAACCATAAACTGGAGAACCCACACTTATTCCTTTCGTATACTTAACTCTCTCGATATTAAGTAAATAGATAATCTCACAATGCTCTCTCAATACTCTTGCAAGATGTTTGAAAGCCAGAATAAGCAAACTTGAAGTTTATTTTATTGAACAGAAAATTCCTAAAACAAATGCAATCCTTGCAAATACTTTACAAATCAACCCGTGGCCCTAGGGGAAGTTTAGAACATGATGAGAAGGGAAAACGACTAGGGTTTTGGGAAGAAGGCTAGAGATGAAGATGATGTCCTCTCCTAGGTCGAATTACATGCCTTTATATAGGCCTTGGGTTCAAGTTTTCTATTATGGCAAGAATACAAGTTTAAACTAAAGTATAACTCTATTAAAGACTAAATCTTCAGAGAATATATCTTTAATTCGTCCTTCCTTCTTGCTTGGAGTTTCTTCCTTGAACCTTGGGCTTGGCCTTCATTCTAATCTAGGGCTTGGAAAAATATATGGGTGCTCTACGATAGACGGACTTAATTTTCTCTTTCTATCGAGACCCACTTTGCTTCTTCTCCTCAATATTGTTGTCGTCCTTGGCTGCCACGGCAGCAGCCATGGCAGCATCATCCTCCTCGTCTGCACATCCAGTTTCAGCTCTGCACCCTCACTGCCCAGCGTCTGCTTCTCCATCTGCTACAGCAGCTACCTGCAAAAGCAACCAATTTCAGTAGAAACTGTTCCATTTAAGATATTTGTGATGTATAACTGAAATCTAACCTAAATGCAATGTATTATGCTTGAATGCAGCATAAATATGGGTTAAATAGGGGTAAATTATAGAACTTTTACACACTCAACAACTATGCATTTAGTCTCAAGCACCGAGCCCGCTCAGCTAATGACTTGTTCATCCTTTCAACAACACCATTTTGTTCTAGAGTCTTTCACACTGAAAAATGTCTCTAAATCCCATGCTCCTCACACAACTTCAGAAACTGCGAATATGTGTATTCTATGTCATTATCAGACCTTAAATACATGATCTTTCAACCTGTTTGGTTCTCCACCTCAGCTTTCCACACCTTGAATTTGAAAAAGACTTCAGATTTTTGTTTCAAGAAATACACCCAAACTTTCTAAGAAAAATCGTTAATAAAAGTAACATAATACACAGATCCACCCAATGATGATTCTCTGGTAGGCTCCCATACATCAGAATGCACATAATCAAGAATCCCTTCAGTTTTGTGCTTTCCAAGTCATGAAACTTACTTTAGTCTGTTTACCAAGAAAATAAAATTCACAAAAATTAAGCTTGTAACTTTTGACACTATGCAACAAATTTCTTTTATGCAATTCAACCATTCCACGTTCACTAAGATGGCCAAGACGCATAAGCCACAATTTTGTATTATCATCATATGACTCAATAGAATGAGCTCCACCTACAACTGTACTCCCTAACAGTTTATAGATATTCCCTGCAGTTATCTTTCCTTTCATCACAGTCAATGCACCTTTAACAATCCTAATGGTTTCTCTATTCTCATCAGCTTTTCGAATTAAACAATTCTTATGCAAAGTGCCCAAAGAAATTAGATTCTTTTTCAAATCCAATATATGCCTAACATCACATAATGTTCTAACAGTACCATGATACATCTTAATTCTGACTTCACCAATACCGAAAATATTGCAACATCTATCATCACCTAAATAGACAAAACCAAAATTAACAGACATATAGGTAGAAAACCACTCACTATTAGGTGTTATATGATAAGAGCATCCTGAATCAAGAATCCAAGAATCCGTGAACTGAGTTGTTGAAATAGAAAGCACATCACAATCGCTGAAATTTGAATTCTCATTCTGCACCACATTCACAGTTTTGGATGATGCATCATGTTTATCATCTGACTCCTTTTTCCACTTTGGACAGTCTCGCTTCATATGTCATGGCTCCTTGCACTTGTAGCAACAAAATGTTTTCTTGCCTCTAGACTTTGATCTAGAATTCTGTCTTCCAGAACCCTCCTTCTCTAACTTCCTTCCACGGTCGTGATTACCCTTAACATATAAACCATCAGCGTGAGAGCTTTCGTATGTATTCTGCCTTCGGTGGTTGTGGGCCAACAAGGTTGCAGTAATCTCTTCAACTTTGATTGTTTCTTTCCCATATGTAAGAGTAGTCATTATGTGTTCATAAGAAGAAGGCAACGAACATAACAGAATTATTGATTTGTCTTCATCTTCAATCTTCACATCAAGTTGAGTTAAATCGGTGATTATTTGATTGAAGATATTCACGTGTTGCGCCAAATCTTGACCTTCTTGCATCTTCAGCCCATATAACTTCTACTTTAGATACAATTTATTTGTCAGAGACTTAGACATAAATTGACTTTCCAACTTGCTTCATATCTCTCCTGGAAACGTCAGATCCATAACGTGATACATAATCTCATCTGCCAAACATAACTATATGGGTCCAGTCGCTCGTTGCTATAGTTCTTCCCAATCGTCGTCCTTCATCGACGCTGGTTTTGTATATCGTAAAGCTTTTAAAATCTCTTGTTGCACTAACAGATCCTTTACCCTCGTCTGCCACAATCTGAAGTTACTTTCACCATTGAACTTGACCACTTCGAATTTCGCACCAGACATAGCCATCACAACCAGGCTCTGATACCAGTTGTTGTGCACACGACAAACGAAAAAGAAAATCAAACAAGCAAGAACACAAGTTATTTAACGAGGTTCAACAGTGTGCTTACATCCTCGGGGAGCAAAGAATGGTTGTTTTCTTTTATTTAATCAATTGTCCTTAGGTTATAAATAACACATCTATTTATAGACCCGATACAATTACAAAAATACCTCGTACCGTACCACATCTTCAATAAAAACTTGTGGTGTGGTCCGGGGGAGTTGTTACAACTCCAAGTAATTGGAATCTAGGGTGTTAGGGGAAAGCTGGTAGTAGAAAAGTGAAAGTAAGTGAGGTGGCGAATGGCAAACGATAATAGAAAATAAAAGAATTGTAAAAAAATGTTAAAATAGTAATTGTTTATAAGTGGTTTTGGGACTTGAGATATTTAATTAGTTTTAATTAGATATAATTAATATTTGTATGTGGAGGTTGAAAATAGAGATGGGTAGTTGTAGATTAAATGTACTGTGAAGTAGTTATTTTATATATATTTTTTCGACGGAATGATTGTTCAATCACAAATTAAATGGGTATGTTTTTTTATTAAAGTGAACAAAATTTCTGACAGAATCATTATTCCAACATAAATGAAATTGATATTTTTTATCGAAATTAACAAAATTTTTTACGAAAAAAAATAATTCGGTCGAAAACTACAATCATGTCACAACTTTGTGACGAAATAATTTATTTCCATCGGTAAATTATGACAGATTTTAAATCTATCGAAATTTTTCTCTCGGTAATTTAATTTTTTTGTAGTGTATATTGTCACGACGGGTGAGTTAACGATCAAAACACATGCGCAACAAATTGTCCAATAGATTCTTTGTAAAATCTTGGAGTTGCCTAAAGGACCACCCGATTTGGCCGGATCGTTGGAGACTGGTAGAAGGCCCGATCACATTGAGCTTGTTAAATTAATAGATATCTTTTACGATGACATATTCCAGAGGATCAAAATATCCATTAATGTAAATATCTATGTGAACGCAAACCTAAGTAAAATATTCTAGGGTAATAGACTTTTCTTAGTTAGCTAGGATTTGGTAGGTGACTTCGATTTGAGTCGTTAATGAAAATCGATTTTGGCCATTAATTGTAAAAGAATTCAACTATAAATAGAGGTTTTCTCACCTCATTTCTATTCATTCATCTTTTGAGTAATCAAGACATTTACTCTAAATCGTATTTTGTGTTTTTGAATATTCCTCTTTTGTTATTCGTAGCCATTCTATTTAGTTTGCTTACGCTTAGAACGTTTTTGTGTTACAGTGCCTAAGAAGTGTTTGATCTTTCGATAGAGTAATCAGGATGACACAAGTGTTTGTTATGAGAATATCGACTAAGGCCGCACGATTTGCTAGACTGAAAATTTAACCTTGAGAATATGTTTGTTCTATGTTTAACGATTTCAGTAATCAATCTAGTTATGTCCAACGTAGAGATGAAGCGACAAACTCAGAATATGTTTACTAGATGAAGCGACAAATTCAGTATGTCAATCAATTTAACGATGGTCCAGGTACTTAATCTTTTGGATCATTGACCGAATCTACTGGATCCCTTTTGTGATTTTGATGTTTTTAGCAATGGTTGTGTATAAGTAGTTGTCTAACTGTCTATAAGTATATTTAAAAAACTATTTATAAGTAAATATACTATTTAATGACAAATAAATGGTAGTTGATGTATGCTTATAGATCGTGGGATCTTAAAAATAGTAAAATGATAGGTAAACTTTATATAGATTTGAAATTATAATTTGTATATAGAGAAATACATATGTATGATATGTAAATGAATGCATTTTTATGTATGTCCATGTTATGAAATGATTAGGCATGGATTGGAGCTTTAAAAAAACTATGAATTTATCAACAAATTGCAATTGGATACATAAAAAATTAAAAAAAATAATTTAAAAATGAACCATTTTAGTTATATAAGTTGTAATAATCTTCAAAACTTTGATCTAACTCAATTTATATATTAAAAGTGGTAGACTATCTTATTTGATTAATACTAACAAAAGTTTTAACTACTACTTTCTACGAACTCCAAAGAATCATAGGTAAACATTTGCTTCAACTCTAAAAGAGGAAGTAGGAGAAATGAACAAGAAAACAAAAAAAAATTAAAATTGCTATAACAATTCGAATAGTCAATATGTGATTGTACGACATAAAAATATGTAATAATTCAGTGTTAGTCTACCCCTTATACCCTTTAACACGTTCCTCACTTTCACATGCATTGAAACACAAGAAAAATATACTTATCATATAGCAGAAAGTAAAGTAAACAAGAAACAGATACATAAACCCAAAACTAATTTACAAAAATCTCTAATGTATGTAATGACACAATTGAAAAAGGTTATAAATGAAAACTATAACACAATATATTATTTTGTATAATGATACTCACGAGTAGTAAAGAGAGCATCAACATCCCAAGTATCCCAAGTAATGGTAAAAAAATAAAAATAAAAATAACAGAGTTTATTTTAGCATATTTCATTATTATTATTTTGGTCACGCTCAAAATTTTAAAATTTAAAAAATAAGAATAGATTGACTAATGGAAGAACTTTACTAATTTTGACTCTTTACTTTTAGGTTCAAAACCATTGTCTTCGTGACCATAGGCAGAAGGCCGGATGTCGGGTATATTTATATCTAAACAACCAATCCATGTCTAGAAATCTCTATCCTGCTCTTACCATAAAAATATGGGAAAATGTGTTAAAAAAATTTAAGTTGCACTGATACGGATATAAATAGGGGTATAAGTAGGGAAACAGTGATAGAAAATAAATTTTTGAAAATTATAAGGTATGAGTACGGTAAAAGTATGGCATAGAAAATATAAAGTAAATTTTATATTAAATAAAAATTCATAAAAAACATGTGAACAGACATCACACATATATATTTATAATTGAATCATGTAAGAGAAAGTTCGAAAGAAAAAAAAAAAGAAGAAAAAGGGTGTGCGAATAGAAAATTATAAAATAGTTGTGAGTACCCAAATTGTACTTAATATGTCTCCGGTATAAAGACATATCAAGTACGTGATACGACATTAAATTGAAGTACTCGTGGTTCATAAATAAAAATAATCTAAACATGATATGAATATGTTCGAGTCAAAAGGCATTTAAACATCAATTCTTATCGAGAAAAGTCAGAATCTAAAAGCCTAAAAGATTGTTTTTAAAAGGTGTTGTGAATGATGAAGATTAATATTATCACGGTCTATGTTGTACCGATACGGGTACGAGAATAGAAACGGGGACATAGACGAGGACGAGAAATAATTTTTTTTAAATTACAGGGTATGGGTACGGCAAAGGTACAATATATTAAATAAAATTTAACATTTTAAATAGATGTAAAAAAAATTCATAAATATTCATTAAAGTTCATACCTTAGTTTAAAAGGCTCAAGACGCACTGAGGCGCGAAGGGATCTTGGAGCCGAGGAATAAGGCATAGGTGCATGCCTTTTATAGGTGAAACACATTTGTTGTGTTTATGGTTATAGTTTAGGAAAATTCTACAACGTGCGACGAATATCGATGAACACCACTAATGATGAATACCGCTGAACACCATTAAATTAATTAATAAAGATTTAAAATTTCAAGGACCCATCATACAATTAATAATTATTTTAAAATTTTAATTAAATTATTTTTTATATATATTAAAATTTTATTTTTTTAATAAGGGTAAACTATATATTTAGTACCTCACCTATTTCCGTATTTCTATTGAACCCTCATTATTTAAATATTATTTCAATTTGACCATATTCTTTATAAAAAATAATTTAACCCTCAACCTAAAACCGTAAACTATTAAACCTTAAACCCTTAAACTCTTAAACCTATACCCTAAATCATATACCATTAAAATAATTTCACCATCATCGATTCTATTCAATTCAATAAATTGTTGAATTCTCCTAAAAAAATTCAATTAAATTTTATATATATATCAAAATTAATTAAATTCGAATATCTTAGAATAAATTTTTATATGCCAAAAAAATGCACCCTGAAATTTATGACTAATATAGAAGTTCACTGAATAATACATCTAAAGATCGAAGTCCAAGAAATTTACCGCTAGCAAAGCTTGCTCGAGTTTACAACCAAATTCCCAATATGGAGCATTTATTGTAACCAATTTAAATGTGGTCATTACTGGATCACATTTGTCCTGCAAATATCAGATCACAAGTGATCATTGACAAACTAAATTTTGGTTGAAGATGTAATAGATAATTAGATATCACCAGAAAGATTTGATCAATTCGATCCATTATCGCATCAAGGCTGAATGTATTGTCTACACAATTAATCATAATTAATTTAATTTGATGAATTGAATTAATTATGATTAAATGTGATGAATTCTTCATCTCAAATAAGATGGTAGTGTTAATTCAGCAATTTATTGAATTGAATCGATGATGGTGAAATTATTTTTAATGGTATATGGTTTAGGGTATATGTTTAAGAGTTTAAGGGTTTAAGGTTTAATAGTTTAGGGTTTTAGGTTGAGGGTTAAGGGTTAAATTATTTTTTTATAAAGAATAGGGTCAAATTGAAATAATATTTAAATAATGAGGGTTCAATAGAAATACGAAAATAGGTGAGGTACTAAATATATAGTTTACCCTTATTAAAAAAATAAAATTTTAATATATATAAAAAATAATATAATTGAATTTTTAAAAATAATTATTAATTGTATGATGGGTCCTTGAAATTTTAATTCTTTACTAATTAATTTAATGGTGTTTAGCGGTGTTCGTCGCACGTGGTAGACTCATCCTATAGTTTATGTTTAAAATTTAGACTTTAAGATATAAGGTTTAAGTTAGGAATTTAGATTTTAAAATTTTAAATTTTATAATTAAAATAAAATTATGTCTTTTTACACAATTTGTATATTAAAATATAACTCATAAATTTTATGTTACTTCTTGAAATAAAAGACTACAATACATGAATAAAATGTTAATCTAAGTTACCTATATCTTCTATTTCAATTTAATATTGTTTGAATAAAATATATTACTTGAATAAATAATATTATTAATTTTAATATATACATATTTTTTTATCATGGTCTTCATTTTAAAAATAAAAAAATAAAATAAAAAATCAAAATTTTACCCAATAAGAAAATGAGATTTAATATTTTTTCTTTAAAAATAGTCTCATTCATATTCATGCCCAGTTATATAGTAAATAAAATAAATTGGGATGCAGGTCCAAATATTGACCCTGTTTGGCAATTAGCGGATAGCTGATAGCGGATTACATTAGCTGATAGCTGATAGCTGATTGCATTAGCTGATTTGACTAGCGGATTGTATTAGCTGATTGTATAAAAGTGTTGGTAAAATTAACTGATAGCTGATAGCTGTTTGATTATTTAAACAAGCAAAATGACATATAAGGACATGATTATATTCAATACTTGTTTGAATAATTTATCAATTATGAATATTTTGTATTTAATAAATATTAATTAGATTTGTAAAAATTATTTTTAATATAAATTTTCTAAACATATTTGAAAGAGTTATATATTAATTTATTATTTATATAATTATTAAAAAAATTATATGCACATATAAATGTGTGATAATAAAAAAATAGAATTAACTTACAAATGTCACCATATAAATTAGTAGTAACAACAAATAAGTCCAATATTTAATATGTTATTATTTATATTAAAATGTTATTATTTAATTTAGGTTATTTGGAGATTTTTGGTAATTGTTAAGAGTAAAAGAGTCATTACAACTCTAATATCAAACCTCTAATCTCAAAAAGCTCATATTATGAGCTTTTTCAAAATTAGCTTTTTCATCCCAATCCGCTCTTTCAATCCGTTATTTACCAAACATCAATATTAGCGGATTTGACTAGTCAAACCTATAATTATACCTCAAACCTCTAATTTTTGCTCAAACCGCTGTTTACCAAACAGGGCCATAATAAATAAAGTAAATTGTAATTAGATTAATAAAGATAGGCTCCATTTTTAATTAGAGTAATAAGAGTTGTAATTAAGGTTTCTTTTTCACAAGCATCAATCTTTCCCTGTCGTCATCCCTTCTTCAACCTTTTAACTTCAATAAAAAAAAAGTGAACACATAAAAAACAGGGGTAAACATTGAAACGTCCCCAAGGACGCATGTGAAAGGTCTGAGTTGTTCCTGAAACGTCCCTAAATACACGTCGAACGTCCCCGACTCTCTTCAAACGTACCCCGCCAACGTGGCACGTCTTCGATACGTATCACAACTGTACCCGTACGTATTAAATACTTGAAACGGTGATATTATGTCGTACCCGTGCAAACAATTGTAAAAATCACTGCCAAAAAGATAGATAATAAACTTCCCATTGCCGAAACTGCAATGGGAAACTGAACCTAGGTCTTCTAATTAATAAGTTGTGATCCAACTAATTTAAATTTCTTACTAAACAAAATAATTTCTTTTAGTTTTAACAACAATAATAGTTGTTTAATTTCATTTTAAAAATGTATACTAGTATTTTTTTAGTTGATTCAAAGAAAATTTTAACATTACATACCCAAAACGCAAACAAACCTATAAATTATGAATGGAGCAAACAACTACAAATGAGTATGAAACTTTCAGGAGGTCAAATATGAATAGTAATGAAATGGGTATCTAAAAAACTACTTAACTCAAAAAAATGTAATGTTAAAACTATTAGGACTTCAAAATGTAATTAAACCAAAAACTTAGCAAGACAAGTCCCTGTCAAGTCTCAAACTCAATATTCCCTGTACAACCACATATATAATGGTAGTCTAAAAACTGATCATGTTTTACTTCAATTATTCCAGGTCTGAGAAACAAGAATAGTCAGTTTTAGACTAAGTTGCACAGATACAGATACGGGGACGGGGACGGGAACAGAAAACAGAAATTTCTAAAAACTGATCATGTTTTACTTCCATTATTCCATTATTCATCGGTGTTCGTCGCACGTGGTAGACTCATCCTATAATTTATGTTTAAAATTTATACTTTAAAATTTAAGGTTTAAGTTAGGAATTTAGATTTTAAAATTTTAAATTTTATAATTAAAATAAAATTATGTCTTTTTACACAATTTGTATATTAAAATATAACTCATAAATTTTATGTTACTTCTTGAAATAAAAGACTACAATACATGAATAAAATGTTAATGTAAGTTACTTATATCTTCTATTTCAATTTAATATTGGTTGAATAAAATATATTAGTCGAATAAATAATATTATTAATTTTAATATATATTTTTTATCATGGTCTTCATTTCAAAAATAAAAAAAATAAAAAAAATCAAAATTTTACCCTGTAAAAAAATGAGATTTAATATTTTTTCTTTAAAAATAGTCTCATTCATGCCCAATTATATAATAAATAAAATAAATTGGGATGCATGTCCAAGTATATAATAAATAAAGTAGATTGTAATTAGATTAATAAAGATAGGGTCCGTTTTTAACTAGAGTAATAAGTGTTGTAATTAAGGTTTCTTTCTCACAAGCATCAATCTTTCCCTGTCGTCATCCTTTCTTCAACCTTTTTAACTTCAATAAAAAAGTGAACACATAAAAAGACGGGTAAACATTGAAACGTCCCCAAAGACACATGTGAAAGGTCTGAGCTGTTCCTGAAAGTTGAAACGTCCCTAAATAAACGTTGAACGTCCCCGACTTTGTTCAAACGTACCTCGCCAACGTGGTATGTCCTCGATACATATCTCACTTGTACCCGTACGTATTGAATACTTGAAACAGTGATATTATGTCGCACCCGTGCAAACAATTGTAAAAGTCACTGCCAAAATGATAGATAATAAATTTCCTATTGCCGAAAACTGAACCTAGGTCTTCTAATTAATAAGTTGTGATCTAATTAATTTAAATTTTTTACTAAACAAAATAATTTCTTTTAGTTTTAACAACAATAATAGTTGTTTAATTCCATTTTAAAAATGTATACTAGTATTTTTTTTAGTTGATTCAAAGGAAATTTTAACATTACATACCCAAAACGCAAACAAACCTATAAATTATGAATGGAGCAAACAACTACAAATGAGTATGAAACTTTCAGGAGGTCAAATATGAATAGTAATGAAATGGGTATCTAAAAAACTACTTAACTCAAAAAATGTAATGTTAAAACTATTAGGACTTCAAAATGTAATTAAACCAAAAACTTTTGCAAGACAAGTCCCTGTCAAATCTCAAACTCAATATTCCCTGTACAACCACATATATAATGGTAGTCTAAAAACTGATCATGTTTTACTTCCATTATTCCAGGTCTGAGAAACAAGAATAGTCAGTTTTAGATATACTGCAGTATAACGAAGATATGACTGAATAGAGAGTGATGTAGAAATCACAATAGTCTCTCTTATTTGATTTGTTAATTATATTACTTTAAAAAGTTTTTGTCATGTGGCAGGAATAATTTAGTTGAGAGAGTGTCAAACTGAAGATCTGAAGGTCGCGTGTTTGATCTACGCTCACCACAAAATATTTTCTGTTTTTCTTTTCACGCTAGTTTTCTTATCAAAGCCCGCTGGGACTGGGTGTCTGGGTCAAACTCTTTGTATTTTGATTTTGTGATGAAGAGCCCACTATGACTAGATCAACTCATTGAATTTGAATGTCCAAACAAATAATAAAATAAAGTCAGGTTTTCTTTTCAATTTTTTACATGTTTATTTATTTCATATTATATATATTATATACGAAGATAAAATAAATAAATGTTTCTTTTAAACGTTAATTATAAAAAAATGCTCTCATTGCGTCTAAATATTATAAAAAGATTATTAGTAAATTATGTTGGTTAAATTCTATGGTTATTAGATGTATAATGTATAAGTACTGAGTTTTTAGTATCTAAACTCTAATTTGGTCAATTTCTAGTCATGTATAAAAATATTATTAAAAATAATAAAGAATTCTTGGATTAGAGAATTGAAATCAAGGGGGGAAAGAAGCCCTAGGTGAAGGCGATATGCACAAAAAATAAGGATTTTTTTTCAAAATTTAGGGATTATTAAATTGATGGATTAGCAAAGTAAAACATTTGGGGTAGAGTGTTAATTAGGGGGAGATGCATGTTTGTTTTGCAACTAACAAGTTGTTTGTTTTCTTCTCAATTCAACTAGACATTGCAGCACAAACCCTCGTTTCCCCTACTTGTAAAAGCTTTTTATTTTATTAAAAAGAAAAAGAAAATTACCATGCATATGCAATGCATAACAAGAAACTTGTTTAGGTCCCCTACTCCACGTGGAATAAAAAAACTATCATTTTTTTGCCCTATTTATATCCTCACACTAAAAATTAGGTCTAGGGTTTAAAGAATTTAAAGTAGCGTGTATTTTTAGGGTATAGAATTTAGAATTTAGGGGTACTGCTTGGAATTTAGTTTTTTAGTGTTGTGGCATAAAAAGGAGCACAAAAGGAGCAGATGATTACATATAAAAATCTTCCGCCTCTTTTCGGTGCCCCTTTATACGCCCCAACACTAAAAAATTAAATTTCAAGTCCTAACCCTAAATTTTAAATCCTAAACTCTATACCATATATTCTAAAAATACACGATACACTAAATTTCATAAATCCTAAACTTAATTTTTAGTGTGAGAACATAAATAGAGGCACTGAAAAGAGTTGATGATTTCTATTTCCAGTCCACATGTGTATGATTGTCTCTCTTGTTTTTATTTGTTACATATACTTATAGTGATAAATTATTGGATGAGTTTTTTTAATGGTATTGGACGAGTCTTAATTCAATTAATACGGTTGTTTTTATAATGATCTAAAAAAATTAATTTAAATTTTCTTAAATACATAATTTATTTCGATTTGAAGCTTAGAGATTATAGACAAAAAATAAAATTTTGATACACAAGTATGCATATTTACACTATAAAACTCAAACTATAAATTTCTAACCATGTATCCTAAAAAACTAAACCATAAACTCTGTACCCTAATTTTCAAACACTAAAATTAAATTCTAAGCCTTAAACCCCTAACCTCTTAAATTAAAATACAACTTGTATATTAAAGTTGCCAAAAAAACTATGTGCAAAACCTCTAAAGCTGCCATCATTTTGGGTGGAAGGGTTGTGGAAGCTAAAAAGAAAATTGACACAATGATTTATAGTGGTTCAACCTTCTAATCAAGATCTATATCCACTATCTTAGCTCCCCACTAGGATTTCCAATCAATCTACTATTGATTCGTCCCCTTTTCTAGGCTTAGAAGGAAACCCTTATACATCGATCAAGCTTTCTACCTAAAGCCTTGATCAAACCCTCTTTTACAAAGAGATAAACAAAGCAAACACAAATTCCTCTAATAGGTGTTTGTTTTCACAATTAAAGCACTCAGTCAAAACCTAAAACACTTGAGCAAATTTGACAATTTTGGCTCACTAGTGTTTGTCTCTACAATAAATGACAATTTAAGCTCTAAGACAATTCTTGATCTTTGTTGATTGACAATATGAGCATTAGCCTTTACATGATGCTTGAAGGTCCCTTTTATACTCCTTGATGAGTTTATAGCCGTTGCTAGTCGTTGAAATTGAATTGGAGCCATTGAGGACTTTAATTCCCACCATAAATGCAGTTCTGCAGCTCACCGTTTCGAAACGCTCGAATCCGTTTCGAAACACCCTTTAAGTAGAAAGAGTTGTTGCAGTCTGATGTAGGACCCATATCGAAACGCTCTTGGTCGTTTTGAAACCCGTATCGAAACGTCTGTCCCCGTATCGAAACGTCCTGCATTTAAGAATTAGTTAGGAAATAGTCGTTGGGGTTTTGTGACCGTTGTGGTCGATGCCACGTAGGCGTATCGAAACGACAGAGCCCGTTCGAAACGCTACTAAAAAATCTCATCCAGGGAAAGCCCGCTTCGATACTTGTATCGAAACGTTTTTGCTACTTGAATCCCCCGTATCGAAACGCCCTAAGGTGTTTCGAAACGCCTGGACAGTTTTGTGTAGTTTGGTCTTTGAAAACATGTAAAAACCTTTTAAAAACTTCCTTAAACATAGTTTCAAGTTATTTTGACTTTGGAAATTATTTTAAATACTTTTCAAATCAGTCCAAAATATTTTTCAATTATTATATCAAAATATTAGTTGTACAATTTTAATGATTATATAACTCGAAGATGATAAAAATCTATACACTTAAAACATATAAATTGATTTTTTTTTCATCTCGAACTTTTACATATTCTTTTTAATTTTCTATCTCTAATACCTATTGTTATAAGGATCCACTTAATTATTGGGTTGATGTCAATTTAACCACTATATTTTTAATTTTAGTAATTTTACCATGTAACTATTTACGTAGTTCTAACCAAGCCACCGACCGTTAAAACATAACGGAGAGGCTAACATGAGGAGCATTCGCATCTCCATTTTTAAAACAAATAAATCTAATACAATATTATTTTTTCTAAAAAGTTAATTTAGTTTAGTGGGTAAAGGGGAAAATTTTACATCCTCATTTTTTAAACTTGAACTCATGCAGCTTTATTAATAAAACAAAAGAAAAACAAGAACATAACATTTCGACGATCAACACCAAAATTAATGTCGCCGACAGTGGTCAAAACAAAATAATAATAAAAAAGACAAGCGGCTGAATTGGGAGAAAGCGACTTATATACCCATTTTAAAAATATTGTAAACTATATTCTTAAATTTATTGATCCGTCTTGGCATAAAATGCAAAATTATTTAAAGAGAATTACATTTATCAAATTTATTTTTGCTCATGCAATGCACATGTACTCGATAAAGTAAACTTCTCACCTGCTTCCTCTTTTAATATATATTAAAAGCCCATATGTGCCCATCCCATTGTTATCAAGCTTTCTTTATAATTTCAATTGCGAACAACATACCCTAGATTGCAGCGATGGCTTCCGATTCAAAAGCCGAGGAAACTCCCCGATTAAAACGGTAAGCCGAGCCAAGAACCAAACCTATTCGGGTATGAAACTTTCTTGTTTATTTCCATGTGCCTGAAGAAATTCGCTACGGTTTGTGTCTGAAACTTTCTTGTTGCCTTTTCAAGCATTAATCTTTGTTCTGAGAATGGTTTCGGGTATGGGGATACCCGGACGAGTACATGTTGGGGGAAAATCGAACCTATTCGGCACTCAAACTCGAATTCGAGTAACAATTTTAGCATAACTCACTAGAGGTAGAATATGTTTTAGCATTGGCTCTGGACATTTAGGACTCTTTTCCTAGAATTGATTGATTGGTTTAATGGAGAGGATGTTTAACTTTGCTTATTTGTATCAGAACTTTAGAGACAGACAAGGATGTGGCCCGAGTTTTCGGTGGTGGCCAAGTTTCGAAAAAATTGATGGAACCGCAGCAACCTGGTTCATCGGGAAATAGTGGTGTAGTTCAAACTGATATACTTCCTGAGGAAGCTGGTAAGCATCATAACACGATTACATGTCTCATTGCTTGACCATTACATCTTAATTTAAAAGTTCATACTTGGTAGCTAAACAAGCACCACGAAGCACACTTGGAGGCCCCCTTCTTGCACTAAGCAACCCATGAACTAAGGATCTGCATTGTCAAAAAAAGAGAGAGCGTAAGCAATAAAGCTTAGTGAGGGTAAGCTCTTTAAAAATAAACCTCGACAATGCAGGGTCCAAGCACAATCTCAACCAAGGTAAATACATAATTACCAAAGATCCTCAAGAGCCAAAAGTTAAAGATGCATGAACAATATCCAATTATATGTCATGCTCATAAAGCTCTATTTCACAACATATGTAATCACATATAAACATCCAAATAGAGATCACATTTCACAACACATTGATACGCATATCAATCAACATTGGCACCTAGCTATGACCCGAATACGCGGATAAACCCGTTGGAACTCACATCCAACAACCACTTTATCTCACGGTGGGATTACACTCATCACCGGTCTCGCGGAGGGGATTCCACTCATCCTCACGCCCCGTCGATGGGATTCCACTCATCATCGACTAATATATAACAATTTTCGGGCGTACCCGTACTCCTCCTTGGTGACTCAACGCCACCAAGGTCACGCGCGAATTTAGACTCATGTGTGCACACTAATATCCTAATGAACGATCATTTGTACTCAAGCATACTAGTGCCAACATATATGTAACCCCCTCGTCCCGGTCTGGCCGAATGACCGGTCCGAGTGGGCCACACGGGGAAAACCGAAGCGAAACCCGTTAAGGTTTCCCCTCGGTTAACGACCCAGAAAATTTCTTTTTATCTTAGCTTGTCTACATGCATAATTTAGACCTAAGTGTGTCACAACAGCGGAAGATACAATCATAACATCAAACATCGACCAACCCAACATTTAAACAGCTCATTTTAACATTCTGCAGCAGGCCGTTTCGAAACACCCATAGGGTGTTCCGAAACGCCTTGACTTAGTCAACGGGCCAGGGTCAACCATAAGGTGACCGTTCCGAAACAGGGGAGACCCGTATCGGAACGACCTTGACGGTCAATATCTCGTGGTCAACGAGATTTGACCGTTTCGGAACGGCTTCATCTCGCCAATTTCTCAAAATTCCAGTAGCGAAAATGTTCCGGAACGACCCTCATCCGTTTCGAAACGGCAGGCCATTTACACAGGGGCCGTTTCGGAACACGGGGACCCGTTCCGAAACACCCCTTGTCTGCAGACTTTTCTGGGCTGTTTTGAGGCACAAGAATGCCCCAAAACACCACCAAGGCACCCCATAACCTCAAAGCAAAACAACCCAAGGCTTACTAACAATACTAGCATGCTTCAACAATCTTTAAACATGTCTAACACAAAGGCAACAATCAACACACATACATCCATTCAAACAACATCCAACCTTAAGCATGGTTTCTAAAGCATTTAACCAACATACAAGAGAGCAAATTAGGCATGGATAACAACTTAAACATGGCATCACAAGCCACACAAAAGCAACAAAACATAGGGTCCAAACATGCTCCTAGCAACCAACAACAACCAACAAACCTTACACATCCCATTGCTTAAACTATTACATGTCTTAGCATTAAAACCATACTTGATGAACTCAAGTCCAAAACCACACTTGGAGGCCCTCCACTTGCCCGAGCAACCCACGAACTAAGGATCTGCAATGTTGAACAAAGAGAGCGTAAGCAATGATGCTTAGTGAGGGTAAGCTCTAAAAACAAACCTCAACATTGCAGGGTCCGAGCACGATCTAGCCAAGGCAACTTACATTTACCAAGAGTCCACAAGATATAGATACATGAGCAATATATCACATATATGCATAATCATGAGCTCAACACTACCATACATGTAATCGCATTTAAACATCCAAACAGCTCATAAATCTCAACACATTGATACACATATCAATCAACATTGGCACCTAGATAAGACCCGAATATGCGGATAGACATATTGGAAACTCATATCCAACAACCACATTACCTCGGTGGGATTCCACTCATCACCGGTCTCGCGGAGGGGATTCCACTCATCCTCACGCCCCATCGATGGGATTCCACTCATCACCGACAATATTCAATTACAATTCCGGGCGAACCCGTACTCCTCCTTGGTGACTCAACGCCACCAAGGCCACGCGCGACTTTAGACTCATGTGTACACACTAACATCCTAATGATCGATCATTTGTATCCAAGTTTACTAGTGCCAATATTTACTCACATCACATTACTCATTTCATAAACCTTGTGCATAGCACATACTCACCAACAACCATCATTATGCATGTCTCAAGCATCATAAGTCCAATCTCATTTCACATGTATAAAGCAATATACATAGACATTCATATCGCAATTTATGCAAGGCATACACAACCATAAAGTGAGTTCAACCAAGGGCTCTAGATCAAGTTTAGGATTAGGCTACCACCCTAATCCTAACTCTAGGTGGGTCTACCAAGCCCAACCTAGTCCGTATACTCGAACCAACCAAATTAAAACCGTTTAAAACAATTAACCACTCACCTAAGCTTCCAAGCACAAGACCAAGCAAGCCACAACCTTCAACTTTCCGGGTTCACTTCCGATGCTTCACCAATGCCCAAACTTGATTCTAATCAAACAAAACACATACATTACTTCCCAAATCAATGCTAATTCAATCATCAATCAACTTTGCAACACACAACCCATTTCCACAATTTTCCAAACTACATAACATCTCAAAAATCCAAATTTTCGGACTCCAACAACCATAGGCTGAAATACCCAATTCCAAGCACCCAAATGGCCTCCAAAACACCCCAAATCACCCTCCTAACATAGGTAGACCATCAGCCCTTCAAATCCAACATTAAACTTACCAAAAACCCAAATTTTAATACCCTAAAATTTGCCCTAAAGACCCACTACGAAAATTTCACCCAAAATTGATCAAATTCATATATGTTGTGTACTTTAGCATGATTAACAAAAACCCCAACACAATTTCTCAAAACAATTTGAAAACCCCCATCAAAACCCAAATTTTCAACATAAACCCTAATTTCCAAATCCCCTTATTTTTGAAATCTAAGACAATGGTTAAATAGAGGAAAAAGAGGAGATTAAGAAAATGACTTTACCTTTCAAAAAAAGTCCTTGGATTGAAGTTAAAAATGGATGGAATAGTGATTTGCTATTTGAGAGGTTTTGAAAGAGAGGATGGAAGTTTTACATGGGTTTTGGGGAAGAAAGGGGAAAAAGATGACAATATGGAAAAGTTGTCATCCTTTTTCAAATAGCTTGGGTAAATTACATTATGAGTCCTCCTCTTTTTAAAATAAACTTAATTAGGTCACTATTTGAAGTTGAGTTGTCTTAATTAACTATTTATTTAACCCGACTAAAACCCGGTTAACTCCTAGGCCTAAGACGCGGGTGTTACAACTCTCCCCCACTTAAGGAAATTTCGTCCCCAAAATTAATCGGACAGGAACCCACTTTCTTTCACACCACAACACACTAACCAACCTCGGTGGACTTACCACACAACAATAGATATCTGATGCTAAGATCTCTACTGATTCTTCAAGGCACGCCAATTTCAAACTCAACTCAATCTCTTCAACAAATATAACACGGAACAGATCTGACTCACATTTCTGAATCATAAATACACGTAACACATCTCAAACCCCTTTCTAACTCTGGTGGTAACCGCAACAGATAACAACAGAACCAGCCCGATTCACAAACTCATACAATACTGCTTGAACACTTGACTCATAACTTTCTCTGACTGATCATCTGTCTTCATCAATTAACCAAATACTATGCAGACGTCTTCAAAATTATTCTAGTTGAAATCTCGGATCTTTATTACTCACTTTTACTGCGAATCTTCCACGGATGTAACAAACTAGAAGAAAACTGAAGCTCAGTCTTGACACGCTGGCAATTTACATACTTACTCTCATACTGAACCACATTATTCATCCACTCATTCCGGAAGTACTCATCTTCAACCCACAATATGTCTTCATACTACTCAGATGCAATACAAATCAACCACCGTGCGCTTCGTCCAAAACAATACATCTCAAAACACTAGGTCAGTCGGTACAACTATTCTGTCTCTGAAATGCAAAACTCTATCATCTCTGGACTGTATTCTGAAGGTCTTCTTTCCACTATGCCTTGCACGTGAGGTGCCAAGAATCTGTCTTGCAACTGTTTCTCATCAAACATTCTGACTCAAGGTAGTCTCAACCCGAAACTCGGCCACAAAACTACTATCATTTGATATACGGAATTCGGCAATTGCAACTCGTAACTCAACTACTAATCTAACAACAAATACAACTCGGAACTCGGTTGCTACGTAGACTCTCTTCAGATAGTACTCAATCTTGAGTTCACAGTCTTCAAGCAATTCTAACTACTCATGTTGTTCAAGTTCCAACCATTCCCAAGTCTTCAAATATTTCAAGCTCTAATGATACGTACATATACACTGCGCATTTCTTACTATACAAGCTTGTCTCCAAGTATTCGAAGCAATTACAACTGTAGTTAACTCTATGTCTCATATCGAATAACTCTTCTCACGGTCTTTCAACTAACTCGATGAACAAGTCGCAATCTTCCGTCTTGCATAAGCACACAACCTAACTCTACATGTAATGCATCACTGTGGTTCACAACCCTTTCTCTGACATAAGTTGATTCAAGGTCAAAGCTCTTTTCAAAGTTTCTTTCAGCTTCTCAAGGGCTCATTGTCTCGCATCTAACCACACAACTAAACATTCTTCTGTAGCAATCTAGCAACAGAGCAACTATCTTCAAACACTATTTACAATTCTCTGAAGGTAACAATGCTAGGCCTAGAACTATAGATATCTGTCACAGTCTTCAATTTCTTCCAACTCACATCTTCCGTTGTCTGTTCAAGATTTGTTCTAATACACCCTGCAAATTTTCATGTTCTAAGAGGACATCTTCATTAACTCGAAGTTCACGTTGTACAACTTGGTATACAATTAATTCTCTAATAGAATCTGCCACACTAACTTCAAAACTCGCCATGATCTTCCTCGGTACTTGAATATACTCACGTGACATCTAGAAGAGCTACTACCACTGATCATGAAAGTCAGAAAATTATTCTACTCAACATCTCTATGAAGGTAACTAATACACTAGTCAAACAAAGCGGCATAACTCAGAGCTCAAGGCAATTACATCTTGCCCCTAAAGCTGTCTTTGGTACTTCAAATTTCTCACCTTCATCTGGTAGAAACGGATCTCAAATTAATCTTCAAATAGACTGAAGCACACACTAACTGATCAACAAATCACTGACACTTGTTTCGACTGTATGTAAACTGAACACATTCTCGTACTGTCACTCTTTCTTCTTCACAAATTACACTGTAGAACTCTGAGATGATGCACTAGGCCTACTGAATCTAAGGTCTAACAAGTCTCGGAGCTAATTCTTCAACATTCCCAATTCTGTCGGAAACCATAAGACACGGAGCAAACTAAAACACGAGCAACTCGGAGACGACATCAATAATAAACTCTTCTTCGCTGTTAGGAGACAAACTGGGCGTTTCTTCTAAACACTTCTAGGAAGAATCACAAACTATTTTAACATTCTGCGGTCTAATCTTCGTTCAAAAATCAAATCCATCACAATTGCTCAACAAGTCTGTCAACTAAACTCAATCAACCTTTGATCTCTAAAACTGGATCAACATTCAATAAGAAGCTCACATCCTCACCTACCACCACAGTCACACAAAAATCTACAATTTCAAGGCAACTCTCTCTTTGTCTCAATGTACACACTAACTATGTGCTCTTCAAGCTGAACCTTGTCAAAAGGTACATCAAAACCGTAGGAAGACGATCGCTTCACACCTACGAGAAACCAGTAACTCTAAACCACCAACAACATCTTCTGTACATCTTTCTGATCACTACTGTCTCCCAAAGAGGCTAGTCACATGTGTCCCTACATCTAAGGTCTCAACAAACTTATCTAATTTCTTACATGCTCACGCAAAAGGAGGTATTCGCAGAAATTGCAACTTCACATGTACACGACTGATAGTCTTCGGTCCTCTTGTTTTCAGACTGGTTCTTCAATAGAATCTGACTCTTCTAAACTATTCTTAGAGCATCTCGTAACTTCAAGACTCAATTCTGATCGCACACAAACAGTCTTGCTGGACTTGTTCTACCCCTACCAAACAATCCTGAAGTCAAAGCTCAAGGCTCCCTTCTCGGCTCAACTATATCGGAAGTGACTTCATCTCTTCCGCTTGCTGGAAAACAACTCAACGTACCCTGACTCAATCACACAAACTAGCTCCCACTCACAGACACTGACCGGCTGTCTTGCATTAAAATCATAGGCCAACCCCAACGGTCACCAACTAACACCTCACCAGGCATGTTCAACTTGCATACTTGCTAACAATGTACAGAGATACGGATTCAGAATCAACTGGAGGAAACAACTTGATACTGTGCTAAGGGCTCATTCGATAGAACATTGACACCACTCTGACCCCCGCCCATAGGCCTTCACTTCTTCTTACTAACTAATGCCAGAGTTGATCACACCGTCCCTCATCCACAAGAATCAACCCATATACACTGTCTCAAACGGACGAATTGTACCTCAATTCTGGTACAACCATACCTCTCTAACTGAGGTAATGGACTCCCTCAACCTAGTCCACCCTTTCAGAAACTACGACTTCTACTTACCGAAAAGCAATTAAATCAACAACAATATCAACAGTAAAACATACAAGATTGGGTTAGCAAGGCAAGGCTTCCAAGTGGCTCAAGTATGTTTCCCTCACTTAAAAAAAATCTCTTTTTTCGATGTAATAGTAGCAATGGGACTCTACTAAACACGTTTCAAACAAATCAACACACATACATGCTCAACCAAGCGTATAACAAGGCTTACTTGCTAAACAAGTAAACATAAGCGTACTATCAAACAGCAAGCATTCTCAATCAATCAATCATTCATCACAACATACACGGATAACAAACAACATGCTTTTAAACAAGCAATCAACATACTTGTCATACAAGCAATCATACTTACAAAGCAAGCAAACACCGTGCATATCAATTCAAAACTTAAACTTACCTCACTTACCTGCCCAAGGTCTCGGAAACCTTAGGCTCTAATACCAACAAATGTAACCCCCTCGTCCCGGTCTGGCCGAATGACCGGTCCGAGTGGGCCACACGGGGAAAACCGAAGCGAAACCCGTTAAGGTTTCCCCTCGGTTAACGACCCAGAAAATTTCTTTTTATCTTAGCTTGTCTACATGCATAATTTAGACCTAAGTGTGTCACAACAGCGGAAGATACAATCATAACATCAAACATCGACCAACCCAACATTTAAACAGCTCATTTTAACATTCTACAGCAGGCCGTTTCGTAACACCCATAGGGTGTTCCGAAACGCCTTGACTTAGTCAACGGGCCAGGGTCAACCATAAGGTGACCGTTCCGAAACAGGGGAGACCCGTATCGGAACGACCTTGACGGTCAATATCTCGTGGTCAACGAGATTTGACCGTTTCGGAACTTCAAAGGCCCGTTTCGGAACGGCTTCATCTCGCCAATTTCTCAAAATTCCAGTAGCGAAAACGTTCCGGAACGACCCTCATCCGTTTCGAAACGGCAGGCCATTTACACAGGGGCCGTTTCGGAACACGGGGACCCGTTCCGAAACACCCCCTGTCTGCAGACTTTTCTGGACTTTTTTGAGGCACAAGAATGCCCCAAAACACCACCAAGGCACCCCATAACCTCAAAGCAAAACAACCCAAGGCTTACTAACAATACTAGCATGCTTCAACAATCTTTAAACATGTCTAACACAAAGGCAACAATCAACACACATACATCCATTCAATCAACATCCAACCTTAAGCATGGTTTCTAAAGCATTTAACCAACATACAAGAGAGCAAATTAGGCATGGATAACAACTTAAACATGGCATCACAAGCCACACAAAAGCAGCAAAACATAGGGTCCAAACATGCTCCTAGCAACCAACAACAACCAACAAACCTTACACATCCCATTGCTTAAACTATTACATGTCTTAGCATTAAAACCATACTTGATGAACTCAAGTCCAAAACCACACTTGGAGGCCCTCCACTTGCCCGAGCAACCCACGAACTAAGGATCTGCAATGTTGAACAAAGAGAGCGTAAGCAATGATGCTTAGTGAGGGTAAGCTCTAAAAACAAACCTCAACATTGCAGGGTCCGAGCACGATCTAGCCAAGGCAACTTACATTTACCAAGAGTCCACAAGATATAGATACATGAGCAATATATCACATATATGCATAATCATGAGCTCAACACTACCATACATGTAATCGCATTTAAACATCCAAACAGCTCATAAATCCCAACACATTGATACACATATCAATCAACATTGGCACCTAGATAAGACCCGAATACGCGGATAGACATATTGGAAACTCATATCCAACAACCACATTACCTCGGTGGGATTCCACTCATCACCGGTCTCGCGGAGGGGATTCCACTCATCCTCACGCCCCGTCGATGGGATTCCACTCATCACCGACAATATTCAATTACAATTCCGGGCGAACCCGTACTCCTCCTTGGTGACTCAACGCCACCAAGGCCACACGCGACTTTAGACTCATGTGTACACACTAACATCCTAATGATCGATCATTTGTATCCAAGTTTACTAGTGCCAATATTTACTCACATCACATTACTCATTTCATAAACCTTGTGCATAGCACATACTCACCAACAACCATCATTATGCATGTCTCAAGCATCATAAGTCCAATCTCATTTCACATGTATAAAGCAATATACATAGACATTCATATCGCAATTTATGCAAGGCATACACAACCATAAAGTGAGTTCAACCAAGGGCTCTAGATCAAGTTTAGGATTAGGCTACCACCCTAATCCTAACTCTAGGTGGGTCTACCAAGCCCAACCTAGTCCGTATACTCGAACCAACCAAATTAAAACCGTTTAAAACAATTAACCACTCACCTAAGCTTCCAAGCACAAGACCAAGCAAGCCACAACCTTCAACTTTCCGGGTTCACTTCTGATGCTTCACCAATGCCCAAACTTGATTCTAATCAAACAAAACACATACATTACTTCCCAAATCAATGCTAATTCAATCATCAATCAACTTTGCAACACACAACCCATTTCCACAATTTTCCAAACTACATAACATCTCAAAGATCCAAATTTTCGGACTCCAACAACCATAGGCTGAAATACCCAATTCCAAGCACCCAAATGGCCTCCAAAACACCCCAAATCACCCTCCTAACATAGGTAGACCATCAGCCCTTCAAATCCAACATTAAACTTACCAAAAACCCAAATTTTAATACCCTAAAATTTGCCCTAAAGACCCACTACGAAAATTTCACCCAAAATTGATCAAATTCATATATGTTGTGTACTTTAGCATGATTAACAAAAACCCCAACACAATTTCTCAAAACAATTTGAAAACCCCCATCAAAACCCAAATTTTCAACATAAACCCTAATTTTCAAATCCCCTTATTTTTGAAATCTAAGACAATGGTTAAATAGAGGAAAAAGAGGAGATTAAGAAAATGACTTTACCTTTCAAAAAAGTCCTTGGATTGAAGTTGAAAATGGATGGAATAGTGATTTGCTATTTGCGAGGTTTTGAAAGAGAGGAGGGAAGTTTTACATGGGTTTTGGGGAAGAAAGGGGAAAAAGATGACAATATGGAAAAGTTGTCATCCTTTTTCAAATAGCTTGGGTAAATTACATTATGAGTCCTCCTCTTTTTAAAATAAACTTAATTAGGTCACTATTTGAAGTTGAGTTGTCTTAATTAACTATTTATTTAACCCGACTAAAACCCGGTTAACTCCTAGGCCTAAGACGCGGGTGTTACAATATAACTCAATCCACATTATTCATTTCCACCAATTCCGTGCTTAGCACGTACTCACCATGATCACAATCATGAACCATCCACATGCATGCCATAATGCATCACAAATCATGCCTCATCTCACATGTATAACACATTATACATAAACAATCATATCACAAATATTACGAGGCATATTCATCAAATACAAGTTCAACCAATGGCTCTAGTTAAGTTTAGGATTAGGCTACCACCCCAATCCTAACTCTAGGTGGGTCTACCAAGCCCGACCTAGTTCACATGCTCGAACCTACCATTTAAAAACCACTTTAAACATTTAGCCACTCACCTAAGCTTCTAAGCTCCAAGCCAAGCAAGCAACCACCCTCAAGCTTCCGGATTTTCTCCCGATGCTTCACCGACACAAGTTCTCGCTTCTAAACAACCTCAATACAATTCAAATAATCTCAAATCAGCCCAAGCATCAAAATACTAACCCGAAACACAATTCGCAATGTTTCAAGCCATGAACAAACCCCACATTAAGCAATCTCGGACAGCCCCAAAACCTCATCCAAAACCCATGTTTCCAACACCTTTTATACCCACAAATGATCCCAAATCAACCCCTAACTATAGCACTACCAATAGCCTATCAATTTCAACCTAAAACAACCCCCAAAACTCACCCAAAACCCTTCAAAAATCCCACTTAAACCCAAATTCGGGAATTGCTCAAAACCAAGAAAAATTCTTATATGTTGAACCATTTAGCTCCTAGACTTCATAACTAACCATATTAAATCAAACATTAAGCTTAACAACATAAAGTTACCATTTTTAATTAAAATCTCCAAAAGCTCCATTTTCAAAACATTGGGGAAAATGAAAACCATTTGTACTTTTGAATAAAGGATGATGAGAACAAGTTGAAAATGTAGTTACCTTGCAAATCCGAGCTAAAATGGAGGAATAAGGTGATGGAATAGTAGAGGGGATGAGCTCTCTCCCTTTCCCGTTGGTTTGTTTGAAGAAGAGAGTGAATAGTGACTATTTGATAGAAAGGGGGATTTAAAATCAAAAGTTGGGCTAATTACAAAATGACCATTAATGAATGGCTATCTTCTTTATTCTTTAAAAACTCTCCACTTTGCAATTCCTTCAATTTAGTCCAATTTCAAATATTTATTTTTGAAACCCGAAACTTAAAAAATTATTTTAATTATAAAACTGAGCCTAAAATAATATTAAAATATTATTTTCACCCGACCCCTAAATCCGGGTGTTACAACCTTCATTAAAAATTGTATTCAATTGAGTTTGAAAATTTAATAATTGATCAATCTCTTTTGAAATATTAATCATTGAAAAAATTATATCATAGACCTGACTTATCATATCAGTTATGGTCCCATCTAATAAAAATCATCTACTTCACCATTTTTTTATTATCATTTTTTTCAACCAATGAATTTTCACTGCTTTTTTTCATATCATTTTAAAAAACAGTTTTTTTTAAGTTACTATATTGTATTAGATCAAATACATAGAAAATAATAATAAAAATGTAATTTTTATTGAACGAGACCATGATTGATGTAGTAAGTCAAGCTCATAATATATTTTTTCTTGATCGTTATTTTTTATTAATATGACTAGCCTACCCTATAACAATAACACATATCATCATCAGAAGCTTAATTGATTGTTTTTTCTTTAATTTGACAACCGTACTCTATACAGTATCGCATGTTATTATAATATTTAAAAATGTGAATTTCAAATAGGCTTAAACACATACTATATTCTAATTTATGGGTGATATTGTGTTAAAAATAGAATATTACACCCACTCACATAATAATTCGTGCAAGGCATGTTTCAGTCCTATAAAAAACAGACACTTTAATTAAAATTCTTAGGAAATCATAACTAACACATATAAGAAATAGATAATACACGTATGGATGTAATAATAATAATAATAATAATAATAATAATAATAATAATAATAATAATAATAATAATAATAATAATAATAAGGGTAAACTACTGCAGGGGTCACTTACGTTTAACGTGTGTACAGAGTTAGTCACCACTTTTGAAAAGTGCATATTAATAGTCCTTCACGTTTTCGATGTGTAAATAGTTGGTCACTCCGACGTTATGCTCCGTTAGTCCCCTAACGGATTGCTGATGTGGCTGACTTAATTAAATTCAATATCCACCTGTATTCCCACGTGGGTAATAACGTGAAATTTTTGGTTTTTCAGCAGCCGGAAGAATCCGGCAAAGCCAACATCAGCAGCCGCCTGCAAATCATTAAGCAGAAATCAGACAAATAGCAGAAGAATCCGGCTTAACCAATGTTTACGTGGCTCAGCTCAAGCCGGAAGCTGCGCCCAAGCTGAGGGCAGCCTTGCCCGACCGGCTGGAGGAGCTTCTCCATGAGATGATGAAACCACCGTCGCGGTCCTACCATCGCAACTTTATCCAAAAACCCACTGTTTACAGGTTCTTCTTCTTACATAATTCCTGTTGAAATTTCATAAAAGATGAGGTTTTTGAAATAACCATTTTTGTTTTTTGCAGGTTGAATGAGGTGGTGATGCATTTTGAAATACCCACTGTTTTCAGTTGTTTATTTTGGGTAATTTTGTTTTCAATTCAATTCTTATGTGTTGTTTGGAATTAGTTAGCATCTGGAAGTGGAACTTAATTGGAATTTAGAAATAAAATCTGGGTGTTTGAATTCGAATTTACATCATTCATATCTATGATATCCGGATTCGGGTTTGTTAAAGTGTTGGATGCCTATGTATCAGACATGGCCATATTCAATATTTCTAAGTTCTTGTATGTCATGTCCGGATAAGACTCGAACACGGATTTTGGACATGGATACTTCAAGAAAAATGGAGATTCGGAGCATTGCGGGTTTAAGTTTCGATTTCCAGACATGGAGTGTCTAAGTGACTTGAGTTTTCATATGTCCATTCACTAATTCATCTTCATTCTTCTTGTTTAGTATGTCAGCTATAGACTTCTACTGCTCTGTTGAGTGTTGACAAAGTTAAAGGCGTGGACGGGAAAGACCGTGTCGTTGTTACGTTGATGGGAAGTACTTGCCTTACACCGAGCAGGTTCGTTCATGAATGAAACGTAACTGATCTCTCGAATTCCGATTGTTTCTTGTTGATGTGGAATACTTCTTGTTGTTATTAAAGCTTGATTGTTTTGTATAATGAGAGTTGATCTTAGAACCCTTAAAACTTCCATAAGAAAGGGTTCGTTACTGGCTTACCGCTTACCATGCTAGATCATCGGAAACGAGTTCTGTCATTGGTGCAAAGGTTTGCATTTGCCCTTGGCATAGGGATTAAACCTCGGATATGACTGCCGGATACGAGTATTTAAGTCTTTTTCCATGTATTTGGATGATCCTTAGAGGGTCATATTTGTATACTCATGTTTGAAGATAGATATGGTTTTTTCGAGTAAACTGAAGAGCCGGAGCAACATAGAACAGTCGACTGATTCCCTATCGATTCCTTTTCTAATGGCAGAAATTTGAGCATATGGTTTCAAGATTAAAGCTGCCCAAAATCATTCCTTTAACATCTCTACGCCGCCCAAAACCAGTCAAAAGTGCATTGAAAGGAGGAGCTTCAAGAGGCGCTTGGAGTCTCAACAATTCATGCAACAAATTGCAAGCTTGATTGAATTTCCCAATTCTACATAACTTAGAAATCAAACGGGCTAGTCAATTTGTATTGGGAAAAACACCATGTCTCCCAAGTAGCAAAACTAACTTAATGAGTTCTTCCTCGATCAAGTTCACCCCTTTTCCATTCCTCTTCACCAACCCATGAAAAATAATATCCCCGGTAACATCATCAGGCGGAACATCTGATATGGAAAAAAATTTCTCGTGCCCTTCTTCTTCTTCTTCTTCTTCTTCTAATTTTACAGAGAAAATTTTTTAGGGTTCAACAAATTGGGGGATTCTATAATATTAGTGCTTTAAGTAGCAAAGTTCCATGTTATTATCCACGTGGGATTACACGTGGATATTGAATTTAATTAAGTCAGCCACATCAGCAATCCGTTAGGGGACTAACAGAGTATAACGTCGGAGTGACCAACTATTTACACATCGAAAACGTGAAGGACTACTAATATGCACTTTTCAAAAGTGGTGACTAACTCTGTACACACGTTAAACGTAAGTGACCCCTGCAGTAGTTTACCCTAATAATAATTAGATGGACATGAATGATTCCATACATATTCCAATTCCCAACCCCTTATAACTATTAATTTATGTTTATGGGTAAAATTTGTTGCATCTTCTCAAATAAGTCCAGCTACCAGTGGACAAAAGTAGTAACAAATGCTTCCAGCAAAAGATTTCACTTTTAAATATTTCTTTCCGGATCTTTCTCGGTGCCACCACCGCCCTTAATTTATTGAATTCTAAAAGTTTAAATGATTTTTTTATCTTTGAAATTTATTATTTGGTGTTTTTTTTTCAATTTGTTTCATGAGCTTTTCAACTATGAAGCATATCATCTTGAGTCTCGACTTATTTTTCATATAAAAAAATCATGTAAATGATATGTGACACAATCTTTATTAAATTCGTAAAACTTCAAAAATTTCCTTAAGAAAAAAACAAATACTCAAATTTCTCATTAAAAGACTTTCAAATATATTTTTAAAGAATTTAAAATTTTTACTTTTTAAAATTACTTTTTTAAGATTTTATGTTTTTTTTGTTTAATATATGTGGCATGCGGCATGTTCCTAGAGTCTGATCACATATAGAGATGGGCCAGATGGCTATGGGTTGAGTTGGGTCGAGTTTTTGGTCGATCTGCACCTGACCTGAAAAATGTAGCACTTCCACCCGAACTCGACCTGAATTTTAAATTAAGAATTTCAATCTAAATTCGACCTGGTCTAATATAAATAAAAATTATTTTTTATTTTTATTTGATAAAATAGAGAGTTAATTGAAAAAATACATATAGAGAGGGAATATTATAATATTTATTCCATTTTATTATATAAAAAAAAGATATATAATTGAAAATATATAAAAAGAAGTATTATAGCAATTCTAATAAATGTTTAGAATAAAATTAAATTATTATTTCGAGTCGGGTTAAATATTTTTCACCATAAATTTAAATCGATCCGACATTATCCTAAAAAACCTCAACCCAAACTTAAAGTTTTCTTTAGAAAACCCGACTTATAAGGTCGAAACCTGTCGGATATAAGTCAAATGACCGTCCTTAATCACATATAGCATAAATTGAGTTATTATGTTTAAATTAATTACGTTTTTATTGTATTTATTAAACTATTAGTATTTTTTAAAAAATATTATTGAATATTTCTTTTAAAAAATTGGAATAATCCTTATTACAATCAAATAATAATATTTAAATTTTAGATATTGTTAAAACACTATCATTTAACCAACGTCATGGTGAATAACTTGATATTATTTAAGCAGATTTTGATAGAGTTGTAAACGAATCAAACGTTTATCGAACCATTTGGTGGGAAGTTTGTTTATTTATTAAACGAACGAATATTAACTAGATTTCATGTTCGTTTAATTAAATGAACGAACACGAACAAATGACTCGTTTGTTCATTTAAGTTCGGTAATCTGTTTATTTATGTTTGTTGGTTTATGTTTGTTTAAATTTATTCACATATATTCATTTATATTTATTATTTTTCATAAAAAAATATTACATTTTTAAAAATTAAATGTATTTACATATGTTCATTCGTTTATGTTCGTTTAAATTTATCCACATATGTCTTTTATGTCCGTTCGTTTGTGTTCGTTTATCATTTTAACGAACGAACATGAACAAGTTACAATCTTTAATAAACGAACACGAACAATAAATTATATTCATTTTGTTTTCGTGTTCGTTTATTTGTTTGGTTAAAATTAAATAACGAATACGAACATACCCTTATTCGTGTTCGTTCAATTCATTTTACAGGCTTATATTTTGAGTTCGAGAATTTAAGTATGTAAAAAAAATTATTGATAAACTAACCCACTAAAATTAAATATTTAATTTAAATTAATTAGAACAAAATCTTAAAAAATTAGAAGGTGAAATCTAAATATCAAATCATTTACGCATGATCGATACGATGAATGATGTTTACCTTTCTTCCCCACTAATTCAATCTTCGTCTCAAAGCATTTTTTACTATTCATTATCCACCATCAAACTAAAATGATTCTTTTCCATAACTGGATTTTATTTACCATAATCATCACATATTTTACTCTGATTTACTTACTATTTCTCAGCATAAAAACAGAGCTTTTGCCTTCGTCTTCTTTTTCTATTCCTCTTGATTTAGTTTTAGTTCAGTTTCAGTGTTAGTCTGCCAAAAGAATAGCCCTGAAAAGGAAAAAAAATGCCATTTTCTCGAGAAAAGTAGTAAATTACATAGTCAAACTTAAAAGACCAGGCCTTTTCCTGGGAAACAGAGTACAATGTTCTTGGATTCCACCCTGAGTTTCCTCTCGGTACGTTACCATTAACTTGCAAATCATTAGCTTTTGTTTATGATTAGTGCTATAATCTAATGAATTATTAGCTTTTGTCTATGATCAATCCAAGAATATTCATAATTTCAACTAATCTTTTTTGATATTTTCTATTCAGGAATCCTTGTTTTAATCATTTCTTTGCTTTACTTGCTGAACAAATGAAAACCCATTGGTAACAAAAGAATCTCTGTAATCATGAGTAACTTCAAAGCCTGCCTAAGTCATCTTGTTTTTCTTGCAATAATAATGATTAATAATTAATTTATCAATACCTGTAGTAATCCACAGCTACAAACAAAATTGACGTCTCAACGTCACATCTGTGTTTCTCTCTCTCTTCATCAGCAAAATCTTAAACCTACTTCACTCACAGATTGTTTATATTCTAATGTTTGTTCCAATTAAATAATATGAATCCAGCCATTTTGTTTATGTAATTGTGTGTCTTTCTGTTTCAGCTTTTACCACTTGCCAGTATGGTATTGGAACTATGAGTTATCCCTAACAAATGTCAATAATTCGGCTGCCTAATTCTAATCTTCTACAGCATTTGAGATCCTGAGTTATGATCTTCAAGGATTCAACAATGGCTAATCACCCATTTTTCCTCTTCCGAATCCGATGGCTTCCCCTGGTTTCAATCTTGTTTTCAGCTGTTTTCCCGCCTTCTTTGTCCCTCACCATTGAAACCCAAGCTCTTCTCGACTTCAAAACCATGTTGAGAGACCCTTTAAACGTTTTGGATTCCTGGAAAGAATCAGAATCTCCATGCAAATTCTATGGAATCGAGTGTGATCCAGTTTCAGGCAGTGTCGCTGCTATTTCACTGGCGAACAAATCCCTGTCCGGCGAGATTTCACCTTCCGTTTCTACACTCAACAGTCTCGGAACCCTTTATTTGCCTCAGAATTTCATTTCCGGGAAACTTCCTCCTCAGCTAAACAATTGTTCCAGTCTCAGGGTTTTGAATGTTTCCTGGAATGCAATGATTGGAACCGTGCCGGATCTTTCTGGGCTTCGAAACTTGAAGGTTCTCGATTTGTCATTTAACTTCTTTTCAGGCAGGTTCCCAAGTTGGGTCGGGAACTTAACTGATCTGGTCAATCTTGGTTTGGCCGGTAACCGTTATGATGAAGGTGAGGTTCCAGAGAGCATTGGGAATTTGAAGAACTTGACTTGGCTATTTCTAGCTAAGTCCAACCGTAGAGGACAGATTCCGGAGTCCATCTTTGAGTTGAATGCTTTACAGACATTGGATATTTCAAGGAACAAGATTTCTGGGGATTTTCCCAGTTCCATTTCCAAATTAAAGAACCTTACCAAGATTGAACTGTTCTTCAACAATTTTACTGGTGAGTTGCCTCCAGGGATTGCTGATCTTTCTCTGTTGCGGGAAATCGATATCTCGTCGAATCAGATGCATGGGACATTGCCCGAAGGGATGGGAAATCTGAAGAATTTGGTGGTCTTTCAATGTTATAACAACAACTTTTCTGGAGAAATCCCTACAGGGTTTGGTGATATGAGCCATCTAGTAGGGTTCTCTGTTTATAGAAACAACTTTTCCGGGATATTTCCTGCGAATTTCGGTCGGTTTTCGCCGCTGGACAGTATCGACATATCGGAGAATCAATTTTCAGGTGAATTTCCCAGGTTTTTGTGTGGAGGCAGGAAACTAAGGCTGTTATTGGCACTTGACAACAACTTTTCTGGAGAGTTTCCGGATTTGTATGCCGAATGCAACTCATTGGAGAGGTTGAGGGTCAATAAGAATCATCTTTCTGGGAAAATTCCTGATGGAGTTTGGGCACTTCCAAAGGTAACCATGATTGATTTTGGTGATAATGAGTTTAGTGGAGGGATATCCCCCATGATTGCATTTTCCATCAGCTTAAATCAATTGGTTTTGAAGAACAATAGATTTTCGAGTAATCTTCCATCAGAGCTTGGCAAGTTGGCTAACTTAGAGAGGCTTCTTTTGAATAATAATAGCTTTTCTGGCAATCTACCTGCTGAAATTGGTGCTTTGAAGCAGTTATCTTCCTTGCATCTTGAGGAAAACTCGTTAACTGGATTGATACCGGATGAAATCGGTGATTGTTTTAGGTTGGTGGACTTGAATCTTGCTGATAATGATTTCAATGGAGTTATCCCAGCAACAGTTTCATTGATGAGCTCTTTGAACTCTTTGAATCTTTCTGGAAACAAGCTCACCGGTCCGATTCCAAAGAATCTGGAAAATTTGAGGCTAAGTTCTATTGATTTGTCCGAGAATCAATTGTCTGGAAATGTTCCTTCTGATCTTTTGACTATAGGTGGAGTTGAAGCATTTCTTGGGAACAAGGGACTTTGTATTGACCAATATTCGAAAACAGTTGTGAATGGTACCGTGTTGAATGTCTGCAATGAAGGGCAGGGCCAGAAGAGGGTGTTGGGGGGCAAATTCTTTGTATTTGTTATCATGGCAGTTGCTTTGCTTCTTGTTCTAGCCGGCCTACTGCTTGTGAGTTACAAGAACTTCAAGCTTAGAGAAGCCGACATCGAAAACGGTTTGGAAGGAGAGAAGGGAGTGAATTCGAAATGGAAACTTGCATCTTTTCACCACATGGATATCGATCCGGAAGAAATATGTAATCTGGAGGAAGAAAATCTGGTTGGAAGTGGTGGTACCGGACGAGTTTATCGGCTCGATTTGAAGAAAAAGGGCAGTGTCGTCGCTGTAAAAGAACTATGGAAGGGGGATGGTATGAAGGTTTTGGCAGCTGAAATGGACATTTTGGGGCAGATCAGGCACAGAAACATACTTAAACTCTATGCTTGTTTAATGAAAGGAGGATCAAACTATTTGGTATTCGAATACATGTCAAACGGCAATGTGTATCAAGCACTTCGACGAGAGAACAAAGGTGGAAAGCCGGAATTGGATTGGTACCAAAGATATAAAATTGCATTAGGAGCTGCTAAAGGAATCTCTTATCTGCATCATGATTGTTCACCTCCTATCATTCATAGGGATATAAAGTCCTGCAACATTTTACTTGATGATGATTATGAGCCAAAAATTGCCGATTTTGGTGTTGCAAAGGTTGCTGAAAAATCCCTCAAGGGATCTGAGTACAGCAGCTTTGCTGGCACCCATGGTTATATTGCTCCTGGTGAGTTTCAAGACTTCTTTTTTAGCAATTTTCTGAGTTTACAGCCATAAAATCTCATAGAATTTTGTCAATTGAATTGATTAGAAGATGCAATGCATCGACTAATCGGAAATGTCCCGATATTGATTCTCTTCTCGTAGTCTGTATCAAAATATGTGACGGATTTGGAAGGCCTTTTCCGTTTTTACGCTGGCCATTACAATCCTACAGCAACCCTTCTTTGTATAACCCTTCAAGTACCCTGTGACATATCTTTATCAGACACATCTGTATCTAGTACTCGTATCCGAACCTGAGTAACATAGGTTGGGACTTACAGGGCTAGCACATGCAGAGTTTTATCTGTTACATTGTTTTGACAGATAGTAATGGTCAACTTTTGCTTTTCTAAGTAAATATATTGATTATATGTATGTATGTAATGTTTTAGTGTATGATTTTCTTTGGCAGAGCTGGCATATACTCTAAAAGTCACAGAGAAGAGTGATGTGTATAGTTTTGGAGTGGTACTACTAGAACTGGTAACCGGTAAAGGATCCATCGAAGAGGAGTACGGGGAAGGGAAGGATATAGTCTCTTGGGTTTTAACTCATCTCGGTGCTAACGAAAATGTCGTAAAGGTTCTCGACGACCGAGTGGCCATCGAGAGTGCTCGAGACGACATGATTAAGGTGTTGAAGATTGGCATCCTGTGCACGGCAAAGCTTCCGAATTTGCGGCCTACAATGAGAGAAGTGGTGAAGATGGTCACGGATGCCGAGCCCTGCAGTTCCATTTCAGCAGATATGGAATCAGACAAAATGGGTAACGGTTTTCTCTAGTGTTTTCCGTTTTGAAATGTATGTACAAACATATATCTATATCAAAAGGGTTCCAATTGTTATGGTTAAAATTGGATAAATATATATAAGAAGGATTGTATTGAGAATTAATGAGGTTGTAGTTGTGGAGGCAGTTGAAGCTTTGCCTCTCTTGATTGGAAATCATTTTGTTGGAATTTGGCTGAAAGCTTGTTATATTTTGTGCATCTTTTTGGATTTTGATTCATAACAACCAGAGGACGTTGTTACACATGAATATTTAATACCCAATATGAATGCATCTAACTTCTTGCGTTGTTCTTTCTAATATGTTTATCTTTCAAATTGTCGTTTAAGTGTAGTTTGATTAGTATTGTAGTTGATACGATATATATGCGGACGTAGAATCGAATATGTTTAAGCGTTCAATATCTTCTTATTTATATGTAGAAAAAAAATATGGGTAGTATAAGTATTGTACACTGATCAGTTCAAAAAGCTGAATCCTTCAAATTATTCAACTTCTTCTACTAGCAAGATGATCAAGAAAAAGGGTTTATATGATCATCTTATTCCCACGAATAACTCTCTCAAATAGTCTTCTTCAAGAATTTGCTTAAAAAGGACCAAAACTTACTTACTTTCTTTTTGGTCTCAAATGGCAAAGGAAAAAGAAGAAGAAAATATGAAGCCAAGCCAACCATTTTTTTTTTCATGTTTTAATAGCCATACAATGTCATTCTCATCTTGTTTTCTTCTTTTTCCAATAAAGCAAATGTAATAAATTCCATATGAAACAAAAATCTCACTAAATAAATCTATTTCAACACTTCATCTTTTTCTCTTCATCGTTCAAAATTAATGGAATTCATAACCAACCTTGCATGAAAACCAAAAATATTTAATGGTTCATGAAAATCCATTTTTGGTAAAATTTATTATTTACCCCTCAACTTAAAACTCTTTCAAAGTTGTCTGCATCTCAAATTGACATTTCTTTACTATAGATTAAATATCGAACTTTGATTAGTCCATTTCATTCTAAAAAATACGAGTTCATACAACTTTATATGCAATGTGTGTGTCTTATCAAAGAGTTAAGAAAAAGTATAAATATATATTACTTCAAGGGAGGACAAGTTTTCTTCCCATTCATGTTTGGAAGGTGGCTTGTCTTCCCTAAAATCGAGTTTTCTTCCAAACAACTTCTAAAATTCGTTTAATCTTATTCACGACTTCTCATCTACTGTAGCAACATCTCTATTTGGTGAAATAGTTATTCACCCCTTCACGGAATTTCCCACCACATTATTTAAGTTATTTTGCCAACAAATGTGAACAAAGGTATTTAGGGATGGACCGATGGGGCTGGAGGGGTAGCCACCCCTAAATATTTGAAAATTTTATATTATTTAGAATTTTTTATGTATTTTTTATTTCATCCCCTAAATTTTTATAAATTTATCCCATAACTTAAAAGTTCAGCGTCCGTCCTTGAAAATATCCAAGGTGTTATCCTTAATTCTTACCGTCTCTTTGATCCTTCAATACCCTTCAAGTTATTGGTAAGAAAGAACACGACAGATCTAAAGCATACATTTGGTCTTGTGGGGGCGATTCTTTACGTTCTTCTCCCTTGGGTGGCAATGTAATGAAAATTTTAGGTTTAAACATGTTAAGGGTCCCTGTAATATTTTAAATATTATTTTTACGAAATTGAGTTCGCGTACCATTTCTTATTTGCAAATTCTGGTTCCTCTCCTAATTTTTGTTAACCGGTGACATGATAACTATAAAAGGGTAAAATAATTTTTTAATCCAACGCGTTTACAATTTTTTTTCATTAATTTGGACATTAAAAAGTTGTATACGCTTATAATTGAAAATTTGTACTGTTTAATTAATGACAATTTTTAATTTATTTCTATGATTAAGTAAAATTAATCAATTAAGATTTTACTTTTTTATAGTTGCTAGGTCAACAATTAATAGTAAAATTGAACATAAGTTAAGGAATAGATCAAGATTTTCAAATTAAAAATAGTAGAGAAACTCAACTTGCAAAAATAAAGTATGCGCATTGTCCAGAGGTGGCGAACGGGTCATTCGGTTCGGGTTTATTTCGAGTCATTTCGGGTCTAATTCTATCCAGTTTAGTTTTAGTTCGGGTCAATTCGATTCTAGTTCAGTCGTTCGGGTCTATGGTGATTTCGGTTCGGGTATCGGATTAGGTCGGTTAATTTTCGGTTCGATTAGTATCAGGTCAGTTATTTTCGGGTCGGGTCAATATCGGGTTAATAGGAGATCAATTGGTTTTAATCGTATTTTCAGGCCAAATTAGGTTTTTACACCATATATACCGCTTTATATAGCATGTATATTTTTTTTTGAGTTGTACGCTAGTTCACATTTCATCTTTCTTTTTATATTTTAATATCTTTTCTTTATTTCGGGTTACCTTTTGTTTCGGTTGCTTTCGATTCGGGTAAATCGGTTTGGGTTCATTCGGTTCGGGTCTGTTTTCGGGTCAACTAAAATTAGGTTTGATTTCGGTTCGGTTCATTTATTTCAGGTTTCGGGTCAAATTTGGGTAATCCTATTTGGTTTGATTTTGGGTCTCGATTTGGGTAAATCGGTTCGGGTCTCAGGTCTCGGGTCAAGTTTGCTAGGTCTAGCATTGTCAAAAGGTTAAGAATATCTATAAACATATACTACCTTTTAATCACCTTTAGACTGTTAAAAAATAAAGTATGATAATAAAATTTTAAATTTTGAAATAGTACATGGATTCCTGAAATTTACAGAGGATATTTTTTAAATTGGTATGATATTCTCAACAAAGCAGGGTTGAAATTGGAACAACATTTAAATGTTGAAGGCTAAGTTTTTAGCATTAGGACCAAAATAAAATAATGTATAAATATTGAGATTAAATTTATTATTATACCATTTTTTATTAACTACTACATCTTCCGTCTAAAAATCATCTATAACCATTTTATAACTTTTTGATAACTTGAATGATCAATTTCTAACATTTAAACTTAGATGACCCAACTAAAAACTTACCTATAGTCGAATGACTATCTCTAAGTAGTTTACCCTAATATATAATTACAATACTTGTATTGTTTAAGGTTAATTTTTATAATAAAATTATATTATTTCAAATGTAAACTTACATAATTGCAAAATTAGAATTTATACAACAAAATTAAATACATTGCGCTTGTTAAACATGTCTAAGTAATTATAATTTATAATTACAATAGTAATTACATTTTTATGCAATTGTGTTATGGTGTTCAAACGCACTCTAAAAATTTAACTGGGTTAATATCACGAGTTAGGTTTTAGGCTTTTCTCTAAATTTTGGTTGTGCAGTGCTGTTTTCTCTTTAATTTTTATTTTCTATTTGGCCACCAGCGGCACCAGCCTTTGTGCTAGTTGCCACTGTCGGTATTCTTTTCTCTTACTTTCTTATATATATACCGTTTTTACTTTTATATTTAGTTAAATTTTTCTCGCTTTTTATATTAAAATTTCGTTATTTCTGATTTTTACTTCTCACACATATTATTGCACTTATTTTTTCCGTCTTTGTGGCATGCTTTTTCCTAACTTGTGGCACGTTATCCTCCTACTATTGCGGTAGATTTGTATTCGTCTAGAGTTTATCACAACGCTTAGTTCTGATGTGCGATTGTCGGTAGTCGTTCAGTAGTTTAATCCTCTATTGTGGTTATTTGCCGGTGCATTCAAATCTACTTAGCGAAGTAGCCTGCAAGACTATTGGTTTCACATCAAACGTCTAAGGAATTCACTTTATATCTTGTGTGTTGACAATTCCATGACTTTTGTCGTTCAATTGAGCCTATGCTTATCCATTTGAACAACGGTGAGAGCATTTAAGTTTTCCCTTTTTCGGGAAGGAGGAGAGTTCTTTTATCTTTTTATTTTTTCAGTTTGTTGTTATTGGCTATGAATATTTTCACGTTCGAATTTTTTTATTCGGCTCTCTTTCTAAATAATAAAAGTTACTTTATATTATCTTTAAAAAATTTAACTGAGTTGATGTCACTAGTTAATTGAGTAACAACTGAGTCGCTAAAAGATTGGCAAGCCATTCATTAAATATTAAGGTACAATAACCCAGAAGTCACTAAACTATAGATTTTGTAACATATAGGTCATTTTTCTTCTAAAAATAATAATTTTGTCACTCAATTAAAATTTTATTACAAACATGCCGCTCTGCCGTTAAAATTGAAACGAACAACTTGCTATAATAAATTTTTAGTCTCAAAACCTATACATTCTATTAATTTGGTCTTAATTCGAAATATTTTAATAAATTTAACATTTCATATTTTAAAATTTTATTAGTGAAGTGATTGCGTTTACTAGCAGGTGACATTAAGGTCATAATGAGTTTATTTCATTAGTTTATTAGTTGTCCAGTAGTAAAGTGGATGTGTCTACTAGCATGGAGTGTGACAAGTGGTTGAATGGTGTGTTATGAGGATGCAATATCAAAATTTTTAAAAATGAAGAGTTAAATTTATTTAGTTATTTTTTAACTAGCACCAAATTGATACAATGTATAAATTTTAGAGACTAAAATTGTATTACACCGGACTATATTTTTATTTTGACATAGTGACATGTTTGTAACAAAAGTCTAATTGAGTGATTAAATTATCATTTTTAGAAGAAAAATGACTCATTTACTATCAAACTTATAAATAACTTAAGGTGTATTCTACTCAAATATTAATAAGGATATTTATAATGATGTTTTTGTCCTTTTTATTCTTTTATGTAATGTTTAAATAAATATATTAAAATTTACTAGTAACTAACGAATTGATCTAAGTAGTAAGTAACTTGATATCGTTTAAACATAATTCGAATTCGAGACCAAGCGTATATAGACAATTATTGTTGGACTTATCTGTTTTATACTTTAGCTTGTTTGTCTACTTTAATAGTTTTAAGAAAATCAGTGATTGGTGTAATTAGTCTACCTTAATTTTATAAATTATATTTATAGTTTTATTATATTATTTCATCTGTATTTAATAAAACTAAGTTATTATTTGTAAAAAGTAGATGGTGTGACAATTGTAAAGCAAGTAAAACTAAAAACCCTAGAAAAGATTCCTTGATGGAAGAACACGTTATTGGGTGCAGGAGCTTTAAATAACGATTATGAAATGGAAACATTGTTGCCAAAAATGGTGCGAATTTGCACCTGCAAACCTCTTCCCTTGTAGCAAAAAACTACAACCCCTCCTCTCTAACTACAATTGCTATGTCCTTTTCCAACTCAGAGACTACTTCTATATTACTCTCTCTCTCTCTCTCTCTCTTTCTCCCCATATTAATCCACAAAGCAAAACACTCTCCCTTGTTTGGGATTTGTAATTTTCCGAAAGCTGAAGTGGCCGGAACTGTGCCCCAAGCTCAGGTCTGTCTGTGCTCATCTTCTTCCAAAGAAAGAAAAACGAAAACAATGGGTCTATGTTAATATATGTATATACTTTCTTTTTATAACATTATATATTGTTTCTTGGGAGGGGTTTAGACTTTAGCTTCGATCTGTTGTCAGTAGCAAGGAATCTTCTTTCTACTCCTTAGTCCTTACTTGCATGATTTCCCCTTCTTTCTCTCGGCATAATCACACAGGAAGTGGAGAAACTCTAGTCTTCTAACGAAACAAATGATGGGTTTCTCTTCATATACTTGTTCAGACCGTGTTCTTTCTTCTTCTTTTCCATGACTATGGCTGCTGGTTTTTCTCCATATTTTTATGCTTTTGATTCTTTTCATTCAACTCCGGTTTATTTCACGATGTGAACTTTACTTCTCCAATCCACTGATCCAGGGCCTATGCTAATTTAAATTAGTACAGTATATCTATGAAACAAAACCCAATAGCTCTAGTCTATAGATGTTTACTTTGAATGTGTTTTGGAAGAAAGCTAGGGTTTTCAAGTATGGCTGGCTAACTCTCTTTTTTTCAACTGGATCTGCAATTCTGAGCTCAAAGTTTCTTCCTTTTTCGCTCAGCTTTTCATCACTTTGACTGTTGAAAGCATACATGTATCTTCCAAAACCTAAAAACACAGTTATAAGGAAGGTAAGAAGGGAAGAAATGATGAATTGTATTTGTTGCAGAGAGAGAGGTGAAGATGGGAAGAGGAAAGATAGAGATAAAGAGGATCGAGAACACTACAAATCGTCAGGTTACTTTCTGCAAGCGAAGGAATGGGCTGCTGAAGAAGGCTTACGAGCTGTCTGTCCTTTGTGATGCGGAAGTGGCTCTCATTGTCTTCTCCACCCGTGGCCGCCTCTATGAGTACTCCAACAACAAGTAAGTCTCCTCTTCTTTCTACTCTCAACCATGAACAATCATGGTTAGCATTTAGCAAGCCAATATTCTCCAAATATCCATGATTAGACATGTCAAAGTTCAAGCAATCTGACAAGAAGTCACCCAGTTCCAAGTTTTTACACAAGTCAAACAGTTGTATGAATTGTGAAGTTCCAACACAGTTTCCAGTTTCATTGTTAGAGAGATCTCAGTATCTTGGTTTTGTCTGCTTCCATTTGTAGCTAACAATCTAGCTTTTCAAATCTTCTGTTTGCTTGTCAAGTTGTCATTCTTTCTTGAGTATCTGTCCTTTCTCTTCCTCCTTAGCTAAATCAATGATAAACAAAGTGAAGAGCTTTCTTCTCCCCATATTCTGTGAATTTGAAGCTTTATATTTCAGTAGTTCCACATGAATTTTCATTTCATTTGTTGAGTGCAGCATAAGATCAACGATAGACAAGTACAAGAAGGCAAGTTCGGATAGTTCAAACACAACCACGGTTACTGAAATCAACGCTCAGGTAATTCTTTATTTCCCCATATTATTAGTGTCACACACGTATACATATCTATTTTTTTAATGCCTACATTTTCACTATTTTTCAATGAACTTGATATTTTGATTTTATCAACTGGGTGTAGTATTATCAACAAGAATCAGCCAAGTTGAAGCAACAGATTCAAATGCTACAAAATAGCAGCAGGTAATTCAATTCCTTTGAATTGTGACATTATCATATATAAATAAAAGAGCAATGTTAATTTCAACATTTTAGAACACTGAGAAGGTATACATGAAGTTTGTTTTCTATTTTAAATCTACAACTTTCCAAACTAGGTTTTAGTGCTCTAATATGATAGAAAAAATATTTATTAGATATATATTCGACTCTTAGGCTGAAGTAGTTTTATTTACACGTTGGGTCAGATTACGATCTAATTTTAATTTTTTTTATTTAAATTTAAACATGGTCTAATTCAATGAGTCATGTTCATTATCCATTTTTAACAATAATAAAAAAAACTATTTCTTACACGAATTTCTTCCTCTTCTTCTTTGTTTGAAGGCACCTAATGGGGGATTCCTTGAGTAGCTTGACAGTGAAGGAATTAAAGCAGCTAGAGAATAGAATTGAACGAGGCATGACTAGGATCAGGTCAAAGAAGGTAACTAAACTAAACTAAAATTACTATATATTAATATAACCTTTTTCTTCTCTTATATAAGTGAGTTTGTTTGTAATGGATGCAACAGTACGAAATGCTGCTAGCTGAGATCGAGTATTTCCAAAAGAGGGTGATTTCTTTCTTTCTTTCTTACTACTTTAGTGGCTAATATAATATTATTTCCCCTCCAAACCCTTATCTTTATTTTCTAACTTAATCTTATATCTTGTAGGAAGTTGAGTTGGAAAATGAAAGTGTTCATCTCCGAGCCAAGGTAAACACAACTTTAAGACATGTTTAAGAAGCAATATATTGTTTATATATTCTACATATGTGTTAAACATTAGAATTATAAGAGAATTGTTTTTAAGTTAGAGTAATATATTGTTTCAGATAGCAGAAATAGAGAGGGTTGAAGAAGCAAGCATGGAGAGTGGAGCAGAGCTGAATGCTATCCATGCATTGGCTTCTCGCAATTTCTTCTGCCCAAATATGATGGACAGAGGAACCGCTGCTACCTACTCACATCCTGGCAAGAAGATCCTTCACCTTGGGTAATTGCATTATTCTGATTTTATATACATCAACGTCGAGTTTAGTCTAGTTTCTCCGCATAATCGAATCTCGGGAGGTCAAATTATTAAATTTAAAAAATATATAAAGTTTTATTAAATATTTAAATTTAAATCTGAAAGACAATCCCCAATTTCTCTAATATCTAAATTTATAAGAATTTAAATTGTCATTAGACCAAAAAATTGAATGGCCAATTTAAAATCGTATATTATTTTCAGCTATCAACTCAATTTTTTTTAAAAGATGGATATATTATTGGGCGAGTCTAACGTACAACAAGTCTAGGGTGCGGCTAAAAGACGGTAAGTTTCGATACTTGTCCAAAAATTTAAACCGTGAAACTTTTTAATAACATTTTAAGTTAATTTTTGTGTGTTTTTTGACAAGTAATGAAACTTATTTTGTAAGTATCGATACTTGTCCAAAAAACACGAAAAATTCAACTTAAATATTATTAAAAGTAAAATTTTAAGTTTTTGGACAAATTTTGAAACTTACCGTCTTTTAATCGCACTCCAAAATTGCCCTATATTTTTCTTAGTAAAACAAATAAAAAATTTGTGGTTTGAATCCTGAATTCTGCATCTGCATTGTCTTCTGCGTATATTTAAACTTTAATCCTGCAAAATGAAGTGTTTTTTTTTTTTTTATCTATATGAAAAAACAGATTTCTTCTTGTACATCCTGTAGTTTATTTTTGCATGTCATCTTGTGTGAATTTTCTAAAAACGACCGTATCATCATCATCATCATCATCATCATAAAGGGATGCGAGTAATAATAGTATTAATTGGTTGTCTGCAACCTTGATGGCAGGTAGAAGGAGATGGAGAAGGGTGGTTTGACATTTATTAAAATAAATAAGCATATCTACATTATGAAGCTGTCATGTAACTGCTACTTCCTACTTGTTCCTTTCTGTTATCTGTTTGCTTTTGGGTTTGTATTTTGGTTTCTTTCCCTCCTCTACACACATTATGAAGCTGTCATGTAACTGCTACTTGTTGCCTTCTCTTACCTGGGTTTGTATAATAAAAAATAGGACTTGCACAAAAAGCCATAACTTTCCCACGCCATGAGGCAGCACAAAATCAAATCTTAAAAATCACACATAATCCAACCCTACAACTGAAGGAATTATTTTCTTTCTCCAAATTTGTGTTTTTACTCGTGATAGAATTACAGAGCAAATGACAACTGGAGTCATACCAAATTTCCACTGCATCATGTTAATTGTTGACCCACCAACAACAATGTTTGTGCCAAAATCAAAAAGACATTGCTGGGGAAATGACAAACAATATCAGCTTATGAAAAAACTCCGAATTCAAACCTGTAGGAACTTCAACAACATCAACTCACTGCTTTCCATCCTGGAAACATAAAGAGAACATAATGAGATTTTTGAAACACATAAAAGTAGGGTAATATACCCATTAAATTTGACAAACACCCACGCTGATTTCTAAGAAACAGTCAAGCTCGATAGAATGCTAGTGAAGAGTCAAATTTTAGTACTTCATCTATTTGAGCAATAAATAATGCTTAGATTGCCAAGGCTGTACAAAATAATCATCCAAGAGACCAGGTCGCAAAGAAACTACTATCCATTATAACCTGAGAAATTGATGTGGAAAGCTTTTTCAATAGATGCTTTCAAAAAAGTTCAAGATTCTCTGAGTACATCTCATTAATCAGTTCACTTTCTACATATTCTGGGAAGTTTCAATCTTTTTGGAGTACCATATCTGACTCGTCAGTTGTTCAACAATATAAAATGGTTATTTCAGTCCACGGCAGTTACTAAAGATGGATTAGATGAGAAAATATACACCAGGAGATGTCTAACATATTTGTTGGACTGCAAGAAAAGAGGCAACGAGAGAGACAAAGGAGAGCACCCCATATTCTCAATGCTTCAATCAATTGCATGGTATAACAATCCGTCGGCAATTGGCATAAGGATAATTTCCTGACCCTTTTCTAAGCTAATGCCGATATGCAAGTTGCAAACCAAAAGCACTCAACTCAAACACCACAAGTGCATAATAGGAGAGAAGTTTTTGTCACAAAATCATCTAGAACTGATACATACCATGAAGGAATATATTTTTAGATAAAATGCAAGTCAAGCTCAATGATAGTTGTTTTGGTTCACTAATTGAAGTATGCCTAAATTTTACCCACTGTGTCCACTCAGACCATCACTTAATACATCACTTTTTAATCATATTAATTGTTACAGCAAAATTTATAAGGATAAAATTTACTTAGCATTGCCAATTATTGGATAGGATTATGGATAATCCCATATTACTCTATTAGTGTTGGTTTGGGTGTTGCTGTTGAAGTTGATTATGCAAATCTGCCCAATTAACATCTTTAAATAACTGTTAACAGGTCAAACAAGAATTTAGCATTTGTATAACAAAGGATTATAGCTAAAACCAACTAAAACATGAATTTTCAACTTAGAAAAAGAAGTGGTTCAAAAGATTAAACTATTAGCTGAGTAAAACAAAAGTCCTACCTGGGAAGCAGGATCATCATATCCATAAAAACTACGAGAACAATCTGTGTATGCAGATCCGATTCCAATCCCAGCACCTAACGCTACCGATGCCCAACGAGTCACTGGACTCCCTGGTATGAAAAATCAAAATGCATCAATATTATGAATGCAAGGAAGAAAGAAGAAAAGCACAAAAATAGAAAGGCAAAGAATTAATAACGCTTGGATTCAACAGTTAATCAATTGAACGCTGCAAAGAAACATCTTAAACGGAAAAAAAGGAAATTGATAAAAACTTGGGGGAAGAGACAAACTGAAGAATAGGAGGCCGCCAAAAGCACCGGCAAGTGATGAATAAACAAAGCGGCGGACAGTCAGATCGAGGCAGGCGTCCCATTTTCCGTTAACATCGTACTTTTCGGGCACCAATCCCTTGTTATCTGCCATTTCCGAGCTTTTTTATTCTTCTTTTCTTTCCTTGTATTGTTTTATTCCTCCTTTTGCTTCGTCTTTCCTCACCTTTTCGGGTCTAGGGTTCCATATCTTTGGGCTGTTGAAATCTGGGGCTTCGAATCTAACAAATGGGTATTAAGTTTGCCTAAAATTTTGAGAACTCATTCGAGTTGGGCCCGAGTGGTCTCGAATAGCTCACCACCCTTCTCCTACCACAATCCTTTTTATTTTTCAAACTTTCATCCACTTCCTTTTCCAATAATAATAGTCACGTTTAAAATAATTTGTATATTTATATTATATATACCATAGTCACGTTTAAAATAAGTTGTATTTGTATATTTTTTATACACTAATAATGCGTATTGTATAAATTTCGATAGATCAGTATGTATCAAATCATGATGCACGTCACAATATGGATGAAATAAATATTTTTTATAAATATAATTCATGAATGGTTATAAGTGTTATGTTAAAATAATACATGCACTTTCATAAAATAAAAAATATTACATGCACATATAGTAGGGATGTGCATATGAAACCTAATCATTAATCGATATAATTATTATATTTTATAAGTTAATTAATCAAACTGTTAAAGTTAAATAGTTTTAGTTAACCAAATAGCTAAAATGATGGTTAATGGTCAACACAACTAATCGTTGTTAAATTATTTATACATATATTTTGTTCACAAGATTTTTTTTGACAAATTGTTCACAAGATTTGCCATGCCAATCTCGAGGTCCTCTTATAATATAATATTTATCAGAGAGATGATTTTATTATTCTTAAAAGAATAGGTAGAGGTTAAAATTACTAATCGTACCTTAATAGTTAGGTTACGATTCAATAACTGTTAACTGACCGTTTAGACTAAATAATACAGTTAATCTATCATGAACATCCCTACTGATAGTGGCAAAAAAGCTTTTTATAAGTTAGTTCAATTTAAAGTTTATAAGTTTAGTTTATGATAAGATTTAAGATTAATGTTTAGGTTTTAGAGTAGGGGATATGATTTATGATTTATGGTTAAAGATTTAAATTTTAGTTTTTTAATGTGAAATTGAACATATAACTTGTAAAATTATTTTTTTATTAAGCTTTTTATAATATACGCTAGTTGTAGATTTAGTTTATGTTATTTAACTTAATATAAATTTATGTGTAGTGTTGGGAGAAAATCGTGTTTGGTAACAGGCCCGGCCCTGGGCTGGGGCAGAAAGGGCGCCCGCCCAGGGCCCACAGTTTAAAGAAGTTACATGTTTATAATTTTATTTGAATTGTATTTGTTTTTAATAGTCTAATTTTTTTAATATTTGTTATTAGGGGTCCAATTTTTTCAATATTTGTTAATAGAAATTTATTTTTTTCAATATTTATTATTAGGGGGCTACTCTTCAAATTCAGCTTTTTTTAATACTTGTTATTAGGGGCCCGTTTTTTTAATATTTGTTATTTTAGGCATACTTTTAAAATTCATTTTTTTCAATTATTTTTATTAGGGGCCCAAATTTTCAATACTTGTTATTATGGACCTACTCTTAAAATTATTAATTTTTCATTACTTGCTATTAGGGACATAGATTTAAATAATAGTATGCAACCGCAACAACGACTGTTACATGACGATAGTGGTAGTAGCAAAGCTAAAATTTTCTTATAGTGAGGTCATGAGTGAAGTATGATGTATTGATGATTTCTATACCACTAGAATAAGCATTGTTGACCGCATACTCCAAACAAATTAAGTGGGGTCAAATCTAATATTTCTTATGAAAAATCTATATTACCTCCTTAAAAGTCTTATGCCCCAACAAATCAAGTAGAGTCAATTGCACCCCCAATTTATATGCTACATCCGCTCATGGGTAGCGACACCATCTAAAACCGCGTTACTTGCAATTTTTATGTCCACAATAACATATGTTATTAAGAGATTTCACAACCACGATATTTGTAGTGACCAAAATAGCATCTATAATGCCCGCAACCACAATAAAACCTAACATGACTGTAAATACGACGACAATCGCAATTTAAATTTCTAATTTGGGGTCCATATTTTATATTCGCCATGGGCCACCAAAAATCCAGGACCGGCCCTGTTTGGTAAGTAAGTTGGGGACACTATCATTTGAAGAGAACTTAGGGAGGTGTGTGGAACAAACGAGCGCAAGAGAAGTAGAACATTGATGCTTCATTGTTTGAGACTAACACTGGTACGACATATGATACATGCCCTTGAAATATGTAAACCTTTTACATTTGTCCTATTTCAATATTAAAATATTTGTATCATGTCTACTATATACACTTTTATTGTAATTATATTACAAATGTAATTTTTAAATATTTGATTATATTTTTTATAATTTTTACTATTTTCATGAATATATGATATAACTAAAATTGTATTATTGATGAATATAAAACTTAGGTAATTAGAAATTAGAATAAATTTGGAAGAGTTCACATATAAAACTTAGATGTTATCTTTAAAATCTTTAAATTAACCAAAAGAAAAACAGTTAAATATGTTCAAATCTATGTTACACATGTTATTACAATAAATTTAATAGTTTAGAAAAGACCAGTTGCAGGGTGGTGCACGCTGAACTCAAAGGGGGCGCGATGTCAATCGGATGGTCGGGTAACTTGTGGAGGGGTAATTCGGGATGCTCAAGTGGAATGGGTGTGGGGCTTCACAAAATTTATTAGTATTTGTTCGGTATTAGATGCGAAATTTTGAGATATTTTGGTTAGTCTTCAACATGCATGAGATATAAGCCGGTTAAGGTTGATAATGGTGATATGGTAAGACTTTTGAGGAAACAGTCGAGGACGGAGAGACATTGCTAGCTTGTCAATCAAATATAATAGTTGGTGGCTTGGGATTAGGCGGTCCGTTTTGTCCAAATTCGTCTTGAGGTTAATATGATGACTGATGTGTTAGCTAAGCATAATTTCAGACTGCTCAGGAGATTATGACATTCGTGCAACCGCCGGATATGATTTTAAACGCGTTACACAAGGATATTAGTCGTTATACGACTTAATTTGTATCTTGTAAGATTATCAAATGTACTCTTCTTCTTCTATTTAAGTTTATGAAAGTTTTTTAACAAGACACCTAGATACCTACCTTCTTTCATAAAAAAAATAATTTTAATATTTTAAATTCAATTATACTAAAATAATATACTTATATCATGTCTAGTCTACATTTTGTTAGGTTAGACATTAGAGCATAGGATTCCGTTTTCCATATGTTACCGTTCCAGATATTTCCCTTGTCCCTGTGAACCTTCTCAGAGTTCTCACTGCTTCACTTCACACTTCACTGTCGAACTCTTCACTTTTTCATACAGCAAACAACCAAACATGGCCGATGAAACTCCACCCCTGAATCCCCCTTTGGCAGCAGCGCCGCCGCCTACGGTGATCGAAGCTGATTCAGCTTCTGTTCTAGAAAAAGACGACCCTTCCCCACCATCTCAGGTAGCAGCCGTGTCTGTTTCTGTTACCGAATCCGTTTCAACGACTATAGCTGAAAAAGAAGAGCAGACACCGCCCCCGCAGGAACCGATAGCATTGGAACCTGATTCAACGGATAAAGGGTCAGGAAAAGAGGAGCTACCTCCAACGCCACCACCGCAAGCGGTGGAATCAGAATCTCAGCCACCTGCTGTAACGGAGACACCAAAGGAAGAAGCGCAACCAGCTCCAACAGCAGAAACTGTAGTGATATCAGAATCCAAGTCGCAGCAGGAGGTGGATACGGAGTCGGAATCACTGGCGGCGGTGATAGTGAAAGATGAGGATGGACCTCCACCAGAGCCTGCTTCAGCGAGTACTAAAAGTGAAGAGAAAAAAGCACCTCAAAATCTGGGTTCTTTCAAAGAGGAAAGCAACAAGGAAGCCGATCTATCTGATATCGAAAGGAAAGCTTTGGAAGAACTGAAGCAGCTTGTTAAAGAAGCTATAGACTCTAACCTTTTCAATTCAGAATCCAAAAGTGAAGAAAACCCAGAGAAGGGAAAGAAACAAGAACCAAAAGAGGTATCCATCTGGGGTATTCCTCTCTTAAAAGATGACAGGACCGATGTCATCCTTTTGAAGTTCTTGAGAGCAAGGGATTTGAAAGCTAAAGATGCTTTTGTAATGATCAAAAACACCATCCAGTGGAGGAAAGAGTTCGGAATCGATGAGCTTCTGGATGAAGATCTTGGTGATGATATGGACAAAGTTGTGTTTATGCATGGAAAAGACAAGGAAGGCCACCCTGTTTGTTACAATGTTTATGGGGAGTTTCAGAATAAAGAATTGTACCAGAAAGCATTTTCCGATGAGGAAAAGAGACTGAAGTTCTTGCGATGGCGAATTCAGCTCTTGGAGAAGAGTATACGAAAGCTCGATTTTAGTCCCGGTGGTGTCTCCACCATTTTTCAGGTCAGTGACCTCAAAAATTCGCCTGGACCTGGAAAAAAAGAGCTTAGATTGGCTACAAAACAGGCTCTTCAGGTTCTCCAAGATAATTATCCAGAGTTTGTTGCAAAACAGGTTTGTTTTAACTTTTACATCTCTCTATATATCCTTAATGTGCAATTTTTATTGTCAATTAGATTGTTTAGGAGATGCATTGATTTGAGTTTCATATTCTGTTTAGGTGTTCATTAATGTTCCTTGGTGGTATCTTGCATTCTATACAATGATTAGTCCATTTATGACACAAAGAACCAAGAGCAAGTTTGTCATTGCACTGCCTGCAAAATCTGCTGAAACCCTTTTTAAGTGAGTGATTTATCTAAATGCTTATTCTAAGAACCTATAGTTCCTTTTTAGTGGTTAATATACTGAAATATATGATGTGTAAACCAGATACATACCACCTGAGCAAGTGCCAATTCAATATGGTGGTTTGAGTGTGGATTATTGTGATTGCAACCCGGAATTCAGCGATGCCGATCCTGCCACTGAAATGACTGTGAAACCGGGGACAAAGCAAACTGTTGAAATAACAATCTTTGAGGTTCAAATTTCATTGTTTCTTCATCCTACTTATCTCATTTACTGATTTTAGCTGAACATATTTGGCTACTATGTGTTTCGGTGTTTGTACCAATGATGTGAATGTAAGGACTAAGGTCTAATCCCACTTGTATCAATGTGTAAAATTTTGCATTGCAGAAATGTGTTCTTGTTTGGGAAATCAGGGTAGTCGGTTGGGAGGTGAGCTACGGAGCTGAATTTGTGCCTCATGCCAAAGATAACTATGCGATCATCATTCAAAAACCGACAAAGATGACTCCAAAAGATGAACCAGTTGTGTCTCAAAGCTTCAAAGTCAGTGAACTGGGCAAAGTATTGCTTACGGTTGACAACCCGACTTCAAAAAAGAAGAAGCTTCTCTACAGGTTTAATGTTAAACCCTTCTGCAACTGAGGGTACTATTTGTAGTATGATTTAATTTATTCTTGTCTAAATTTTGGGCAATTCAGTTGTTCATTTTTTTCTTCTCTGTTTTGCATATTTTGTGACAAGCAAGTTGCTCATGGTTTTGAAACTTGTTCTTTGTCATGTCGGGTTACCCTGGTGTTGTACAATATCTTTCATGTGTATCATGTCTATATCGTGAAACCTTTTACACTCTTTGTAGATCTGTAAGAGCACGAGGGATTGTTTTGGTTTATGTTATCTTTCAGATTCCATAATTTCTATAATAATTTTTGGACATATAAATCCCCATTAAGCATTTAAAAGACTTGTAAATTGAGAACATTGATATGTTGCCTTGTTATTTGTTGTCTGGTTTTTACCTGTTCAGGTTTTGCCATGATTAATGCATGTTTCATGCTCTGACCATTCAGCTCAATCATGGTTTCTAACTTTATTTGAAAACTCTATCACGCCAGTCATGCAGTAGGAACATGATCATGGTTTATAAAAATTATGTTATATATTTCGGATAAAAATTCTCTCTTTTTTTTTGTGTCTCTTTATATGCCTAACATTAAAAAATGCTAAAAAAATTCTAAACCTTAACCTTAAATTCTAAATTTTAAATTTTAAACTCTACGCCTTATATCCTAAAAAATACACATTACTCCAAATTCTCTAAAATTTAAATTTTTAAATTTAATTTTTAATATGGAGCATAAGTAGGATATCAAAAGGGATTACATATTAAAAATAAAGCAAAAGCAAAAGGTTTAAAAAATAGAATTATTAGTTTCATATTCAACAATGCTTTGTTTTCCCAAAAGGAAAAAAATTATTAAACATCAAAAGCATCATCAAAAGAGATGTTAGCTTATTCATAATTCATTGTAATGGAAAAGATCAACACAAAGGGATTACATTGTATATAGCAAGGAATTATATGGTGAGTACATCATCTTATGGACTATGGTCAGGGGCGCGTATCTTTAAGGGATTAGTGGGGTTACGGATCAAAATTTAAGAATTTTCCTTTAAATTTTATTTTTTTTAATTTGGTCTCCTCAAAATTTTTAAAAATACATATTAAGCTTTAGAAATTCAAATATTTTTAATTAAATTATTTCTCTATTTTTAAAATATCTTTGTTAAGTCTCTTAAAATTATTAAAATTTTAGTTAAACCTTCAAATTGTTTTGAAATTTTTTGTCTAAGCCTCCAATAAATCTAAACGTGATTTTAAAAAATTACTTTAGTTTAAATATCTATTTTTTTTAAAAATAATTAAACCTTGTTTTAAAAAAATTAAGTTGACCTCTCAAATTTTTACTTCTAGTTCCGCCACTGACTATAGTAATTTGTTGTTCATTCTAGTAAAGGAGAAATTTTTACCATCTGTTAATGGCAGTACTTTATATTAACACTGACCACTAAATCTAAAAGGTCGAAAAATTATTAGATGTGTTCGGCTCACCACGTCATCCGTAGTCTCAGTTAATAAGGTTTATCCATCTAATTTTTTAAGGTGAATTTTTATCTTTTTTCTTACATGTCAATAAAAAGTGAATAGCATTTAAAAATTAAAATTAGATAGATGCATCTTATTGACTGAGACTACGAATGATATAGTAAGCCGAATCCATCTAACAATTTTTACTAAAAAGGTTGGATTACATTTTTAATACAGTAAAAGTTAAAACTAATCATTTTTTATTTTCGGTCATTAGTCGTAAACAAAGGTGACAATTAGGCCAAGAATTTCGGTGCCAAACTTGTTTTATAATCCTTTGTTTGTAGTTGGAAAAGGGAAAGCTAAATATTGGATCAATAAACACAACATTTTTTTTTAACATGGGGAAAAAGTCGTGTTTCATTAAAAGTAAGAAAATATACAATAAATATATTTTATTCAAAGCATAAAGAAAATTTTGGGGTTAACTCTTTCAAAAAGAAATTAAAAAAACAATTTTAAAAATGTAAGCACAAAGATACGGAGTAAAAAAATGAATATTCTTCTGAAAATGTCTTCATCTTTCATAAAAATTTTAACAATTATCATTAAAATCTTTGTCTTTATTCAACTACACGTTACTTATGTTGATGTTAGAATGAAGATCGAGAAAATTAATCTTGTAAATTATTTTACGTATGGTTCTAATTTCATGTTGGAGTCGAGATCAAAGAAATCAATTTTGTATATTGTTCCGTTGACCTTTTTTATTGCATTGGCAAACTACCTCAAAGAGATCTAATCATACTAGAGTATCAATCTTTCATGATCAGAGTATGCATCGTGATGACTATTACACAAAAGTAAACGAAAATCGTGTCAAAAAATATACAAAAATTATGTCACAAAGGCAAACAAACAAAGTAACAAAATGTGTAAAAAAAGAAAGAATTTAAAAAATTAAAATTAAATAAATATATTAAAAAAACAGACGACACTTTCTTAGAAAAACTAAAAAACACTTAGAAGAAATAACCTTAAAACATTAAGATTTTGGTGAATGTAAACACGAGACTCTTTAAAAAATAATTATTAATAAATATATTTTGATACATAAATTTTTTTAAAAATTTAAAATTAAATTACTAAACATAAAACACTAAAACTTAAATCTTATATTCTGAACCATACAAACTAAACCTTAAATTTAAACTGTTATTTTAATGAGCTTATGTAAACTAAGTATCAATTTTTTTTTCATAAACATAACAATTTAAGTCTATAACGGTACTTCAATCCCACTTCTGAAATTCATAACATCTATTATGATACTGTTGAGGCTTGAAAAGAATGAGTTTGTTGAGGCTTTCAATTTTTAGGTGGATTTGGTTGGGGTGGGGAGCCACTATCTCTTCATTTTACATTTAAACATACTACATTTTAAAAGTCCACCATTATCGATCTTTTTATGATATTGAATCTCCCTCGTACATTTCATTATTTTTTATTCAATAAAGATGTATTTAGATTCGAACTCGTATAATAAGAAATAATATGATGATATTTAATAACTCGACCAATTAGTAGATCTAAAACATATCATAAATTTCCATCTACATTACACTACTAATATTTATCGAACAAAAAGTATTTAAAAACCATTCATATTTTAAAATTTGAATTTATATTTTTAACATTATAAAAAGAGATCTGAACCCATTGAGCGGTCCAGTAAAAAATAGGCGTTGTTATCTGTAGGAGATTTGAGTTAAAGCAGAAACAGTTTACTTGTATATTATGTGTACGTTTTCAAAAGACTAAAATTAAAGAACATATATTATATTATAATCACGCAATATCGTTCAAAAAAGTATTATAGAAAGAGATATTTACTATCTCAATCGAGAGTTTATTGCTGATTATACATATTTTTAATTAAACATTATAATTTATAAGCTAATGTTTATTTATATGCCTTCTTAAATCTTTCACATTACAAACTAATAACACTAACTACATAGAGATGAAGTTATTTTGAGGATTAAAACTATGTTTTTTTAATATAAATTTTAATTCTAATTATAATTCTAATATTACTCGGATGGGAGGGGAAAGAGGAAGAAAGAGAATGTTTTTAGTGGGTCTAAAACCCATAACTTAAAATAATATGAAGAAACAAAGATGAGCAACCTGAGCAAACGGCCAAATATACTTGTTTATTTTTAACAAAAGAGATTTAATTTTATTTTTCATTACAAAACCCTATCCATTGTACTAGACATTGGACCATGCACTAATTCCGGTAGGACTTTAGTCAACTAAAGGAGAAATTATATTATAGGCCTTACCCACCACCTAGGATATAGGCCTAACCAATAAAATTAAGACACATCATTTAATTTTTACACATCATATTTTACATGTCATCATTTGTCCAACTCATATTTAATTTCTAACCCTAAATATTAAACATAAAAAAATAAAAAAAGAAAGAAAATTAGACAGACCTCGTCTTCCCAAACCCTCAATTGTTCGTCTTCCCAAACCCTCCATTGTTGTTCTCTTCCCGAATCATATTTTAGTCGGAGACAAATTTTATATTCATTATTTACAGGCGAAAAAAATATAGTTGTTGAATTGGTGCCGTCAGCTCTCCTTTCAAGCTCAACTCTTGCTTTTACATTCCAAAGATATGGGTAAGCTTCTTTCTTCTTTATTTCTTTCTTCTGTTTTTAATGGTGGAAGAAATCTTTCTAAACCCCTTTTCTACCCACTTCAAAATCCTAAGTAAAAATTACATGTCTTTAGTTGGTGGTAAGGGGGAAAAGTACGATGGCTTTTATAATGTTGACAATGCTTTGTTTATGTTTAATAAGATGATCGAGCAGTACCCGCAGCCTTCCATTGTAGAATTCACAAAATTATTAGCTATCGTTGTTCAGAAGAAAATTCCGTAAAAAAAAGAATACAGTCACCAACTCGCAAACGGTCATATTTCACCGACAATACTCCAACGGTCACAAAGTCTTATTATTCAGCATGGTATTTTTTGGTTGAAAGGAATCCCAGAAATTAACCCCCCAAAAGGAAAGCATTGCCAATGATGGAGACGTGAAGGTGAAAGAGGTAAGTATTTACTTGTAAGCTGCTGTATACAATGACTCCTATACTATACTGTATTGGTATAGTAGAAAGAGTTAAATGAAGAACATTAACCCAGAGAAATAGTGAAAGGTTTTCCAAAACCCTTTTGTTGGTTTTCTTGGATTGTGAGCTTCCAGAGACATGTTCCATTTGTTGCTTCTTCTCTTTTTCATAGCAGGCTCTCTAGTTCCTTACAGTAACAATTGCATTTCCATACCCCAAAGAATTTTCTTATATTTAATAAAGACAAATCACCAAATAGGAACCCCTCAATTCTCTCCTTTGATTCTTGATTTGCACTGTGAAAGAAAGTTTGGGTTAAGAATGGGATTGACGAATTTCATATTAACAGTAGCAGGTGTTAGCGCTGTGGTTTTGTTGGTGAGAAGCGACGTTAGACAATCGGCTGCGATTTTTAGGCGCAACGTTAAGCATATAAAGAATTGGCTTGAAGAAGAGTCTTCTTCTGTTTCCAAGTAAGTCTTTTTATTTTCCATCTGGGATTTTTCTCCTTTGATGCTCAAAGTTGTTATTTACGGCCGATGTAATGTTGAATGTTGTACCTGTGTGATGGGAGGAGAAGTGATTTTTCATTGAATGCTGTATGAATCACTGGTTGTTAAGATCTGTACTAGTTTAGAATAGAAATAGTAAGCTCCTAAGTGACAAAAATTGAAGCTTCTTTGATTCTGAATTAGTATTGGTAGTTTGATAAATGAGCTTAAGGAGTTGTGTTTTTATTTCATCTTTGTGTATGTATATTGCAGAAGATTTAGGACGATGGGTAAACATTTAGAATTGGATCATATCGCCAAGATCTTTGGAATTCATTACATGTTTATTGTTTACAACATTAACATGTGTTCTTTTGGTTTCAAATTTTAGTTACTCTTCTTATTCTGGTTTTGAAGTTAATCTGCGCTACTCATTATCCCAGAAACCTCCCAAAAGGAAAGCAATGCCAATGCTGGAAACGTGAAGGTGAAAGAGGCAAGTATTTACTTACTAGCAAGCTGTTGTATACACTGACTCCTATACACCTATACTATACTGTTTTCCAGTAAAACAATATTAGTATAGTAGAAAGAGTTAAATGAAGAACATGAACCCAGAGAAATAGTGAAAGGTTTTCCAAAACCCTTTTGTTGGTTTTCTTGGGTTGTGAGCTTGGAGAGACATGTTCCATTTGTTGCTTCTTCTCTTTTTCATGCATGTTTAGTTTGATTTCAAAGCTGGGTTTTGGGTTCTGTTTCTGTTTCTGTTTCAGTTAGCATGGAGTTTTTGCATACCTCAAAAGCTGATGAGATGGGTGTCAGAGTTTTTCAGGATATCATGTCCAGGTTTGAGTATCTTTGCGCTTTCGCATCTAATATTGATGTTTTTTACATTGTTGATCATAGCCTTTTCGAATGAGTTTTTCGTGAATGTTTGGGAATCCGATATTGTAGCCTACAACACAATCATTGAAACTTTTTCAAGCAATGCTGAATAGCGGGTTGAAACTTAATATTGTTTTGTTGTAGTATCCTGATCAATGGATTGTGTAAAGTTGGGCATATTGATGTTGCGAAAGAATTATTTTATAAACTCTTTGAAAATGGTTTGAAACTGTATGTCTACACATATACCATAATGATTAATGTATTCTCTAAAGAGGGATTGTCGGATGAAGCCTACCAATTGTTTAGGAGCATGGGAGATCATGATTGTTTGCCTAATAATTGTTGTTATAATGTAATGATCCAAAGGCTTCTTCGGAACAGTTATACGTTGGAGGCAGCACAACTTCTTGCAGAAATAGTCGGTAAGGGCTTTCCTGTAGATATTTGTATTGCCACTTTATTTGTAAATCTCATCTTAACTTCTGAAAAATCAATCTTGATGAAAGCTTAATGTTTAGTGTTATGATTGTTACTTGTATTTGTGAATCGATTTATTTATAAGCAATTGTATTGTACTGTGACGAGTTAAAAGATTTTGGAAAATATGATGAGTGTTGAGTCTACTTTAAATTTAGTTGAATTGAGAATATTGTTGATGATAATGTATTTAGAAAATCATATTCTTTACCGTATCTTATATGCATTGAAATCAAATACTTCAAAAATATAGAGTTAAATCACTATATAAAGAGAGTACATTGTCTCGTTCGAAACCCATCTATATTCTTCATAACCAAACTTCATCTATATTATACATTCAAGCTGGTTTCTTCACTTATTTGTTGTTCCTCTTATACATATAGTGAAAGTTATTTCAGAGTCTGCGAATTATGATCAGAGGCTGGCTGCTATGGACGTAGCGGAGGCTAAGAGGGTAGATTTTTATCAGCACGTTGTGCAGATACCATTCGACATGTTTTCTTTTATTCTTTCTTCAACTCATCCTATTTCGACACAATCATATGAATGAAAATGTGATTAGTTTTCTCAGAGTAAGGATTTGAAGAAAGTGGTTCAGAGAGATTTATCTTGTAATTTTTTTTTGAAGAAACAACATATTGTATAGATTCTTGTTTAAATTAACAACTAATGGTATTTTTTCCTTTAGTAAAATTTTCAATTAGAATGTAAATAGAAACCTGAAAAAAAATAATATGATACAAGTTTTCTTTTAGCTCCTCTAAACTTCTTTGTATTTTCATATTTTTGTGTACAAGTCTATTTTAAAGCAGCATGTTACTATATTAACAAGTCCTATTTTAGTAGCTTAATATGATTAATTTATTAATATAAAATTTGAAAACAACATTTGGCTGCAATTGACAATATCTAAAAAAATCCCAAAATAGAGCGACCAAAAGAAATACTTGAAACATTTTGAAACAAATCCTATTATATAGAGATCAAGTTATATGTTTAAAGATCAAAAATAAATATTAAAACCATGCATCATGCTTATTCTTAAGAATACAAAAATATAAATAAACATAATATCTTTTCCAACAAAATTCAACTTATCTTTATATAATTAAGTAAAAAGAGAACAAAATTGAAACTGTATTGAAACCTAAACCTTAAAGTACTATTGTTACTCTATCGATGATAAATTTATTTTTTGATCCAAATGTCTACATAAGAGTTTTAACCTGCATCATCCGAAGAAAAACATATATTAATATTTAATAAATATTAAAACATAAATTTACGCTCAAACAAAATAAAATTAAGCATGAAGCTAAAATGTGATATTTTGTTTGAAATAAAATAACTAACCTACAACTATAGCTTGGGATTCGGATGTCCTTCACTATTTTTGTAAGATTCCTATGATTAATAAACATAAAATTAAACTTGAGAAATCAAACTTAAATAATGCACTATAACAGAATCATATATTTACCTGTATATTTGGTGCATAACCGAAGTTATGTGCATAAAGCATGTATATTTGGTGCACTATAACGGAATCATATATTTACCTGTATATTTGGTGCATAATCGAACATAACGTACTACTAATTAATCTTATACATACAAAATTCCCATGATTTGGAGCAGTACCAACAACAGTATTCAAAGACTGTCCGATTACCGATTGCTTTACTTTTTCTATAAAATACACAAAATTCTTAAAATAAATATAATTACAAATAAAAATAAACTTAAACAAAAAATCATAATTACTTACTTTGTTTGGTCAACTCGGATGCTTTTGATTTTCTTTTCTCAAGATGACCTTTAAGTCTAGCATTAGAAACTCCTTTTGGCCTAACACATGGAGGATCTAAGACGGAAGAATTTTTATTTTCACATCTTTTCTCAATCACATCACCATTCTCTGATAAATCTTCAATTAATGACCTTCTCACATTGTCTGTACAAAAAAGAACAATTATTATCCTATATTTTAAAGGTCATGGAACTTTATTATATTTTATAATATATATATATATATATAAGTATATATATATATATATTACTTACTTTTTCGCGTCGCTACTTTTGATGTCTCTGTCTTTTCTTTTCTGAGCTCAAAATCCTTGTTGACACATAATTCTGTCAATTCTTTCTCAACTCTCAAGTCACCTTCATATAAATTTTTTTGACAAAGTTCTCTCGTTCTTTCGTTTTGTTGACTTTTTATAATAAAGTCATAAGCAAAACGAATCATACGATTACGAAATACACTTTGAAGGTCAGCCTCAGTAGTGTATTGCTGTGAGAACTCGCCAACATTATTACCATGCACATTCTTTTTAGCATCTTTAGTCCATCTTTTGGAGATGTACTGCTCAGGAATTTTTTTCACATTTGTAACACTAAGAATTTGCAAGGCATGAGAGCAAAGATATCCACAAAAATCAAACTTCTTGCAAGTACAATGAATTTCCATTGTAAATGTGTCAAATTTAACTGTTCGCTTTTTTGGAATATTTTCCTCCATCGTCACTTCATATGTATATATTGTGCCATCTTGACCAACTTCTCTCCAAGTCAATGGAATCCCATCTAAAAATTCTTTCTGAAAGCACTTGAATATTTCATGAGTATACACTTTCGATGCATGAATCAAAATACCACAATTTTTAATTGCACACGTAACTGATCTATTTTTACATTGAAAATCTTTCTCGCCTTCAGAAGAACGCCATCTTGCAACTAAATTGTCAAACTCTAAAACGAATTCCGTAAGAGAAGTAGTGGCCTTTGAAATACCATGTAACACATTATTTGTGACTTCAGCTCTCTGAGAAGATTTAATTTGAGAAGAAAAAATATCAATACTAAAAGCAGTACTCCATTTTTCCCGACATTTATACAATCCGTTCAACCATCTATGATCCTGAAGCTTATGGTCACTTATCATTTTTGTCCAAGTTTCCTCGAATTCTATCTCTGATTCACATCCTTCCATGCATTTATGAAACAAAGAACGAAATTCTGCATTTGCATTAAGACTACCAAGATGGGAAGGAGCATTCTTAGAAATATGCCATAAACATAATCTATGGCATGAATCAGGAAATACTTCTCCAATCGCTTTGCTAATTGCATGATCCTGATCTGTCATTATGGTTTTTGGTGATTGATTTCCCATTGATTGCAAGAAGGATTTAAACAACCATGTGAAAGAAGCAGCTGTCTCATCTAATAGAAAAGCACAACCAAACATTATAGTTTGTCGATGATGATTAATCCGTACAAATGGAGCACAAATCAAATTATACCTATTGGTGCGGTAAGTTGTATCAAAAACCACAATATCACCAAAACAGTCGTAATCAATTCTTGATCTACCATCTCTCCAGAAAAAAATTTGTCACTCTATTTTCTTGATCAATTTGAACTGTATAAAAAACATTGGATCTTCAGTTGCTCTAACCTTGAAGTGGTTAAGCAAGCTTTGACCATCTCCCGCTTCAATAACTACCATCTTCTGTTTATTAACATAATTATAACAATCCCGCCTCGTAAATCCAACATTTTCAGACCCACGTGCTTCATTTGACATGTAAGAATAAATATCTGTAGGACGTATCCCAGCAGTAATCATTGAACTAATGACATTACCTTTGTCTGTCGAAAGAAATCTCGCTGATCTAAGTAAATGTCTCTTAGAAGGGGTTGCTAACTCATGGTTATGCTCTGAAATAAAACGAGTGACTGTCCAATGGTTGTCCTGTACTGTAAAATGAATCATCGCTGGACATCCAGTTCTAGTTTTCAATTTATTATATTGTTTCGTATTGATATCATCCTCAAATTCTTTGAAACCTTCTTTAGAACAGTAAAAGTCTTTGAAGCGGATAACATTAGTGTCAGAAACATACCTGTTTTTTCCTCTTCGAACACTAAAACCCATACCATGACCATAATCTCTATACAAATTGTAAGCCGCATCTTCATTATCTACCACAAGTCCCATCAAATTAACGCTTCCGTTTTCTTTATTTTCTACGCGATTCAAATTCACTGGATTTTCCTTATCGCTATTTTGAGTCATCTCTGCAAAAAAAATTATCATATCACTATATCATTATTTTTAGATTACAAAGTATGAAAATAAAACTGTAAAAATATGAAAATAAACCTGCAAAAGTGTAAAAATTGATACGTATAAACAATTGAGCATATTAACAAATAAAGAATATATATATTACTTGTTAAAAGTTTCAATCGCTGAATTAAAAAGCTATTTGGGAAGAAACAATTGAGGGTTTGATCAGCAAGAGAATTTTTTTTTTCACTTTTCATGATTAATATTTAGGGTTAAAAATCAATACAAATATAAACAATCAAATAAGTTCCAATCATGAAATTCCAGTAGATGAAGAATGATTAAACAATCTTCTCAAATATAAACAATCAAATATAATTTTCCAGTAGATTGTTATTAAAATTAAACAAATATAAATAATAAAATATAATTTTCTAGTCATGAAGTTTCAGTAGATTGTTATTAAAATTAAACAAATATAAAGAATCAAATATAATTTGAAAAGACGAACTAAAACAATTAAACAAGTTCCAGGCAAGATATGAAACTTACTTGTAAAAGTTCCACTAAGATTATTTGGAAAGACGAACGACAATGGAGAGTTTGGGTAGATGAGGAAGACGAGGCCTGTCTAATTTTTATTTTTACTTTTTATGTTTAATATTTAGGGTTAGAAATTAAATATGAGTTGGACAAATGATAACATGTAAAATATGATGTGTAAAAATTAAATGATGTGTCTTAATTTTATTGGTTAGGCCTATATCCTAGGTGGTGGGTAAGGCCTATAATATAATTTCTCCAACTAAAGGATTTAAATTCATTGCTCAATAAGTAAGGCCTTGAGGAAAATGTCAATTTAGTTCGATTGGTATTTATCCATTAATATTTGGACATTAATCTAAAGTTAGAACCTACTAACATTAAAATTTATAATTGAGTCAAAATTAAAATTTTATATACAGTATTAAATTAACATTAAAATTTCACAGGTATAATTATATCAAAAATAAAATGCGTGTACTTTGTTATATATCATATTAAAATTCATGTGTTATTATTATAATAATGTTTTTTTTTTAATTTTACATGTGATACAATCCATGTGATTGAGAACTGTACAAGGAAAAGGGGAAGTTCTTAAAAATTAATATAAATGCAAAACAAGTATATAAATAAATTATTAAATGATTAATTTGTATATAAATATATTTAATTTATTTTTATGGTAGTTTAACATTCATCTAGTTATATCATCATAACACACGTTCTTAATAAGGGAAGATTAACTATCTTGTATGATTAGATTCATGTTGTGACAGTTTATTTATGCATTTCGAGCTATCAGAGGAACAATATACAATATTATTTTGTTGATGCTCTCCCCTACATCACTACTTAAAAATCTAGTTGAATAGAGAGTACATAATTTTTTTTGTTAAATTTTTATGTGTGATAGAAGACCGACGATGAAAGATTTTGATTTTTCTTTTCATGTCTTTTGAGTTTTTATATATTTTATTGTATGAGATGTTTTTGAAATTAATCGTCAAATATTTTTTTGTTTTTTTAATAAAATTCAGCTATATATATCAGGTTAGGATCTACCTACCCACAATGTAAAACTATAAGTTTTACACTTTTTGGATTGTTAGATAGATGTAATGAATGACTAATATTAACTCCTTATTTTTTTAAGTGATAATCTTCACATATCCTACTGTTAATATCAGTCATTTATTTCAACCATATCCCTAAAACATGTAAAATTTTAAAAACTCTTTAAAAACTTTATTCCATAGAAAGCCTTAAATTGTGGAGTTGGATGATTACTTCCAACGCCTACAACAACAGATATACATGGAAATAGAAAGAATCAAAGGAGCCAAACTCATAACCATTCACCATTTCTTCTACTTTTCACATGCAAAGATGCCCCTCCCTCAATCACGCCTTTACTTTGCATCATAAAAGTTTGGGTAAAGTACACATACGGTCACTGAATTTTAGTAAGAAAAATAAAATGGTAACTAAACTTTCAAAAATCACAAAATGACAATTAAACTTTATGTTTTATAACAAAATGATAACTAGATGTTAAAGCCCGTTAAGTTGCAGTTATAAATTTTGGTATAATAACACATTTAGTCATTTATATTTATACATTCAATCAATTTAGTTCTAATTCGAAACAATTCACTAAATTTAGCCATCATTATTTACGCATTCTTTCAATTTGGTCCTTAAAGCAAAATTTCAAAGTAAGGTAACATGATAAATAATTACAATTAAATTTTTATAAGAACTTGAAAACTCGACTTGAATCGGAAAAATTCAAATAAAGTTTGAGTTGTAAAATATGACGCGTCAACTCGAATAACTCGAAACTTTTTGACTCGACTCGATCGAACGCTCACCTATATCTTAAGATATGACGCGTCAACTCGAATAACTCAAAATATTCGAATATTTTAAATCATTTTTTTCTTTTAAATTGAATATTTTTTAAAATAGAATATTTAATATCTTCATATTTAAATCACATCAATTATTCAATAACAAATTTAAATATTCGATTTAATTTAAAAATATTCCATTTAAAAGAAAAATGATTTAAAATATTTGAACATTTAATTAAATTTTTATAAAAACTAGAAAACTCGGCTCGACTTGACTCGACTCGAATTGAAAAAATTTCAAATAAAGTTTGAGTTGTAAAATATGACGCGTCAACTCGAATAACTCGAAATTTTTTTACTCGACTCGATCGAACGCTCACCTCTATCTTAAGATATGACATGTCAACTCAAATAACTCGAAATATTCGAATATTTTAAATCATTTTTTTGTTTAAATCGACTATTTTTTTAAATAGAATATTTAATATTTTCATATTTAAAACACATCGAATATTTAATTACTACTTTCAATATTCGATTTAATTTAAAAATATTCAATTTAAAAAAATTGATTTAAAATATTCAAATATTTAATTAAATTTTTATAGGAACTCGAAAACTCGACTCGAATCGAACACAATTCAAATAAAGTTTGAGTTGTAAAATATGACGTGTCAACTCGAATAACTCAAAATTTTTTGACTCGACTCGATCGAACGCTCACCCCTATCTTAAGATATGACGCGTCAACTCAAAATATTCGAATATTTTAAATCATTTTTTCTTTTAAATCACATCGAATATTTAATTACTACTTTGAATATTCGATTTAATTCAAAAATATTAGATTTACAATAAAAAATTGATTTAAAATATTCAAATATTAAAGTATTTATTAAATATTTGATTATTTAAAAGAAAAATATTTAAAGTAGTTATAAAATATTCAAATATTTTAAATCAATTTTTTTCTTTTAAATCGAATATTTTTAAATTAAATCGAATATTTAAAGTAGTTATTAAATATTTAAAAAATATTCAATTTAAAAGAAAAAAATAACTTAAAATATTCGAATATTTCGAGTTGACGCGTCATATCTTAAGATAAAGATGAGCGTTCGATCGAATCGTGTCAAAAATTTTTGAGTTATTCGAGTTGACGCGTTATATTTTACAACTCAAACTTTATTTGAAATTTTTTCGATTCGAGTCGAGTCGAGTCAAGTTTTCAAGTTCCTATAAAATTTTATTTGTAATTATTTATCATGTTACCATACTTTGGAATTTTGCTTTAAGAACCAAATTGAAAGAATGCGTAAATAACGATGGCTAAATTTAGTGAATTGTTTTGAATTAGGACTAAATTGATTGAATGTATAAATATAAAGGACTAAATGTATTATTATACCAAAATTTATAACTGCAACTTAACGGGCTTTAACGTCTAGTTATCATTTTATTATAAAACATAAAGTTTAATTGCCATTTTGTGATTTTTGAAAGTTTGATTACAATTTTGTTTTTTTACCAAAGTTCAGTGACCGTCTATGTACTTTACCCTAAAAGTTTTAATTGATTCTAACATATATTATACATGGCAAATTTAGGAATGATTTAATGATATTTTTATATTCAAATTTCTTAGATTTTTTTAATCTTCTAATTTATTTTTATTTTTTTTGACTCTCAAACTTTTAATTTGTTATAAAAAAATAATGACACATTTGCCCCTTGTACTATATAAAATTTGCCAATGTGAGGTCTGTACTTTGAAAATGTTCAATCAGTCCCCTGTATTTTCTTTCTGTCATACAAAGTGTCCTTTGCCCCTAACGCCATTAGGATGAGGGATATTTTGTATGACGGAAAGAAAGTATATAGGGTTGATTGAACGCTACAAAGTACAAACACTACATTGACAAATTTTGTATAGTACAAGAAGCATTTGTGCCATTATGTCAAGAGAAGAAATAATTAGGAAGTTTATGGGCTTCATAGCAATAAATTTATTTTTTAATTTTTTTTCAAATAAAATTAAACATTTTTTTATTCACTCCTTCCTGCGAGATTTGCGACTCTTCTCCACATCCACTGCTGCCATGACCACCGAAAATAATAATAATTTTCTTTCTCTTTTCGTCTTCTCCACCACAAAATTTATTACTTTCGTTTTTAAGTCATAACGGCCTTAGACTTCTAACACAAAATTTAGCATCGATGACGTTGGTAATTTTTTTTATAGAGATGAAATCTTGGTACTCACATATTTTGTTCAAGATTCAACCTAGAGAAAACGCAAAACACAAACCAGCTTTTCAAAAAAAATTCAATCTGTATTTGGACTAAGAAAATTAAGTAAGAGTCGCAACAACCAAACACTAGACTAAGAAAATCCTTGTGTTAGTGGTTTGAATCTACTTCTAAACTCAGAAAAAGAGGACCTCCTTGCATCAATAAAAAAACACATGAAAATTAAATTAAATATCTTATTATTTTAAACCTAGAAAAAAGAAAAGAAGAAATTAAAAGAAATACGAATTAAAAGTTTGTATTTTTATCCATCTCAGTTCATTGAGTTTGAGATTATTCTATTCAACCGGATAGTACGAAGTGAAAAAAGTTCATGGCGAAGAACATACTCAACTGTAGATCGATCCAACAATGATGCATACAGATTCGTTGATATTTTTTTGAAATTTTAGATTTGATTTCAAGAGGTTTTCGGATGTTTTAGAGAAAGCTAATGCGATAGAACAATAAAGGAGAAAACGCTTCAGATTGGTGGTGGTTATTGACCGAATGATGAGAATATTTCTTGACGGCAAAGACAACAATAGTAGAAAAGAAGAGTTGCATGGTATTTTTTAAAAAAAATGAATAAAAATATATCGTCTAATTTAATCCAAAAATAAAAATGTGAAATTATTCTCATGCCCTCTAGTTTATGTTATTTTATTTTTTACATGTAAAAGAAAAAGGAATAATGGTACAAATGCCCTTGTACTATACAAAATTTGCTAATGTGGGGTCTGTACTTTTGAAATGTTCAATCAATCCCCTTGTACTTTCCTTTCGTCGTACAAAATACCCCTCACCCTAACGATATTAGGGGCAAGAGACACTTTATATAACAGAAGTAATGTACAAGAGGCTGATTGAACATTTTTAAAGTATAAACCCCACATTGATAAATTTTGTATAATACAAGGAGCAAATGTGTGACTATCCTTAAAAAAACAACCGTCAAAAAAAGTACTGTTAATTTTTACCTATAAACATATTTTTTTGTTAACTTTTACCCTTATCGTTTTTACTTCTAAAAAAATTAAAATTTCAATACATACAATTATTTTTAAAAATAATTTGAACTTCTTAAAATTTGATTATATATTTTTCCTAAAAAAATCCATTTTCACTTTTTCGAAAAAAAAACTTAAAATTATATATAATATTTTAAAATAATATGATTTATATATAAATTTTCATAAATAGTTAAAATTCTTAAGTTTTGTCTTCATATGATATAATTTCGTATTTAATTCAATTTATAAAATTAACTTTTAGTTTGACCATAACCTTTAAAATACCAGCTCTCATGACCAAGAAAATTACACAAACTTTAAAAAACAACATGAGGTTTCACAATAACAAATCAGTTCCTTTTACACATTTCACACGTTGTCATCCCATATATTAAAAAACCAAATAAAACCATAATCCCAATTAACTAATAAAAAATATAAAAATAATTCCCAAAATTATCATCTAAATTTATAAATTAAAATTTTCAATAAAAACAAAATCCAAATCCATTGATCATTTGAAATCTTCAACCAAGATAAGCCTTGGTCTTGGACCGATAAAGAAGTTTCTTCTTCTTTGATGTTTGATTATCAATGGTGAGAACAACTTTCCCAGGCTCACTGGTTTTGAAGCTATCGGAAATCACTGTTTCATCGGCGGATGATATTTTTCTCGTTTTCGACACGATCACGGTATACCCATCTTCGGCAGTCGGCATGAACTCGGCTCCGTAATTGACATCCCATCCCACAACTCGGAGCTCCCAAACCAGATTAGCCTTCTGCTGGTTCAAAATACAGTTTCATAAACTGTTAGTACATGGATGGTATATTGAATTGAAGTTTACTCAAATGATAATAATGTTATTATCATACATCGAATATAGGGAATTCAACGGTGTGCTTGGTTGTTGGCTTGATTGTAACATCGGTGACGGCATCGACCGCGGTAAATTCTTGTTCACCTTCTCTACTCAGTCCACCGTATTGAACTGGTACTTGTTCAGGAGCAATATATCTATTTATGGCCAAAGATCATTCATATTAACCAGAAATCATTGCAATAGTTATAGGAAGCATAAATGTCTAAGTGATGGACTCCTATATTCGAGGTCGGGTTCGAATTTGAGGAGGTGTACCTTTGAGTGGCATAATGTTAAAAGTTCGGTGAATGTTCAAAGTGGATAATAAGATTGCAGACATGATATCAGAAGATGGATCCTTATTAAATTGGAACCGAAAAATCTCTTATTCACATACCTGATGAGGATCTCAGCAGATTTGGATGGACTTGCAAATACAAACTTGCTCTTTGTTCTCTGAGTTAGGAAAGGACTGATCATCCTATTGAAAGTCAGGTACCACCATGGAACATTGATGAACACCTTCAAAATACAAAACCCGACATCGATATTAGTTCGAATTTTAACAAACAATGAGAAAAAATGATGAAATATATCATTAAATCATAGTACTTGTTTGGCCACAAATTCAGGATAATTATCCTGAAGCAAGTTAAGGGCTTGATTGGTAGCTTGTCTGAGCTCTTTTTTGGAGGGTCCAGGTGAATTCTTGAGATCATTGACTTGAACAATTGTGTTGATGCCATTAGGACTGAAGTCTAGTTTACGGATGCTCTTTTCCAGGCATTGAACCCTCCATCTCAGGAACTTGGATCGTTTTTGTTGGTCAGAGAAAGTGTTTTGGTACAACTCCTTGTTCTGGAATTCTCCATACACGTTGTAACAGACAGGGTGACCTTCTTTGTCGGATCCGTGCATGAAAACTACTTTCTCTAACTCGTTTCCTAAATCTTCATCTACCAGGGATTCGATTCCGAATCCTTTTCGCCAGCGAACAGTGTTTTTGATCATGGTGAATGCATCTTTTACCTTGAAATCTCTTGCCCTCAGAAATTTCAACAAGATCACGTCGCTTTTCTCGTCTGCCAAGAGTGGAATTCCCCATACAGACACCTCCTCCGGCGGTGGTGGAACTTCTGCCTCTTTTGACTCTTCAGCTTGAGCAGCGGCCTCCTCCTTCTCTTTCTCTACTAGGGGAGTGGCAACTGCTACTACAGACTCCTCGATTGCCTCCACTGTCTTGGCGCCATCATCATCCACGGCTGTCAACTTTTCAACCACTTCTGTTTCCACCGCCGCCGGCTCCTCAGCTGCTGATGCTGCTGCCGGTGGTGGAGTTTTCTCTTCTTCCTCAGCTTCAATAGCGGCGGGTGCTACAGGTTTATCTTCTTCTTTGGCAGTGAATTCGTGGTTATTAAGGGCATCCTGAATAAACTGTTTAAGCTCATCAAGAGCCTTCTTTTGAACCTCGGGTAGATCACCAACAACATTAGTTTCCTCTTTGAAAGAAACTGACTCAGTGATCTTACTTTCTTCAACCTTGGCCTTGTCATCAACTTCAACAACAGCTTCTCTCTTTTCTTCTTCAACTACAACAACCACCGGCTTCTCGGGCAGCATAGGCTCCGGAAGGGGAGCTGGTGGAGACGGCAGTGGCTGTTTCTCAGTAACTTCAGCCATGGATATTAGATGACGATGAAGATTGTAAGAGTGAAGAGGGAAAGGGGGGGCTTAAAAACGGAGAGAAACAGAGTGGGAGATTGGAATGACAGCCTAGTTATTAGGTAAGAGTGACAAGGTGAGTTGAGTTAACGAGTGGGGACATGCCTTGTAATTCCAGACCGCAATCTTTGCCAATTGCCACTCCTGTCTTTCCTAATTCCTCTTTCCATCTGTCATTTAAGATTTAGAAATTTCCGTACTTAATTTTAATCATTGCCATTTGGAGAATTGGAGTTGCTGATTCTATTAGTTGAGCCCTATTAAATATATGTGGTGTAATTCTACTTTTACTCCTTTTAGTATGTGAAATGAAAATTCTTCTATTTCAAATTAATATAATTTCATAATATTATTAGTAGCTTCAAATTAAAAATGATTTAACAATAAATTGATAATCTTAATACCTTTAATTTTTTAATTTTTGAACAATTATTTGAAAAGTAAGATAATTACATCTAGTTACTCTTTAAAAGAAAAAATAAACACTTTAAACCAAAACTAGTGATATAATATGTAGTAGAAAATTATTGATATTATGTTTTGTCCATAATTTTTTTAAGAAAATAATAATTACACTACGTTAAAACTCCTTTATAATCGAATGAAATGAAAATTCATTCTAAATAAATTTAACTAGTTATGATCTCCTTGGTTGTTTTGTGTGTATTACTATCGTAATTTTGATTATCATTTGTTTGAAAATTATAATTTTTATTTTAATTTTTTATATAATGACATTAATATATCTATTTTTTTAAATTTATATTTTGATACGGTCTTTAGGTAACACATTTCTTTATTACAAGATAAATCAAAACAAAATAAAATAACAGTATTTACAAGTCAAAAGTGAATAGAAATTTTATGCCTTTTTCGGTTTTTTTATGCCTCACACTTCAAAATTAAGTTTAGAGTTATGGTTAATGTTTAGGGTTAGAGTTTAAGAAATTTAGAGTAAGTTGTATTCTTTTCCGAACAAAAGCCAACATTTTATTAAAGCACAAACATCACAACAACAAAGAAAGGAACAACAAAACAGCGAAGAGAAAAGAGAAACATCACAAAACAAGCAAAATAAAAAATAACATAATTAACACAAAAACAAACAAAAGACCAGTAAATAAAACAACAAAGAACAACAACACAACATAACAAGAAAGGACCATCACCCCAGATCGGAGTGAGAAAGGAGATCCGACAAGTGGACCGAGAAAGAACCAAAGCCAACATCCATTCATCAACTGCATGTACATTCCTGTTGACACAGAAGCATGGAGACAATGGTAAAAATGCAGTGAGGAATCAACATCCAAATTGCGTTCATATTATGAGCATCGCGATAGCTAATGGAAAAGCGAAAGAGACGGCGCCTAAGCGCCTACCGCCAAAAAACGAAAGGCAAAGCTGGACAAGGACCCTTCACGACCGCAAACAGAACCTCCTCTCACACAACAGGGCCCGAACAGAGCCAAAGACACCGGGAAAGAAGCCTTCACAACAAGCTGACCAATGAGTGAAACCGAAGCACCCCAACACGGAGAGGAACCAAGAAAGCGAATCAAGATAAAGCAAGGGAAGGTGGGTGAAGAAAACTGTGGGGGTGGCGACCGCTTAGGGTGTCAAGCGGCGCCACCCGAAAAAAAACGAAAACCCTAACTTTTAGTGAGAGGCAGGAGAAAACTTTTAGCTCTCTTCGGTTGTATTTTTTAGGATTTAGGATTTAAAATTTAGAGTTATGGTTTAGAATTTAATTTAGAGTTTAGGAAATTTAATTTTTTTTTGTATGCCCCGCACTAAAAATTTAAATTTAGAGTTAAAGTTTAAGGTTAGTGTTTAAGAAATTTAGTGTATGTTGTATTTTTAGGGTTTAAGATTTAGAATTTAGAGTTAGGGCTTAAAATTTATTTTTTCAATATTGTAGCAAAAAAAAATACTAAAAAGGGACATATAATTTTTGTCCATAAAATATATCATAAAATAAACAAAAAGAATTTAAATGATAAGGGGCGAGAGAAACGAATGTAGGGACTTCATTCAAATGAAAGGTTAAACGATACAAGAGTGAGATAGAAAAAGTCACGAAAGTCATATGATTTGTACTATTTTTTTGTCGAAAATATTATCGAGATATCAAGGTTATGTTAAATAGATGTTGAAAAGAGACAAAATTTTTATACTCATTCATCGAAAAAATTGTTGAAGTATTAGGCGATGACCCAATCTTGTAAATGAATAGAGCGTTCGTGAACTGTTTATATGGTGTTCGTTTATTAAATTAAATATACGAGTATAAAAAAATTATATTCATTAAATAAACAAACAGAAACGAACATATGAGTGTTTGGTTTGTTTATATTCACGAACAAACTCGTTTATTAGTTCATTTATAAGCTCATTTATCGACTCGTTTACATGATTCCGATTTTCCTTTTATTTATTTAAAATTTAAATATTGGTGAATGTATGGACTAAATTAATGAGTGGCGGGGGTTTTGAGGCTTGGGACTTGTCAGCTTTTTTTCTTTCCAATAGATTTTAGAGAAAAAAGTAAAATTAGTTCTATAATCCCTTCAATCATTTTAAAATCTTATTTTGGCCCCTCTCAAAATTGTTAATCTCATTATGCCCCCCTTCTTTAAAAAAATTTAATTCCCGCTCTGACTAAATCGAACACATGGTGAACTTTAGAGTTCAAAACTGTGAAGTCTGAGGAGCTTAAAGACTAGTGGCATTATTTCACAATTTTTTCTTTGGCCGACAAAGAAAAAGGTAAAAGAGAGTGTTGGACTGGCGAACATGTTCGCGGACGCTAAACAATCGAACATAAATAACTTCAAAAATAAATAAACGAATACAAATAACTTCAAAAATAAATAAACAAACACAAATATTACTTTATTCGTTCAAACTCAGCTCATTTACTACACTCTTACAAATCTATCTTACCAAAAAGTCGAACAACCTAAAAAAAAGAAAAAAACATGGGAAACAACAAAAAGAACAAACTATGAAAAAGAGAGAATGGTAAACAACATAAAAAGCAAAAGGGATAAAAGAGAAGAATAGAGAAAAAAAAAGTTGTTTTAAATGAATTTTGGATTTTTTTCAGTTTTTTCTACGCATCTCTATGATTTTTTTTTTCTTTTCAAAAAATAAAAAAAAAGTAAAAACAACTCCTAAAAACATAAAAAATCTATGTTTTGAACTTATATTTCACCTAAAATATTTCTATTTGATCATTTACAACCGGAATAGAGTAATGTCTGTGGTTATGCCACGCGTCTAATCCCTAAAAACACTGTCATTTGATCGCATCAAACACCAATATTTTTTCCTATTTATTTGTTATTTAAAATTATGAAGAAAAATCCTAAAAAAAATAAAACTATCAAGAAATAAATTATTATAGTTCATGGAAAACTACACAAATATTGTACCTAACTTTTTCCCCCACAAATATGACACTAAGTTAAATTATTTTTACAAATATTATATTTGCTACAGTAAAAGTAAAAAAAGTAAGAATACTCACAGTTTTTAACAATATTTTGATGTTTTGGAATAAAAAAATTGAAGTCGTATCAGTTACAATTTAACTTTGAACAATATTTTTTTTTATGTAAAGTGCATTCTCACTGTCTATCTTTATCATTTTGAATAAAAAAATTAGAATGAACAATGAAATCAAATTGAGTATTCACCACTTTAATTTTAGGATAAACATTTTATACACAGGCAGTGGAAACTGAAAGTTTCCACAAGCGCCTTAGTTTTATGGTATATGGACTTAATTTAGGGTATATGGTTTAGGGGTTTAGGTGTAGGAGTTTAGAATTTAGAGATAGTTGTTTAAATGTAAGGTTTAGAGTTATAATTTAGGGTTTATAGGTTAAAACCTAAATTCTCACCATATTATCCTAAAAACTAAACCCTAACATATAAACCCTAAATTATAACCCTAAAATTTAAATTTAAACAACTATCCCTAAATTTTAAACACATACACCTAAACCCCTAAACTTATACCTTAAACTAAGTCCCTATACCCTACAACTAAAGCGATTGTAGAAACTTTCAGTTTCCACCACTAGTGTGTAGTGTATTTATCCTTAATTTTATTGTTTAAACTATAATATTTGTGTGAATAATTTTATTTGTGTTATATTTGTGAGAAAAAAATCAACAATAATAAAAATGCAAAGCTCTATTTTATGGCATATTGGAATGAATGGGACCTACCACAATTGGGCTAAGTGTTTTCTAAATGTTCCTTAAAGCAAACCCCCAACCCAAGGCTGTCGGGTTTTTCTTTGCTGTCACTACCCCTTTCTAATTTCAATTGTTTTGAATTAAAAATAATCATTTTCCCTCTATTTTCTTGGTACTTTAAATAAATAAATATACGGTTTTGAATTTAAAAGAGAGAGATAGAGAGACAAAAAGACAGCAAAATTGAGTAGAAAACACACGAACGTGGCAGGCTAATTGTTGTGTCGTGACCCACAACACCATCTCACCAAACGTAATTAGTTTTGGCTTATTTTGATATTACTTTTAAAAAAATACGGTTGTAAAAATAATTTTAAAAGTGATGCAGAAAAATGATTTTGAAAAATTAAATTTAAAATTTTAGTGTTTGTTATTACTATTAGAAAGTGATTTTAAAAAGATAAAATGTCTATTTTAGACATCATATTATAAAATTTAAAATATATTAATTTAATCATATTTAAATTCATTGACATTATAACATATGAAATAGATCAATTTAAATTTATAAAATAATTTTTATTTTATATTAAAATATTTTTAAAATAATATATAAAATATGAATTATTTTTTTAAAAAATATAAATTTTAAGTATATAAATTATTTTATAAATATTTTAAAAATAATATACGAAATATATTAATTTAAATTAAATTCATTAAACTAAAAGTTACGACACCCAACATAAATATTACAAAAATATACTAGAGCTTATGATTTACAATAATTTCTTTAAAATACAAAATACGACACAAAAAATACATTAGTGCTTGCGGTTTACAATGATTTCATTAAATTACAAGCTACGACCAAAAAATATATTAGTGCTTGCAATTTTTAATGATTTTATTAAACTACAAGCTATGACACAAAAACATTACAACTTACAATTTAAATTGAGTTTATTAAACTACAAGCTATGTCATCTCTCACGAATTCCATTTCATCACCATATGACACGTTTAATTCATCACTAATATCTTCATAACTTTCTTTATCTTGCACATCTTTTGGGTTAATATTTTTGTATTTTATAAAATTGGCATCATCCCGACCCGCATGTTTTCGAATAAAATTGTGCAACGCCATTGTGCATATAACGATCATCCTTTGTTTTTCAAAACTATAACTTGGCATATCCCTTAAAATTGTCTATTTTTTCAGTACACCAAAAGTTCGCTCAATCACACTCAGGGGTGGGAGAAATTACCCGACCCGATTGACCCGGCCCAAATACCCGATGACCCGAATCAAATTAGACGGGTAATACCTTAAGAAAAAATTTTTTTCGGGTCGGGTACCTGGCCCGGTTTTTATCCCGGGTACTCGAGTCGGGACTGGGCCGAAAAAATGGTCCCAGTCGGGTACCTGGCGACCCGATTATATATATATATATTTATTTATTTTAATTATAATATATATTATATTTTATTATTTTTAATTAAAAAATCAAAATAGGGAAAAAATTAACCCATCTCTGCCCTATCTCCCTGACTCCCTCCTGACATTTTTATTTTCCCCCAAATCTTAAAGTCAAATTCCTAATCTAGTCAGTCCCCGGCGGTCCTCCACGGCTCCACCTCCCTGTCGTCGCCGCCGGCTTCAGCAGTTCACACTCCCCGCCCCGGTCCGTCGTTCGCCCTCACCAGTAAACGTTCGAAAGTTTCAGTCGTTTCACGTTTGCACTTTGCAGTCGAGCAAAAACCTGTCACCGGTCCGTCGTTCGCCCGCCGTTGGTTCGTCGTTCGTCCGCCGCTGGTCCGTCGTTCGTCTGCCGTCGGTTCGTTCGTAAAGCATATCTATATTGCTGCAAATTTGTTTAGGGTTTTTGCTAAAAGTTTTCAACTTCTTATGAAATTTGTTTGTTGTTGATGTTTGTTTACTGCGAGTTTTTAGTGTAAATTATGATGTTTGTATATCTTAAGTTGAAATTAGTAACAATCATATTGTTAAATAAATCGTATTTTCTAGATTGTCCGTACGTCTAAACTGTGTTGGGAATATATATAATCAATAAATCGAATCTCTAGAGTTTGAGATATCAATTTTATCTGCACATTTTGAGTAAAAGGTTCTTACCCCACCATCAAAGTAGTGTTCTTGATTTCATGGATTATGGCGATATAAGTTTATTTGGTTATACTGATGAAATTAGTAGCAGAAGCTGTCTTCTTTATGTTTCTCCTGCTTTTGAGTTTCATGCTAGTACTTTTTTGGTAGCTTATCGTGGTGAAATTGGTTGGCTGAGGTGGGATAGATAAGAGTTTATCCAATTTGTTGCAACTTTCTTTCATTGGTCCCCTTTCAATCCTGGTCTATTGGAATTTGAAAGCCTGTATTATGAGCAACAATACATCAGCTTGTTATTGTGCTAAACTGGCGGGTACCCGGTACCCGATTACACGGGTACTCGGGTGTGACGGGTACCCGAATCTGAAGTACCCGAAAAAGGTGGGCCGGGACACGGGCCGTTATTTGAGGTACCCGGATGAATCGGGTACCCGAAACCCGGGTACCTGACAATTCCCACCCCTAATCACACTACGTAGCAATGAATGTGAATGATTGAATATCTCTTCTTTACCAGACATAGGTCTACCTCTATGAAAGTCAGGTAAGTGATATCGTTGTCCTCTATAAGGCCTAAAAAGACCTTTCATTTGTGGATATTCAGAATCAGCGAGATAATATTTTCCTATATACCAAAGTACAAAAATAATTAATTAAATCATTTAAATGTAATTTACCCGAAGATGCTTTATCACTAGTTGCAACTATCCCCTTGAACATTTGGTCCAACTTGTCTTCCAATTCAGGACCAATGCCTGCAAGTTTGAATCTCTGAGCTTCGAGCATCACTTACATAAATTAATAGTTTTATTAAACACTTATAATAACATTATAAATAAAAAAAATAAAAAAAATAAGAATTAATAAATATACCTTTATCCTACTCTCCCACCACTCTTTGGAAGCATTAACGGTTCCTTTCGTAGGATTTTACCCCAAATCAGTATATTTTTCTTTAAGTTTCTTCCATAACTTCTATTTTTTTTCAATAAATCCCATCGATTCATCAATTGTCTTTGCGTATAAGGCTTTCGCGTCTCATTCTCAAAGTTTTTCATTATGTTAACTCATCTTTTTTTTAAAATTGGTATCAAGTCTATTACCATTTAATATCTCCTTAATACACAAATCACATAATATTATTGTCAACCTCCTATCCCATGATGCCTTTTTTTTCACCACTTCCTTCAACATTCAAAATACTTCTTATCTAGCATATATATATAGACATTCAAATATTACAAAACTGACAGACTTGATGCAAAAAATACAATAAAAGCACACATTCAATTCATGCATATTTATACAAGAATTATACAATTAAACAGTAAAGCACTTTTCGTTTCCAAATATTCTAAGAACAAGTTTAATTTGCAATAAAGTAATTTTCTCACCTTGAATTGATGTTCCCGACAGTTTTTCGCTTTTAAATATTTCAAGAACGAAATTTTTCTGCATCTAGACATTTGCATATCATTCAAATTTAGCTAAAATTATATTAAAAATAGTGTATATTAAAAATCACGTGAGACACACAAAATTCAAACAAAATTTAAGGAAAAATTCACAACAAGAGCCAATAACAAAAAAACATAGATTGAGCGATTTTAGTTTTAAGTTTTAGCGCATTACCAAATCATAAATCATGCAGACCCCGTTCTCGTTTTAAGTATATTTCTTCTTCTTCTTTTATCTAATTTCAATCTCATATCTTTTTTCTCTTAAACATTCAAAAAGAATCGGGAACAATTTCAATCGTAGATACAACTTCATGAGATTCAAAGAACCCAAAAACACCACAAAAAGCAAATGGAATCCTAATGCTGCTGAACTTGTGAATTTTGCTCTAAGTAATTTCAAGTTTTGACATTTCTAAATAATCAATAAACAATTCCCCAACAACATTTATTGCTTTAGTATGTTTTTCTTATTTCCATCCAAGATGTGTGCTTGTAGTAAACTCTTTTTACTAATTTTTCTTGGGGTAAACTACATAAATAACCACCATACTATTAGAAAAGTTGCGATTTGACCACCTTACTTTTTTTTCGAAGCAATTAAACCATCATACTATTAAATTGGATGCAATTTGACCACCAACCGTTAGAGGTTAGCGGAAGGGTGACGTGGTAGTTTAAAAAATAAAGGTATAATTACACAGTCGGTCCTCGTTACTTATACACTCTATTAATTTGATCATAATTTTAATTTAATAAAATAAATTAATTATTTGGTGAAACGTGTCACCACCTTATTGAAGGACTTTATTTTTATTTAATTTAACTTAATTAATTCCTGTTGAGATGTGTGGGGCTCGATTCGATCACCAATTTAGCTCACCAAGTGGTGGAGAAGTGAATTTTTGAGTGGAAGGGTTGAGGAAGCCAAATTGAAATGTGACACAATGATTTATAGTGGTTCAACCTACTAACCAAGGTCTACATCCACTACCTTAGCTCCCCACTAAGGATTTCACAATCAATCCACTAATTGATTCGTCCCTTTTTCTAGGATTAGGAGGAAACCCTTACAACCGATCAAGCTTCTACCCAAAGCCTTGATCAAAACCCTCTTTACAAAAAGAAACAATAAGCAAACTTAAAACCTTCTAATAGGTGTTTGTTTGCACAATTAAGCACTCACCCAAAACCTAAAACACTTGAGCAAATTTGACAATTTTGGCTCACTAGTGTTTGTCTATACAAGAATTGACAATTTAAGCACTAAGACACTTTTTGATCATTTGATGTTTGACAATATGAGCATTAGCCTTCTCTTGATGCTTGGAGGTCCCTTTTATACTCCCAATTGAGTTTGTAGCCGTTACTAGCCGTTGGGGATGAATTGGAGTCGTTGAGGACTTTAATTCCCTTCATAAATGCTGTTCTGCAGTTAACCATATCGATACACGTGACACCGTATCGGTACGGGCTTCATAGGAACTAGCTGTTGAGCTTTTGCCAACTGAGGCGTATCGATACGCTTGAGGGCGTATCGGTACGGGTCCACATTTGAATGGTCGTTGGGAAATAGCCGTTGAGGTGGTTGAACTGGGATCGGTACGCTTACCTGGCGTATCGAAACGACCCCGATCCGTATCGATACGCTAGTATCGATACGGGTTTTGACAGTGGCCAAACTGAGGCAAAAGGGTATCGATACGGGTACAGCCGTATCGATACTGGTAACGTGAAATCACAAGTTTGGCTATTAAAAACATGAAAAATCTTTGCCAAAAACCTTTCAAAATACCTCAAACATAAATTCAAGTTATTTGGACTTAAACACAAGTTTTAAATTCTTTTCAAATTAGTCCAAAACATTTTTCAATTATTATATCAAAACATTAGTTCTACAATCTCCCCCTTTTTGATATAATGAAACTCACTTGAAAAATTGTTTGAGTTTTCTCCCCCTTTAACTTTAAAAATATGAATAAGAGATTAAAGATAAGAAACTAAATAAAGCTCCCCCTTATTCATTTAAAAATTTAATTTTTCAAACCATTTCTCCCCCTTTTTGTTATATCAAAAAGAATTTAAGACATTTAGTTCAAAATAACAAATAGAGGTAAAAACTTTGACACAAATAAGAATTTGGTTTAAAAATGGCTCCCCCTTACTCAAAGCATCATAAAAAATGTTAGTCCATCATATATGATCATCTAGTTGAATAAACTAAAAATAAGACAAATTAACTCAAAACAACTAGAAATTTTACCAACACTTGAACCCAAGGGGGATGTGAAGCCTTCCTTCTTCAAGTGTTCTTCCTTGTGTGTATGGAGCTCCCCCTCAATGTTTGACTTGTTGAACATCTCCATCACACCTACAATAGACAATCAAGTAATTTTTGGTATCCAAATTGCTTTGGATCCATAAACGTTAGTTGCACAAATTTTAATCCCCTTAGGAATCCATTTTTCAATGTCATCCTTTTTAATTGAAGTACTAAGTCCTTTTGGGACCCAAATACTTCTAAAACATTTTCCTTTAATAATTCTAGGGGCACTAGATTGTCTAACATAAAAGTTTAATTTTCCAAAATTGTTTTTCTTTAATTATTCTAATTAGGGATGGAGAGAACCGGCGGCGGCAGAGGTAAGTTCCAGCAACACACAGGGATCAACAGCTGGGTAGTGTTCTTGGATAATCTTAGTAAGAGGGTTCCTAGAAGTGCTTTATGGGAGCTGTTTGGTTATCATGGCAAAGTCCTTAAAGTTTTCATTCCCTACAAAAACGATAAACCGAAATACAAATACAACACCTTTGCCTTTATCCACTTGGCTAGCTACAAAGATCTGGAGAGGGTGATTGCGAACGTTGACAATACGTTTCTCGATGGTAGAAGAGTTAGAGTCACAAGGGCTAAGTTCTCAAAAGTTGAAAAGAAAAGCTTGAGTGGCAGTCCCTTAAGAAGCAAACCAGCACCTCAAGTTGGAAATATGGCAGAGAGACCTTTGGGGAATCCTCCTCCTATCAGTACCAAGAAATCGTATCGGGAGGTATTACTGAGTAAGTCGAATAAAGATCCTGTAGGTTCTCGAGCCGAACAGACAACCGTAGAAGACCCAACAAGGCGGGACGATGTTCTAGATTATTCCATCAAATCAGAAGAGTCTGAATGGCTTGATAAGTCCAGTATCGACATCATAAAGCAGGACTTCGACAAGGAGTTTGTTGAGAAAGCCCTAGCCAGCGATGGTATCGTTGTGAAAATTGCTTTTTGGGGCAAAGCTTCTAACTCATGTATTTTGACGTTCAATTCATTAGGGGAGAAGGATGACATTTGGGCGAACAAAAAAGATGCTTTAGCTTTTTGGTTTTCGCAACTGGATAAAGATGCTCTTGTAGGGGGTATACCGTTCTTCTACTGTTCGGTTTCCCTTTATGGAGTCCCTTTATTTTGCTGGTCAGAGGAATTCTTTGTCTCGATGGCAAGGATATGGGGTATTCTTATTTGTGTTCACATGAAGACAAAGGGTAAGGAGGACCTTACTGTGGCTAGGTTGATTATTAGAGTGGCAAGTCAGTTTGACGTTCCTGATTCATTCAGGATCAACTTGTTGGGGAAGTCTTTTTCTATTAAAATTTCCACCAGAGAAGATTTCAGTGAAGATCCTGTCCCTGAGGAGTTTAACGAGGAAGAGAACTTTGCTGATATTTTGCCGGATCAAGGGTTACCAGAAAACCAGGAGTTGAGGGAAGAGCAACGGGCCCCCGGTGTTGGTCTCCGACGTAGATAGGAGGAACCTTGGGGATGAGCGCTCTTTTGTTAACGTTGCTTCGGGAAAGCCGGATGGTGTGGATTCCAACCAAGAATATTTACGTAACAATAATGAGGGCATCGTTGTTGGTGATAAAACGACGGTTTATTTTTCTGACCATTTAAGAGGTGTATCAGTGGGCTGCCAAGACCAAGCCCAGTTGGAATCCCATTCTAATGGAGAGTTGGGCCTTGTGGTCCCAGAACAGGAGTCTGCTCGGGTGGGTATTCATCAGAATCCGAGGCCCAATTTTTCCTCTGAGCAATCTGATGATCGTGGCAGTGGTTTCACGCTCAACCAGATTATTGAAGATTCCCTTGACAAATCTTCTGGGGTCAGGGTTTCTCCTTTGGGTTTAGATGTTGTGCCTGATAGCTTGTTGGAGGGTTCATGCTCGGAAACTCCTCTTTCCTTTATTCGAGTAGTGGATGGTCCTTTGTTGGAGCGCAATGTCTCTATTCAAGTCCCTCTTAATAACTCTTATGCTGGATTGGAAAGTCTCAGGGGTAATTTCTACAATATAGATCACCAAAGGGAAATTAGGAGTTTCATTCGAAATTCTTTGGAGAATGCCCAAGTCGGTGCTGAGCCTGAAGTTTCGGGTCCCTCCCACGACTCTGTCCATCTAAGTTAGACCGAAGAGGCATTGGCCGTTTGGGGGGTTAGCAAAGTGTTGGGTATTTTTTTCTCGGGGGGCAAAACGGCTTTGATTGAGAAGGTGGTGGAGCTGGAATCAAAATCCACATAAGGTCGGTGGAGCCAGAGTCTTCCAATTCAGGTAATTTAGTTATTTTTCATGGAATTATCTATAGTTTCTTGGAATATAAGGGGTTTGGGTAAGGTTGAAAAATCTTGTGCCATTAGATTGTTGATTCAAAAGGTCAAGCCAAAAATTCGGTTTCTTCAAGAAACGAAATTAAGGGAGTTTTCCCCTGCCATTTATCGAAGCATGGGTTGTGGTCAAAAATATCTTAAGGAATTTTCTCCTTCAGTAGGGGCTTCCGTGGGAATTATTAGTATTTGGGACCCTGAATTTTTCATTATGTCGAATGTTTTCATTACTAGGCGGTTTGTGGCTTTAATCAGAAAATTCCGGGGAAATAATCTTGAATGTGGACTGATCAATGTATATGGCCCTTCGACTGATGCTGAAAAATCCAGTTTCTTTCGGGATTTGTTATACTATATGAGTAATTTCAATATTGCTTGGTGTGTGGGGGGCGACTTTAATTCTTATCTCAGTAGTGATGAAAAGCAGGGGACCTCTTTTAGCTTGGCATCTATGGAGATATTTAGAGCTTTTATTCAAGCTGGTCGTCTTATTGATTTGCCCCTCAAAGGTGGTGTTTTTACATGGTCGAATTACAGGGAAATTCCTACTTTTGTTCGACTAGACAGATTCTTAGTTGATGATGAATTTTTATCAAATTTTCAGAATTTAGATCAGAATCTGTTAGCAAAATCAGTTTCGGATCATAATGCGATTGTTTTGGCAAGTAAATGTGGTGATTGGGGTCCTAAGCCGTTTAAACTGTTCAATTATCTCATGAATATGGATGGGTTTGATGATGTGGTTATCGAGTCCTTAAAGAAGCAGAATAGAGGCAGACATAAGACTGGACTGTTGAGTAAGTTAAAAAGCACTAAATTTGCTATCAAGTTGTGGTCGAGCGTTAATGCGGGGATTAAGTCGGGAGAAATTCCATGTTTGCAAGAAAAAATTGAGAGGATTGAAAGAGATATTCAGTTTGGCAATGCTTCTTCAGTGGACAAGGAATCTTTGACGAGTTTGAGAAAGAACTTGTGGTGTCTTTTGAGAAGAGAAGAGAGGGTGTGGCTCCAAAATTCCAGATTAAAGTGGTTCATGGAGGGGGATCGAAACACTCGATTCTTCCACCTAACAGCTTCCAATATGAGGAGAATTAATTCAATTCCTTCCATAAGTCATAATGGGGTAGTCGTGTCTGACCCTGCTGATGTGAAGAAAGGTGTTTTTGATTACTTTTTTAGGGCTTATAACACAAAGAATACACTGGAGGTTGAGGAGCTATCACTTAGGTTCTGGAAAATCTCGTCGTTTGAAAAGGAGGCCTTGGAAAGTTCCTTTAGGGAGGAAGAAATTTGGGAAGCTATCGCATCCATGGAAAGCTCGAAGGCCCCGGGTCCCGACGGATTCAACATGGGTTTCTTCAAAACATATTGGAAATTTCTCAAAGAAAACCTGTTAAATTTTTTCTCAGATTTCTATCTTGGGAAGGAATGGGAAAGATGAGTTAATCATTCATTTATTACTCTGATTCCCATAAAGATAGGGGCAGTTTCTCTGGATGATTTTAGGCCTATCAGTCTTGTTGGTGGGATCTACAAAATTCTATCTAATGTCCTTGCTAGGAGATTAAGGAACTGCTTGGATTCGGTTGTTAGCAAATCACAATTTGCCTTTATCCCGGGAAGACAAATTCTTGACTGTTCCCTCATTGCAAATGAAGGCATCGACTTCATATCTAAATCGGGTTTAAAAGGGGCTGTTTTCAAAATAGACTTCAAGCGGGCTTACGACACTGTTGACTGGGCGTTCTTGATTCGAGTTATGAAAGAAATGGGTTTTGGGGAGAGGTGGTGTAAGTGGATTTTAAAATGCATTAATTCGGCCTCAATATCGGTTTTAGTGAATGGTGCCCCCACTGAGTGTTTCTCTTTAGCTAGAGGTCTTCGTCAAGGTTGCTCGTTATCCCCTCTTTTGTTTAATTTGGTTGGGGAAGCTCTCCATCTAATGATCGAAAAGGCGACAGTGAATGGTCTATTTAATGGTTTCTGCACCGGGAGGGGTGAGAATTCCTACCTTCTCTCGCACCTACAGTTCGCCGACGACCTGATGATTTTTTGTGGAGCTTATCAGAGAGAAATTCTGAATGTTTAAAGGGTGCTAAGAATTTTTGAGATTGCTTCAGGCCTCCAATTAAACCTTACCAAAAGTAGGCTTTTTGGGATCAATGTGGACGAGGTTTCTCTGGACAACTGGTCAGTAAAAGCTGGTTGCTCGAAAGGGACCTTTCCTTCAGAATATTTAGGCCTTCCTTTAGGCGCGAAGAGAAATTCAATGGCTTTGTGGGATCCAGTGATAGAGAAATTTTACAGGTATCTGGCTAGTTGGAAAGGTAAGCACTTATCGACAAGTGGGAGGTTAGTCCTTATCAGATCAGTTTTATCCTCTCGCCCTTCTTTTTACTTGTCTCTTTTCAAATTACCGGTTGTAGTGGCTCGTAAGTTGAATGGGATTATTGCTAATTTTCTTTGGGGAGACTCGGAGATGAGGAAAAAATCCACTGGGTAAATTGGTCTTCGGTTTGTTTGCCGCAGGAGATGGGAGGTCTTGGAATCCGTGATCTAGATAGATTCAATAGGGTTTTACTGGGTAAATGGGTTGTGAATTTTGCTAATAATAGGGAGAGTGAATGGAGGAAAGTAATCTGTAGCAAACTGAACCTCGATCCTAAATCTATTTTGGTGGAAAATTCTAAGCACAGGCTAGATTCTTGGATTTGGAGGGGTATTACCAACTCCTTTAATAACCTGGATGATTTCGGTGAAGCTTTTCGGAAAAATTTTCGTCTTCAACTTGGTGACGGAAGCTCTCTGGTGTTTTGGTCAGATTGTTGGCTTTGTGCTGAACCGTTGCAAAGTCGCTATCCCAGAGTATTCGCCCTGTCTTGCAATAAAATCGGCAGAATCTGTGAATTTGGGAGAATGTTCAATGGTAAATGGGAGTGGGATATTCAATTAAGGAGAAAGCTTTTTTATTGGGAGATGGTACAGTGGACCTCATTGTTGAGGGAGCTATCGTCGGTGAAATCTGAAGGAATTTCCCATGACTGTTTATTATGGAATGGTACAAGAGATGGCTTATACACGGTTAAATCAGGATACTACTGCTCAATTTCTAAGTCCAAGGCAGTGTTTAATTGGAAGGGTCTGGTGTGGTCTGGCCTTGCCCCCTAGAGTTGAGTTTTTCTTATGGCAAGTGGTGAACGGTAAGCTAGCGGTTAGAGTTGAACTTGCAAAGAGAAGGCCGACTGCTACTGTAATTTCAAACTGCCCATTGTGCTATGAAGATGCTGAAACAGTGCAACACATGTTCATCCACTGCAAGCTCATCTGGGATATTTGGTCTTGGTTTTTGGTTAAATGGAATCTAGAATGGGTTCTTCCAAAAGATGTTGGTTCTCTTTTGATTCAATGGTCTGAATTAAGAGAAGGCTCTCTTTCGGATCCAATCTGGAAAATCATCCCCTTTGCTATTTTGTGGTCAATTTGGCTTTTTCGAAATGATATTGTTTTCAAGAATAACATGTTTGATAAATTTCATCTTTTGTTCTTAATAAGATTCAGGTTGGCGACTTGGTGCAAAGCAAAGTTCCCAGATTTGTTGGTGTCGATTGAGGACATTGCTTCCAACCCCGCGATTGTGGATGTCGTCGGTAGGAATAAAGCCAAAGCAGTCATGACTGTGAAGTGTCAACCTCCTCTTGCAGGCTTCCTCAAGATCAACACCGATGGAGCAATGGCTAGGTCATGGCAAGTGGGTGGCATCGGTGGCGTCACTCATAATCACAAAGGGGAACAGCTGCTGTCCTTTTCAAAAGCTTGTGGCCCGGGTCCCCCTGTTCTCGTAGAATTACTAGCGATGAAAGAAGGGTTGAGCTTGACCTTAGCGAACTTGGCCTGTAAGCACGCTCGCATTATTGCAGAATGTGATAGTAGCATAGCGGTGGAGTGGATTTTAAATCCAATTCTTTGCCCATTAATATTCAGGAACTTGGTTGATGAAATTAGAGTTTTAGGTGCTGCCAGACAGGTTATGTTTAGGAATATTCCGAGAACTTGCAATATTGTAGCAGATGATCTTGCTAAGAGGGGTATCGGGTAGGATGGATTATTGGGTTTTGATTAGTTAGATCGTGTCTGTGCTGGGAAGAGGGTCGGTAATGGTTTTTGAATCTAAGGTCTTCGTTGTATGTAAACAAAGTTTTTGATTGAATAATAATATCTTGTGACACTCTTTTCCTCCTTCCGCTGTCGTCCTTCGTTCCTTTGAGCGAGGGATGTAATGAAGGGGGTTTTTAGAAAGAAAATCATTTTGAATTTTTAACTTTGAAATCAATTTATTGTTTTTCAAAATGTGGCTTTTAAAATCTAAAACCAAATCATCATAGGCATCTTGTAATTCATCAAAAGAGTAAGAACATGAAGTAGATGAATTAGAAGTTACCCTTGAATATTCTTCGATGGCCATAAGGCAAAGGTTGGCTTGTTCATCATCGGTGGAGTCCTCATCACTCCAAGTAGCCAAATGTGCCTTATTCTTATGGCTTGAAGTGCTTGCCCTCTCCTTTCTTTTAGGTTCTCGTTCAAGCTCTCTCAAGGCTTTCTTCATGAACGGGGCACACTTCTTGAAGAGATGAACTATCTCTTCATCTTCATCCTCCTCTTCACTTGAGTAGACATGATGGCAAGTGGAGGATTTGAGAGCCATGGCACTTGCATTAATGCCAAGCCCTTTGATTTTCTTCTCTCCCATAGCTCTAATTTCTTCCCTCTTCTTCTCATCCTCTTTGTTCTTCTTCATGATTTGATGAGTAAGGAGAGACCCCATGAGTTCATCAAGCTTCAAAGTCTTCAAATTTTTGGCTTCGATGATGGCGGTCCTCTTTGAGTCCCAAGACTAGGGAAGTGAGTAGATGAGCTTTCGAACAAGCTTTTCTTCCGGGATGGCTTCTCCATAGCCTTTAAGACCATTGGTGATAGTGGAGAACCTATCAAACATCTTCTCGATGTTCTCTTCCGGATCCATTTTGAAGTTCTCATACTCCAAGGTTAGGAGCCCAATCTTGGTCTCCTTGACTTCATTTGTCCCCTCGTATGTGACTTCAAGCTTGTCCCATACCTCCTTGGCACTCTCACAAGAAGACATCTTCTCATAGATGGATGGACCAAATGCACAAAATAGAATGTGCAAGGCTTTGCAATTTAGCTCCATCTTCTTGCGACCGTTGGCACTCCACTCCGCTTTACTTCTTTGAGGCACGAACGGACCATTTTCAACTATGTCCCATAGCTTGTAATCTCTTGACTTCAAGAAGAATTTCATCTTTGTCTTCCAATGGGCATAGTGGTCTCCGTCGAAGAAAGGTGGTTTGTCGATTGATTGTGCCATTGAGCCGGTTGATGAAATAATGATCGAGCTTGCCGGATCTTCTCAATAGGATGTGAATCCTCTTCGATTGAGCCAAGCTCTGATACCAATTGTTGAGATGTGTGGGGCTCGATTCGATCACCAATTTAGCTCACCAAGTGGTGGAGAAGTGAATTTTTGGGTGGAAGGGTTGAGGAAGCCAAATTGAAATGTGACACAATGATTTATAGTGGTTCAACCTTCTAACCAAGGTCTACATCCACTACCTTAGCTCCCCACTAAGGATTTCACAATCAATCCACTAATTGATTCGTCCCCTTTTCTAGGATTAGGAGGAAACCCTTACAACCGATCAAGCTTCTACCCAAAGCCTTGATCAAAACCCTTTTTACAAAGAGAAACAATAAGCAAACTTAAAACCCTCTAATAGGTGTTTGTTTGCACAATTAAGCACTCACCCAAAACCTAAAACACTTGAGAGCAAATTTGACAATTTTGGCTCACTAGTGTTTGTCTATACAAGAATTGACAATTTAAGCACTAAGACACTTTTTGATCATTTGATGTTTGACAATATGAGCATTAGCCTTCTCTTGATGCTTGGAGGTCCCTTTTATACCCCCAATTGAGTTTGTAGCCATTACTAGCCGTTGGGGATGAATTGGAGCCGTTGAGAACTTTAATTCCCTTCATAAATGCTGTTCTGCAGCTAACCGTATCGATACACGTGACACCGTATCGGTACGGGCTTCATAGGAACTAGCCGTTGAGCTTTTGCCAGCTGAGGCGTATCGATACACTTAAGGGCGTATCGGTACGGGTCCACATTTGAATGGCCGTTGGGAAATAGCCGTTGGGGTGGTTGAACTGGGATCGATACGCTTACCTGGCGTATCGAAACGACCCCGATCCATATCGATACGCTAAACCCTCGTATTGATACGGGTTTTGATAGTGGCCAAACTGAGGCAAAAAAGTATCGGTACGGGTACAGCCGTATCGATACTGGTAACGTGAAATCACAAGTTTGGCTATTAAAAACATGAAAAATCTTTGCCAAAAACCTTTCAAAATACCTCAAACATAAATTCAAGTTGTTTGGACTTAAACACAAGTTTTAAATTCTTTTCAAATTAGTCCAAAACATTTTTCAATTATTATATCAAAACATTAGTTCTACAATTCTCCATCCAATCAGGTTGTGACACGTGTCACAAGATTGGAGAAGGAAAATTGAAATCTAAGAATTGGGGGTGGGGGAAGCTAAGCCTATTTTTGAGTTATGAAGTACCACATATATTATATGTTTATATTGTTATTAATGCCTAGAAAATTTGAAAATAACAGAATTGGGGCTGAGAGGATTCGAACCAAGGATCCCTTGGTGAAAAAAAGTATGTGCTTGCCAATAGGCCAAGGTTATTTTTATGATATGAAGTACAACATATAATATATTTCTTATATTACTGTTAATGCATGGAAAATGGAAAAAATGCGGTTTTAAGAAACTCGAACACAACATACTTATGATGCATAAAAACATTTAACCCAATTAAATAAATCTAATAATTAAATTAAAATTAACAATATTTTGTATATATTTTAAAGTATGTTTAATGCACGATTAAAATAAAAAATTTAAAATTATATGAAATTTTTTATATAACGACTAAAATATATACAAATTTAAAATAACGACAATCCTGCACTAATTAAATTTCTAAAAAAATTAACGATTAAAATATATAAAAATTAATTTTTTAGAAATTTAATTAGTGCAGGATTGTCGTTATTTTAAATTTTTATATATTTTAAATTTGTATATATTTTAATTGTTAAATAAAAAATTTCATATAATTTTAAATTTTTTATTTTAATCGTGCACTAAACATAATTTAAAATGTATACAAAATATTGTCAACTTTAATTTAATTATTAGATTTATTTAATTGGGTTAGATGTTTTATGCATTATAAGTATGTTGTGTTCGAGTTCCCTAAAACCGCATTTCTTCCATTTTCCATGCATTAACAGTAATATAAAAGATATATTATATGTTGTATTTTATATCACAAAAATAACCTTGGCATAGTGGCAAGCACATGCTTCTTTTCACCAAGGGATCCTTGGTTCGAATCGCTTCAAATCCAATTTTGTTACTTTCAATTTTTCCAAGCATTAATAACGATATAAACATATAATATATGTGGTACTTTATAACACAAAAATAAGCTTGGCCTAGTGGCAAGCTAGTGTCCTCCCACCCTTTCAACCCATGTTTGAATCCCCTTATCTCTAATTCTTAGATTTTAATTTTCCTTCTCCAATCTTGTGACACGTGTCACAACCTGATTGGTGGGTGAATTAATTAAATTAAATAAAAAATAATTAAAGTCATCCAATAAGGTGATGACACGTGTCATCAAATAATTAATTTATTTTATTAAATTAAAATTAAGATCAAATTAATAGAGTGTATAAGTAACGAGGACCAACTGTGTAATTATACCTTTATTATTTTAACTGCCACGTCACCTTTCCGTTAACATCTAACGGCTGGTGGTCAAATTACATCCAATTTAATAGTACGTGGTTTAATTGCTTCGAAAAAAGTAAGGTGGTCAAATCGTTACTTTTCTAATAGTATGGTGATCATTTATGTAGTGTACCATTTTTCTTGATATACATGTTGTGTTCTTATTTTTATCTAAGCATATAATGCTATTTCAATGATTTGTAGGTACTGACACAATTGGCTACATTAGGATTCCAGTTCTTTAGTATCGTAAGAAAACTTACGAACAAATCAATTTCATATAACAACAAAATGATCAACTACCACAACTACACATATCACTTACATACTAACATGACAGACACTTTCAGAATAAAGCATCAAATTAATATTTGACTACCAACAAACAACATGATTAACATCTCCTTATCTGACAGTTTAGCCGCTTCCAACAAGTTAAATATTTCAGAAAATTAGCTTGTCAAAAATTTAAGGTCAGTCTACTATTGCTATAGAAAAAATACAAGAAAATAAAAACGAACAAGAGATAAATGAATGAGGGGGAAAACAAGAAATAAACGAATGGAGAAAAATAGCAAACAAGAGCAAAAAATATACAACCAAATTTGGGTAAAATGCAAAAAAAGAAAAGCAAACAAAAGATAAATGAATGAGTCAAAAGCCTAAACTCTCAATTTTATAATCAAAGCAAAGAAAGAAAAAACATAGCATACCTAAGAAGATGGAGATGCTTATGAACTAGAACAACCCTGCAATCGTAGAGCTGAAGAAAGGTATTTTGAGAAAAACATTAACACCAGAGAAAAATGTCGTTGTTTGTTGAAGTTTTAATGAGGGGTAATTTGGACTTTTTTATTTCAAACGGGATTCTTAACTCAAAAAGTTATAAATTGTAGATTTTCAGTTTGAATCTATAATCCAGTTTGTAAACTAATTTTTCACCTAAAAGGAGCATTGTTTGTCATTGATTTTGCTTAAAAAAAATGAGTTTGGGCTTCTATAATCAACCAAAAACAGGCCCTTAGTTTCGTTTTTTCATTGACTTCGGTTTACTTTAGAATGGATAGTATTACATTCTAATGTCGAAATTTTAAACCATGTAAAATATAATAATATGAATACCTTTAATCATTAGATTAATTAGTAAATTTGAAGTTTATTAAATCGCTTTTATATTACTTTTTATTGTTTTTTTAAATGAAAAAACAAATACACTAATTGCCAATCCAACTTGATCGACTTGAAATGGTTTTCCGGTGAATTGAAAGATTGGTAGTATCTCATCAATCTTGATTTCAACGATTCCATAAATACTTTAGACTAAATGAAACTGATTTATGCCCATAAACTAACCCGGTTCTTTGTAAAAGAGTACGTATTTCCGAAGCTAACAAGTAATTCTAGTAAAAAACATATAATATTCATCTTATGAGATACTACTTTATAATTATATTTAAACTATTAAAAAATTAAGTATTTTCCACTACTCTATCCTTTCTTCTTTCTCATGTCTGCATGTTTATATCAAGTACAAGAGAAGTTATATTTATGTGTAAAATATTTAATTTTAATAAATATAAAAAATAAATCAAACATATATAACAAATCGATAAAACTATGAAATGTTTTCTTATCATATCTTTTCAAAAAAAATTATTATTTTGGTTCTCTGCCAGTGAAGTCAATTTAAAATGATGAAAACCATTCTTAAAATATTTTAAAAACAAATAGTATAAATAATTTGTGTAGATTGATTTCCCCATTAATGGTGGATAAACCAATAATAAAAATTGAAAACAATATCATCTGTAAAATTAATTTAAAACAAATAGCATAAATAATCGTGATGTTGTAGGTATAGTGTCAAAAGTACATGTGTAGGGTTTAATAAGGTAAAATGTCAAAAATAGTCTCTAACGTTTTACATTTGGGTCATTTTAATCATATCTTTTCTTTTGTACAAATAACTACTTGACGTTTTATTTTTTTTTTCAAATTTTACTCTTGTTAAATGAAAACTGTTAGTCAACTAACGGTCAACGCCTGAGGCTGACGTTGCATGTCTGCATGGCATGAGGAAATGATGTAGCACTATCACGTGATATGTTTGCTAACGTGGCATTTTAAAAAAATTAAAAAAATAATTAATTAATTTTTAAATAAAATATATTTTTAAATATTTTTAACCAATCGCCACATCAACAAAGTGCCACATTGTAGTGTCAGGTCATCTCCCCATGCCTTGCAGACATGCCATGTCAACCTCGGGCATTGACTGTTGATTGACTAACAGTTTTTCATTCAAAAATGGTGAAATTTGAACGAAAAATGAAACGTTAGGTGATTATTTGCACCTAAAAAAGAATATGACTAAAATAGCCAAAAGGTGAAACGTTAGGAGGCTATTTTTGACCTTCTGTCGTTTAATAATAATATATATGGGATTGACAGGTAGGATACAACTGTTCCGATGCCACAATCATCACAAAAAGAATTTATATGTCTTTTCTTTTGTGTCTCTTTATATGTTTTACCAATTGTTTTATATCACATGCATTATCAATAGAATATAAATGATAGCAATGTGGTCCGTCCTAGTTAAACCTGACGAGTTTGGATTGTTTTGTTCATTAAGTTTACGTGATTGGATTGCGGCTAACTTGGATTGTAGCTGTCGGTTTCCTAAAGAGCCTGGCAATTGGGATTTGTTGTTGCTTATGTTCTCTGACACCTGTGGCTGCAACACAACAGACTAGTTTTTGAGCCAAAGCATGTTGGGACCGATGCTGTCCTTTTACGAAGTAGGGGGCTGGTGGCCGAGATTGTAGTGGCTCGGGATACTGATGTAGATTCCAGGGTGATTGTAGAGCAAACGCGCCACACGCAGGCTTGGTCTCGAAGATGGTCACCCCCTCCTCATATATGGGGTAAATTTAATATTGATGGTTCTTTTCATAATGTTCAAGGTAGTGCTACATGTGGGGGCATCTTGCGAAACTAAAGTAGTGAGTGGGTCGTGGGTTTCACAAAAAGTATCGGCATGTGTTCGGCCATTGAAACGAAGCTTTGGAGAGAATATGTAAGTTTGCGGATTGCGTGGGAGCTAGGTATTAGTAGCCTTTGGATTGAGGCGGATTGTGTGAATGCAATTAAAGTGGTAACTAATAGGGGAGCATCCCAGAATGGCTTAATCATCGTACAACATATATGGAATTTTGTAGATCGACAGTGCGAGGTCAAGTTCTCAATCATTGCCCGTGAGAGGAATAAGGTGGGGATACTCTTGTCAAACTCGCATGGAAGCTTTTCTTTGGTTTTCATGAGTTCGTTGATCTGCCTAGTGATGTTTTACGTTTATTTTTATTAGATGTTTCAGGTTAGATTTGTATTTTGAATTGATCTATTGGTGAGTCTTTCTCGTTTGTTTTTGTAAATACTATTAAAGATACTATTTTTCTTCTATTTGGGTTAGAGATATTTTTTAAAGAAATTTTTAAAAGATAATAAATAATTAATAAAATATTAAAAATAATCATTAATACACGTGACATAAAATCACATATATAATATATAAAAAAGACAAACGAATTTTATTGTAGTCATCACATAGTAGACCTTTCCATCTAATCATTCCTCAAACGTATTTCAATCGAGTAGGCCAATGTCGTTAAACGTATTTGGTTGCCTTTGGGCTCTTTTGAGTTTCTTGGATTTGGGTTTGATACGTGCTTTTAAATATTGGGCCTTTTATTTACTTTTGAGTATCATTTTTTTCATTCAGTCTATTATACTTCTATACTAGGATGGGATGTGTTTGAGAAATTATTAAAAATTCATTTCATTAAAATGAAATTTGAACATTTATTTTTTTAAGATAATCATAACAAATTTTATTTCACTCAAAATTATATTTATATTATTTTATTATTTTTGCTATGTGCGTAGGATCAGTAATCGTGTTGCGGATAACTTGGCAAAGAAAAACTTAAATGGGACTATGGAGGGTGAATTCTTCATTGTTCCTCAGGTGGACACTGTGGATATTTAAGCGGGTGGTTAGTTGGTTTCTTTAGCTTGTTGTGTCTCACTGTCGAGTTGAGTTCGAGTGTTTGTCGTGTTAAATTGTTACTGGTTAGTTGATATTTTGTTATTTGTACTCTTCATATGTACTCTTTTTTTCATTTAAGTTTAGAAAGGTTTTTAATGAGTCACATGGAAGTATCATCTTTTTCATAAAAAAATCATATTTATATTATTTTACTATTTTTAATTGAAAACTTATAATTATGTAGGAACTATACAAATATAATGTGAACTCTATATTCTTTATGATATTTTTTTTACATAATGTTGCGTTGTGATTAAATAATTGCAATGTTATCACAAAATTTATAAGATAAAAATGTTTTTTTTTTCATTAAAGGAAAGAAAGAAAGAAAGAAAGAAAGAAAAGGAGTTTGATTAATTGATATTGAATGTTGAACATTCAACATCGTCGTTTAATGCCTTTCAATTTCAACAAAAGCTTTTACATTGGTTCGGCCCTAACGTCTTCTCCAAAGTCCTGTCCCATTACTCAATTTTTAAAAAATAAAAGTGTGGTTTTTGTTTACCTTAAAATCAAAATAAATTATAATCACAAATTTTTATAATTGAAATATAAATGGAAAATACACTTAGAAATGGAGATAATTTATCACTATTTATGACGGTCTTTAATGAACACTAAACAAAATAAAAATTATCAAATGATCATTAAATTTATTAAATTGTTATAAAATGATCAATGAATTTTATCAAACTATTACAAAATGATAATTAAAACTTATCAAACTATTATAAAATAGTCATTGAACTCAATGAAATTTATCACTATTTTTATGACGTGTAATGACCATTTTGTAACATTTCAATAAATTTAATGATAGTTTTATGATTTTCAAAACTTCAATGGCCAAACAAATAATTTTCACTTGGTGTGTGTGCATTGTTAAAAGGTTAAAAATATGTATGAATAGATACTATAATTTTTTATTAAGTAAAAAAGTAATTACATTTTCAAGGCAAATGCTGAAAATTAAATTCATACGAAATAAAATAACATAAATATCCTTGACTACTCGTCCAATTAATGAGTTTCAAACTACAAATTTGATAAAATAGTAAAATGGATTGGAGAGCCTAATGGAACTTGACTCTGAAATTGAATAAAACAAATTTTCTCTCCATAAAACCATTATTTGCATTCCACCGGAAATTTCCCATTTTTGCTTTTCTAATATTGATGTGATTACAAGATAGTATTTATTCAATTTTTTTAGTCTTTTAATAAGGTATAAATACCGTGCACACCTAGTACTCGAACTCAGATCACCTAAACAAAACATAAATAAATCACATCCTTTTATTGCATGAAGTTAGAGCCATGGATTTTCTTATATTATAATTAAAACATGAATTATATATAATTCTGTTTTTATTTTTTTTACAAATAATGACATTTTTATTTTTTTGAAAGCTAATGACATTTTTATTTTTTGAAGAGTGAAGGGAGACCTGTTGTTGACTCTTTTCAAAAAGCAATTAATAATTGTAACGAAGTGGGAACTTTCAACTTGCCCATTTCCAGAAACAACAATTTTGTTTAGGATTGATCAAGACACTTCAAACTCTTCCAAACTTCAAGATTCATTTAAGAATTCAAGCCCCTTTAAACTTTGGACTGTCACATATGGGATAAATTTATTGAAATGTTACAATATGGGTGAATCTTATCAAAGGATTAAGAAAAAGTATGAACATTTTTTTTTATCAAGAAAACTTTCATAGCATAGAAAATTAAGAGAGTAACAGATGTGAAGGGAAGACTGCAGGGTTCCATACAACTTGGACCTGTTCAGTCTTTGCGAACTTGGCAAGCCAGTCAGCTGCCATATTACAAGATCGACTTACAAAGGAAAAACAACAAGACTCAAACACCTTGGTCGATTCCTTGATATTTTCTTCAATGGCTGAAGTGACCCAATCCGAATGGTCTCCTGTAGTCAGCCTATTGATGACTGCTTTATTGTCCGCCTCGACGATAACATTTGAAAAGGCATTAAGGTTTGCTATCATTAACCCAAGTTTGATTGCATAGGCTTCTGCCGCAGCAACAGACGTAGCCCAACACGGAGCAGAGACCCCGAGGAGGCAAGAACTTGAGCAGTCACGGAAGACAGCTGCGATAGAGGCTTTCCCTGAATCATGGTCGAAAGCGGCGTCACAATTGATTTTTATAACGCCTGGAGGAGGAGGTGTCCACTTGGCATTCTTCGGAGCATCTTTCGGTCTCACCAAGGAATCCAGTTTGTTTGCTTGTTGGAATTCCATGAAGTCTCTATCTGCTCTTAGCCAAACATCCCAGGGGGAGTCTTTCCTCCCATCGAAGACCAAAGCATTCCTTGCTTTCCAAATGTTCCAGAGAATGAAGGCAAGGTGGGCACACCCTTCGCTAGAGAGACCCAGATTTCTATCTTGACATAGCATACACCACCATTTGGGGAATCCGGGAAATCCAATTTCTGCAGGAGAATAGTTAAAACCCGACGCTTTCCAGATAGCTTGGGCGAAAGGGCAGAAGAACAACAAGTGCTCTGCCGTTTCCTCTGAGTGATAACAGTGGGGACAGGCGTCATGATCCTTAAGTTTCCCGTGTAACCGGGCTCTCAAAGAACTCTTAGTGGGAACGATATCGTGACAAAGCCTCCACAAAAAGGATCGGATCTTAGAAGGGACATTAAGTTTCCATATTGAGTTCCATAAATCTTTCTTGGTCAAAGTGTCTTCACTTGAAGAAGGGTTAAGATCCTCCCGAGACTCTTCCTCCATAAAGCGATATCCCGACTTAGCCGAATACTCACCATTTTTATTACCGGCCCATATGAGAAGATCCGGGACATTTGGCCCTCCAATCGGTATTGTCAGTATCGCCTTCGCTTCGGATGGGGAGCAAAGTTCATGTACTTTCGCTTCGTTCCATGTCCAGTCAGAGCTAATGAGGGAGCAAACGGAAGGGGCGGGGAAGCCCTGCGGCGATTGAGTCGTTAGTCTAAAGCCCTTGACCTTCGGAATCCAGTTATCGAACCAGGTTGAGATGCTTTTACCATTTCCGACTCTCCAGAGGGAGCCTTTTTTGATAACCTTAATCCCTTCTCTTATTCCAGACCATGCCCAAGAGGGATTTGAGCACTTCGGAGCCTCGAAAATGTTCCCATTTGGGAAATAGATTCCTCGTAGGACCTGAGATAGCAGGGACTCTGGATTCCTAATCACTTTCCAGGTAATCTTAGAGACAAGAGCTTTATTGAACAATCTGATATTTCTGAATCCCATTCCCCCTTGTTCTTTAGGCTTACAGAGATCCTTCCAATTGATCCAGTGAATGCTCCTTTCCTTCTCTGCACAATTGTTCCACCAAAATCTGGCCATAATGGAACTAATCTCATCACAGAAGGTGACTGGAAGTAGAAAACACTGCATCACATAGGTTGGGATAGCCTGAGCAACTGCTTTGATGAGTATCTCTTTCCCAGCACTAGTCAAAATTTTGGTTTTCCACCCTCTTAGCCTATTAAGAACACGTTCTCGAATAAAGGCCAGCGCTTCTTTTTTGCTTCGTCCCCAAAAGGAAGGGAGACCAAGGTATTTTGAATCTTCCTCCATGGCCTTGAAGCCCAGGATATTTTGGAGATGAGATTTGAGACTGTTGCTTACATTTGGAGAGAAGAAGACAGAGGATTTCATGTGGCTAACGGTCTGACTTGTGGAAGATTGGAAGAGCTGGAGGATTTACAGAAGCCCTGTACAGTTTTTTTCATTTGCCTCTGTGAAGATAAGACATTCGTCCGCAAACAAAAGGTGACTTAGAATGGGGCACCTCCTTTTAATTCTCAGACCGGTGAAAAGTCCCCTTTCAATTTCTTTTTCAATAATCCAAGAGAGAGCACTTGAGATGAAGGTGAAAAGGAAGGGGGATAGCGGGTCGCCCTGTCTCAGACCTCTCTCTGCCATAAATTCTCCTTTGCGTTCACCATTAACCACCAGGGAGAAAGAAATTGACGAGACATAGCTCATTACTCTGTTGATCCACCAGTTGTCAAAACCCATTTCCTTCATCACAAACTGAAGAAGATTCCAGTCCACTTTATCATAAGCTTTTTCCAGATCAATCTTGAGTGCCATGAAACTCTTTCCTCCTTTTCTGGTTCGCTTTAACGCACGGAAAGCCTCATTTGCCAGAATGATGTTGTCGTGTATTGACCTGCCTTTCACAAACGCAGATTGGTACTGCGGGATGAGGTCCGGAAGAAAGACCTTTAGTCTGGTTGCCAGGACTTTGGTGATCACTTTTAATGAGAAGTTACATAAGCTGATCGGTCTCAAGTGGGAAACTTCTGTGGGATTTGCCTTCTTTGGGATAAGCACAATGTTAGTTTTATTAATTGTGGGGTCCAGCTCGCCCTCCCTGAAGAAAGCTGTTACCCTTCCAATAATGTCATCCTTCACAGTATTCCAGAAGGTCTGGTAAAAACATCCGGGAAAGCCATCGGGGCCCGGAGCTTTCGTTGGCCCCATCTCAAACACTACTTTTTTTATCTCTTCCTCATCGATCGGCTTACACAACGCTGCATTCATTTCACATGTAACAACCCTGGGAATATAATCTCTAAGCCGAGTTAAATCAACGGAATGATCTTTCGTGAACACCTGTTGGAAGTGGTGAAGCAGGAAAGTGGCTATCTCCTCCGGGTCCTCAAGCCAAGACCCATTCCCATGTTTAATTTTAACAATTGAATTGGCCCTTCAGTGCTGGATGGTTGTAGCGTGGAAGAATTTAGTATTTTTGTCTCTCCACTTTAACCAGTTAACCCTAGATCTTTGGTGCCAATATCTTTCCTCGCTTTCCCATTCTGCATCGATCTCTTTCTTCAGCTTTCTATATTCTTCTAATTCCCTATCCGACAGCTTCCTTCCCTGAAGATTTGATATACCATCCAGCAAAAACTGCTTTCTCTCATTTCTCTTCTTCATCTTCTCTTTGTTCCATTTCAGAAGGGTATTTTTTGTGCTATGGATCTTCCTCCGGAACCTAGACATCACTCTTTCTCCGAGAGCGATGTTCCATCCTTTATCCACTGTCTGGGGACAGTCTTCCTCCAGAAGCCATTTGGTTTCAAACCTGAAGTCTTTCTTGTATCTCCTGGATAACCCTTTAGTTAGGAGGACTATGAGGGTGTGGTCAGAGGTGGTGGCTAGCTCCATCACCCCCATGGCTTTAGGAAAATCGAAACTCCACTTCGGGGAACAAAGAATTCGATCCAGCTTCTCGAGAATAGCGTGTTCTCCCCCTCTCTGATTGTACCAGGAGAACTTGCCTCCTTTGATAGGAACCTCAATCATTCCTGAGGAATCAACAAAGTCTGTATACCACTTAGCCTCTGAGGGATTAAAAGGATTCCCTCCTTCTTTTTCTTCCTGGCACGCAACCGTATTAGAGTCCCCGATAATCACCCATTTGTCCTGTAAAGACTCTCTGAACTTCGAAAGATTCTTCCAAAATGCTTGACGGTTTTCTTTGTTAGGGGGGCCATATATGAAAGTATTATACCAAGAATCTCCCTCCTGAAGACTAATCTTCGTGTCAATGGAATTCTGATCATGTCCCAGAATAGTATGAACATATACTATCATATAATCATACCAATATATTAAAAAAATAAAGTTTATTAGAAGTTTGTATATTATATTTAAAATTTTATTTTAATTTTTTAATAGTTTAAAACATATAAGTTTTTATATTATATCTAAAATTTTATTTTTAGACCCTTTACTATAAAAAATAATATTTTGGTTCAAAATATTTAAGTTACTGTTAGTTGGCTTAAATATGTTGGTTTAAATAATCTTTAGGTCCGTTTCTCTCAATTTTAAACTTGAGCGAATTAATCTCTCTCAAAATATTTTTGTGACTTTTTTTACATAAAAATTTTAAACAATTATACAATCTAAATCCGAAATTAATTCTTATTCTAACTGTAAACTCCGACGTTTTCAGTTATAATAATACTACAATTACAAGTCAAAACATTAAAATGTTTAATTGAAAACAAATATATATATCGAAACTTTTTAGAAATTTTAAATTTAGCGTGAGAGGGGGAGTTTAATTTAAAAAGATGAAACACAAACCACAAAAAATATATTTAAAAATTCGTTAAATTCTCAAAATTATGAAAATTATTATAAATAACCAATCATAGTTGGACACGTGGTAAAAATTATCATCTTGGAATTTAGGATGGCGAGAGTGAGTGAGAGTGGGGTGAGAGACAGAGGAAAGGTCGTCAACAACAACTTCGCAGGGGGTTCTCGTTCGGCCACTAACTCCGGTGAGTGGGTCATCTTCGTCGACAACCTTAGTAGAAGAGTGTCGAGAAGTGCCCTATGGGAATTGTTCGGTCATCATGGGAAAGTTCAAAAGGTCTTTATTCCGTTTGTCAACAGAAGACCGAAGTACAAGGATAACACCTTTGCGCTGATCCATTTCGATACTAAAAAGGACATGGAGAGAGCTGTGCAGATGGTTAACAATACGCGTATAGATGGGAGAGTTGTTTTGGTTGCTCAATCAAAGTATGAGAAAGATCATAGCCAGTCGGCTAGGGTTGTTGGGCGCTGGCATCCGAAGGAGCCTCAAAATCACAAGAAGGAAAATCGAGCCCCGGTGGATAGACCTTCGACGTATCCTGAAAAGGATGGCCGGTCGTATCTTGAGGTTCTCATGAATGAACATCAGATGGCCTCTGGTCCTCAGCATATCTCGAGGAACGCAGAGATGACTACTGAGAATATTGAAACAAGGAATGAGGTTGAAGTTATACTGCTTAGTGAAGAACTCATTTGACTGGAAAACTCTAGTACTGGTATTATCAAGAGCAGTTTCGATTTAGATTTTGTTGAGCGGGCGCTTGCTAGCGATGGGATTCATGCTAAAGTGGCTAGATGAGGGCTGATCAGGAATGCATGTATTATCACGTTTCGTTCAAAGAAAGATAAAGAGGAGACATGGGAGATAAAAAAAGAAGAACTTTGTTTCTGGTTTGATTGCATTGAGGAATCTATTATGATCGATAGGGTTCCATCTTTCTACGCAGCCGTGTCTCTCTACGGGGTTCCTCTGCAATGTTAGTTGAAGGACTTTTTCTCCTTTATTTCTAGGAAATGGGGATCTATAGTTAGTATTCATGAAGACACCCTACAAAGATTTGATCTTTCGGTGGCAAAGTTAATTATTAGAGTCTCTAGTCAGTTCTTAATTCCAAATTCGATCCGAATAAATGTCATGGATAAAGCATTTCTTGTAAGTATCAAAACTGGTGAAGAGCTACAATTTTGTCGCGAGCCTGGTTTCTTTGCTGAGCCGGAAAAAGCTATCGAGGAGTGGCCGGAACTGTCGGTTCCCTCTTCTTCTGGGGTGAAAGTTGGTCACAAAGAGAACAGACCTCTACCTTCCCATATTTCTGCTTCAGTCGAAAAGTCTCCAATCATTAATGTGAGTGATCCGGGTGTTATGGGGGAGGATATCGAGATTCGTGGGGGTGATTCCCATGGTGGAGCGGCTGCAGTTTTCCCACGTGCTATGATAGATACAGACTCATGTAATGTTTTGAATCCAATTAATGTGGACATTCTAGTTGAGAATATTCCTCCCGAGAATGGTTTGGGCCTTAATCAAGGCCTTTCCCAGCGTAATGGTTCTTTAGAGCAGCCGGGCCTTAGTAAGTTGGTGGTTGAGGATTCTTGTACCCAAAATAGTATCCTCCCACAAAGTCAGTTACCATCGGATGTAGTCCTTGACAGCTTTGAGGGGATTCTCTGTCCGGGTTTCGCTTTCTCTTCATCCGATAATTCTAGCAGTTCGAATGTGGAAAGAAATAAATCAGTCCATTCCCCACCGCAAATAAATGTCTCAGTTTCCTTATGTCCAACAGAGGATTTTTACAGAGCTAGCTGTAGGAGATATATCCGAAGCAAAGTCAGGGATTCAGTTGAGTTGGGTATACAGGAGGAAGCTTCAGGTGGTGTCGGGTTATCTACTGATTCAGTGCATCTCGAATATATTGAGAGGCTCTTGCTGTGTGGGGGGTAAGCAATATTCTAGGGATATCCTTTAAAGGTGGCAAGAAGGCGTTGATTGAAAAAGCTTCCGAGTTGGAAGCCAAAATCTAGTAAGATTTTTCCTGACTTCTCCTGGTCGTTTAAATTGGTTAATGGAGTTATCAATCATATCTTGGAATATTAGGGGATTAGGCAAGGTTGAGAAATCCAGTGCTATTCGTAGGTTGATACGTTCTCAGAAACCGAAACTGCTTCTTATTTAGGAAACTAAACTGTTGGATGTCAACCATTCTCTTCTTCTACGGATGGGGTGTTGCAATAACTGGGGAATTGCTTTCTCCCCTTCGACTGGATCGGCCGGTGGTTTATTCTATGTTTGGGACCAAGAGTGGTTGTGTGTTCAACAATACGTTATCCACAAGAGATTTATTACTCTACTTGGGACGGTTAGAGGATGTTCTTCGCAGCTCGGTTTTATCAATGTATATGGCACATCTGTTGATGTTGAGAAAGAAGGTTTCTTCGGTGAACTCCTAGCTTTTATGAGGAATTTTGAGGTTTAGTGGCGCCTCGGGGGGGGGGGGGGGGGGGGGCTTTAACGCTTACTATACTAGGGAAGAAAAAATTGGGGCTGCTCATAATTTAGCTACAATGGATTTATTTTGCTCCTTTATTCACGATGCTAATCTCCTCGACCTTCCTCTGAATGGTGGTTTGTTTACTTGGTCGAATAATAGGGAAGAGTCTACCTTCGTTCAGCTCGATAGATTCTTGATCGACTCAGGTTTTGCGTCTTCTTTTCAAAACTTGGATCAATCCCGGCTTCCTAGATCATTGTCCGATCACAACGCTATATCCTTGGTTAATCGAGGGTGCGATTGGGGACCTAGGCCGTTTAAACTATTCAACTATCTATTGGAGGAGGAGGGGTTTGATGACTTAATCGTTGATAATTTGAAATTAATGAAGAAAAGGAACAAGCGGATTGGATTGCTAAGTATTCTGTAAGGGAGCAAAGAAGCTATAAAAAGTTGGTCAAAAAAGAAGAAGCTCTGTAATGCTAATTCGAGTGATGATCTGGTACTGGAAATTGATAAGCTGGAGAAAGATATGCAATTGGGTGTAGCTAAGGGTAATGCTGGGTCAACCATTGCAACGTTGAAAAGTAAACTGTGGGAGCAAATTCGAAGAGAAGAAAGAATTTGGCTACAAAAATCTCAATTGAGGTGGTTTTCCGATGGTGACAAAAACACTCAGTTTTTTCATTTGGTGGCATCGAATAGGAAGCGAAGAAATGCTATTCACTCACTGAAAATTGATGGGGAGTTGGTGTCGGATCCTAATTCAATTAAGAACCACATCTTTAATTTTTTTTGATCAAGCCTACAATTCCAAGACTACATTAGAAGTGGATGATTTGAAGTTGAACTTCAAGCAGATTTCTAAGTTACAACAAGGGCTGTTGGTTCGGAATTTTGATGAGGAGGAAGTGTGGAATGCAATTGCTTCATTTGATAGCTCAAAAGCTCTTGGGCTGGATGGCTTCAATCCGGGTTTTTTCAAAAAAATTTGGGGTGTTCTCAAGGACGATGTAATGAAATTCTTTGATGACTTTTTCTGTGGCAGACAATGGGAGAATGGAATCAACCATTCATTTATTATGCTTATACCGAAGAAATTGGGTTCAGAATCTATTGAAGATTATAGGCCAATCAATTTGGTGGGCGGGGTATACAAGATCTTATCCAAAGTACTATCACGAAGACTCAAGCATTGTATGGATATCGTTGTCAGTAAATCTCAGTTTGCGTTCATTCTAGGGCGTCAGATTCTTGACTGCTCGCTCATTGCTAATGAAGGTATTGATTTTATGGTAAAGAGTGGTCTGAAAGGTGCTGTCTTTAAAATCCATTTCAAACGGACATATGATACGGTTGACAGGAACTTTCTTATTCGAGTCATGAGGGAAATGGGATTTGACGACCGGTGGTGCAATTGGATACTTAAGTGCATATCATCCGCTTCTATTTCGATCTTAGTGAATGGAGTGCCTACCCCTTGTTTTTCTATTTCGCGCGGTCTTCACCAAGGGTGTTCGCTCTCACCCTTATTATTTAATTTGGTTAGAGAGGCATTACATTTGATGCTTGATAAGGCAGTTACCGATGGTTTGTTCAATGGCTTTAAAATTGGAAGAGATCCAAATTCCCTGACATTATCTCATTTACAGTTTGCGGATGACCTTATGGTTTTCTGTGGAGCTTCGTCAAGAGAGATCCAAAACATCAAGCGTGTACTCAGAGTTTTTGAAATCGCATCGGGCCTCCAATTGAACTTGAGTAAAAGTCGCTTGTTCGGAATTAACGTGGATGATAATACCATTAGTGATTGGGCGAGCAAAATAGGGTGTATCAAAGGCGTGTTTCCTTCGGATTATCTTGGCCTTCCTTTAGGCCCTAAGAGAAACTCTCTCGTGTTGTGGGAACCGATTATTGACAAATTTTACAGTCGTCTAGCTGGTTGGAAGGGGAAAAATCTTTCATTCAGCGGAAGATTGGTGCTGATCAAATCTGTCTTATCTTCCCTGCCCACGTACTTCTTATCTTTGTTCAGACTTCCTGCAGCAGTAAGTAAGAAGTTGAATGGTATAATGGCTACCTTTTTATGGGGTGACTCGGATAACCGGAAAAAGGTACACTGGGTAAATTGGCAATCAATTTGCAAGCCTCTAGAAGTTGGTGGATTGGGCATTCAGAACTTAGAAATCCACAACAGAGCTCTTCTTGGTAAGTGGATCTAGAAATTTGCGAACCAGAGAGATTGTGCCTGGAAACGTTTCTTGTGCAGCAAACTAAACTAGAACCTTTCTGCGATCATTCCGGATGGTGCTGGTCACCGCCTTTCTTCGTAGATTTGGCGTGGCATATCCAGTTCTTACCATTGTGCTGATAATTTTGGAGAAGCTATCCGGAGGAATTCAAAACTTCAAATTGGAGATTGCAGGTCGATTTTGTTCTGGCCAGAGGTTTGGATTTCTGATTCTCCTCTACAAACCTTGTTCCCAAGGATTTTTGCGTTGGCTGAAAATAAATCAGGGAAGGTTAGTGATTTTGGTTCGCCAAGTGAAGGTCGCTGGACTTGGAACATCCAACTAAGGCGTAGACTGTTTGATTGGGAGCTGCAACAATGGGATATGTTCATGTCAATGCTGTCATCGTTGAATTCTGTTGGGTTCACTCAAGACTGCCTCATTTGGAAGGGCTCAGGGGAAGGGGATTTTTCGGTGAAAAGCTGCTGCCAAGTGATAAATGCTAAGGAACGACTTGGTTTTGAATGGAAAGCTTTGGTATGGAATGGGTTGGGCCCCCCACGGGTCGAATTCTTCCTTTGGCAAGTGATTCTGGATAAGCTAGCCGTGAGAGAGAATCTAAAGCTTCGAGGATGTCATTTGGAGGATTCATCGTGTACGATGTGTAGAGCAGCCCCAGAAACTACAAGTCATTTATTTTTACATTGTAAGGTTGCTTGGACTATATGGTCATACTTCTTGTCTTGTTGGAGCGTCGATTTCGCCTTGCCATACAATGTTGTTGATCTATTGATTATGTGGAGAGAGGCTGATCTTTATCAGGGCCAACGATCGATCTGGAACCTTATTTCGGCGGCCGTGTTATGGTCCCTTTGGCTCATGAGAAATGAAATCTTGTTTAAGAATAATAAGCTGGACATTAGACAGCTTTTGTTCTCCACTAAAGTTAGAGTGGCATCTTGGTTCAAAGCTCGTTTTCAGGAGAATTCTGTTTCGATGGAAGCTATTCTACAGCATATGCCCGCTGCAGATTTAGGTAATGTTAGTTTGGATCCGCGACCAGCATCATCCTAGGAACCTCCTCCGGTGGGGTTCATGAAGATAAATGTCGACGCCGCCATGAATAAAGAGCAAAATGCAGGTGGTATAGGTGGTCTGGCAAGAGATGACAAAGGTACGACAATCTTTGCGTTTTCCGAAGTTATTGGTTATGGTCCTCCTATTTTAGCAGAAATATTGGCGATGCGACGTGGGCTGGGATTAGCGTTTTCAGATAGCAACTGTGTAAACTCTCGATTGATAATAGAGAGTGATTGTAGTACCCTTTTAGAGTGGGTCACAAATCTTGATTCATGCCCTCGGATGTTCAAGGAGTTGGTTAGGGAGGTTACAGAATTGGGTCGGATGAGAAACTGTATTTTTCGTAAGGTCGACAAAATACACAACATGGAAGCGGACGACCTAGCTAAAAATGGCATTGGGTAGTGCAAGGAACTTACGTGAGTTTGAGGTGGTATGTTGTATAGTCTCTACTACCTTGGTGTTTTTATGTTTATTTGTGCTTCATTAGACATGAGCAAGAGTACATGTAATTTGGCAGAAGTTATTAATAAAATTTCACTGTGACACTTTTTTCCTCCTTCCGCTGTTGATCTTTTGTCCGTATGGACAAACGATCGATATGAAGGGGGTTTTTAACGAGGTCACCAAATTCTATCAAAAATAGTTGGACACGTGTCATGTAACGACAAAAAAAAAACAACAACACCTACATAGATCATTCTTATTTACTCACTTTCAAAATGTACATTGAGTAAATTGATCTCTTTTTCTCAAGAGATCAATTTGCTCAATTTAAAAATTGATAGAGACTTAAAAAGTGTTTAGACTAAATTATTTAAGCCAATTGACTTTAACTTTAAAATTTTGGGCCAAAATATTTACTTTTCAAACGTGCAATGATTAAAATACCTTTTTTTTTTATAGTAGCGAGACTAAAATAAATTTTTAGATATAATAAAAGGATTTTTTATATAATACAATAACTTTTAATATAATCTAACAAAAATACATACAAAATTATTTTTAAAAAAATTAAGGGTAAACTACTCCAGCGATCAACCAACTATGAGTCGCGACCTGTTTTGACTACCTAACTAAAAAAAATTCAAAATTTGACCATCTAACTATTTAAATAGACCTATTTTGACCACCGAACGTTAAAATCTAACGGAAAGGTGACGTGGCCGTTAAAATCTAACCAGGACCAAATGTGTAATTATAAAAATTTTACTTAACGGCCACGACACCTTTTCGTTAGATTTTAATGGCTGGTGGACAAAATAGGTCTATTTAAATAATTGAGTGGTCAAATTTTAATTTTTTTTAATTAGGTGGTCAAAACAGGTCGCGACCCATAATTGGGTGGTCACCGAAATAATTTACCCTAAAATTAATTAGCGCAATATTAATGATAAAAATATTCGCATTGAGACAATATATTAACAAAAAAATCAATGGTTCCATATGAAAGGAAAAAAAACAAAAGAAATCTGAAATGGTTGCATCCTTTTATTCTTTTTTCACAACATTCCACCCCCTGTCCTCTCCACTTGATTGGTATTTGGTCATAGGCATAAAAGGGTATATACTTGATTTTGTTCCAGAATCTCAAAATCGAATAGGATGAAATATTAAAATATTTTTATGGACATTTATCAAACAAATAATTATAATTAAGAGATCCGAGTTCAAATCGTTTTGTCTACAAAGTGTGTACATTATCAAAAAGTTAAGAATATGTATAAACATGTACTAACTTTAATTACTTTAAAACTATTAAAAGTATTGATATTTACATTTTTATCAAAATTCATCATCTTACAATTGTGAAATAGCAATGATGTATTTGAGATTACTTCTTTTAAGAGGTGATATTTAATATATTAAATTTTTAAACATAAACTATGGCTCCCTTTGAAAGCATGATTTTATGGAAGGTAAAAGTATTTTTGTCTAATTTTAATTAAACTATTTAATAATGATATAGTTCTTTGATATATTAGTATAAGTTATTTTTTCTTCAAAAATAGTATAAAATAAAACGAATCAAACAAATATGAAGCAATCCATGAAATAATGAAATGGGAAGAAAAAGAGACTAAAAAAAGGTAGCATGTGCCTTTCCATTCCACGTGAGTTTGATGAAACAAACAAAACGTAGAGAATACGTGACGAAGCTAACACATGCCCCCCCCCCCCCCCACACACACACACACAAAAAAGAAAAAGAAAAAAAACCATTTAGGGTAATGCATAGTTCGTCATTGAACTTTTAATTTGTTGTCGTTAAAATCATTATAAACTGTCATTGGGGGTCTTCTTTTTAAAAAAAATCCTCTAATTTTAAGAATTAAGAACTTTCACACGAGCTGGTTTTTTTGATGAGCGGAGCAATTGTCGGTCAATTGTAATAGTGGGAAGGTTTCATTTGACTAGAAGATTAACATAGTTTGGTTTCAAGATAATTTGACAATTGAAAGTGATAGATTAGAAAAATTTTACTTTTAATAGATTGGAAATTGATTGATATTTGAAAAGATTTTGATGTTTTTCAACAAGTTTGAACCTATAAAAATGAAAAGAAGAAAAAATGGAGTAGGTTGTTGATCTTTTTGACCAAAGAAATCACCCAAAAAAACAACGACGAAAAGAGGAGGCAGTCCAATAAAAATTAATTTTTTTTGATTCGTCACTATTAACTGTCGGATAAACTTAAATCAAACTATATTAATTTTCTGGTCAAATTAATTTTTTTTTTACTATTGGGATTGACTGAAAACTACGTTAATCATCATAGAATTATTCTAATATAATGTAAGTTTTTAAAATTCAATAACCTAAGTGAAAGCTGCCTAAAAGTTCAATGTTTACCATCGTAATTTACCCCTTTTCTTCTTCTTCTTTCTTATAGGGTAAACAACCTACTTAGTTGCCCAATTATTATCAATTTTTTGTTTTGGTTACTGAATAATTTTTTAGAGAAGTCAGCACTAGTGTTTTGTTTTTATTCTATATTGATTATGAATTGTTAAAAACTTAATAAAGATGGTGATGTGATATAATAATAATTTTAATCTGCTTAAACTTATACATTCTATCAAAATAATTTAATAGGTCAATTCTTAATATTTAAAATTCCTTTCAATTGGGAACCTCTAAACAAACCAAGCCAAAAGTACAAAAATTCCTCTTCATACTCTCTAGAAACCCTAAGCTTTTCTTTTGGTTTTATGGGTGGCGTTACTCTTGGTCTTTGAACAGTGGCCACCCTTTTAAGAATTTTTTTTCTTTTTTCTCTTTTTTGTTGTTCCTTTTGACTTTCTTCTTCAGGGTTCGGTTTTTTTGACCATATGGTGGTCATTTGGCTGTGGAGTTTTCTTCTTCGCTGGTTAGGGTTTTGCTCGAGTTTTCGACAGTGAGGGGAAGTTTGGGTTCTCATATAAGGGTTGGTTTGGGCCCCTTGTTTATGGAGCCGTCGAGCTCCTTTATCGATGGTCTCGTTCTTAGCCTCCTTCTTCGAAAGATGGCTTGACCATCGTTTCCCTGTTTCGCCCGTCTCCTATCTTCGTTAATCTCAGATCTTGAAGCGTTGACAACGATAGTTTTCTTGGTACATCACTCACTCTAAGTCTTTATTCTTCTGCGTTGTCAGAAGCAAATATGCAGTTTCCAAGATCGTTAGTTGGCTTGGTGTCTTTCCTCCCCTTCGCCGAACCTGTCTCTCCCCTCATGTTTGGGTGTGGGATGTTGGTTTCTTTCTGTTATTTTTTTCTGCTTGTTGTTGTTTCTTTGTGATGATTGTGTGTTTTGTTTTCATATGTTTCTCCTGCTCTTTTAGCATCTGATTGTATTTTGTTGTTGTGGTTCTTTTCTTCTCCCATGTATCTTTATGTTTGTCTCTCTGTATTCTTTTTGTTTAATGGTTGTCTACTTTTTGTTAAAAGATATTCCTATTTATTTGTTCACATTTCTTTTATTGTACGTTTTTAATCAAAGTATTTCTCTTAACTAAATTATAGAAAGATTCATCAAATTCATTTGAATATGGTAGCCATTTTTTGCAGTTAGATTTCCAACATACGCAGACATAAGTGAGAGATCAATTCAAGACCAAGAACTTCTCAAATGCAACAAAACCATAACAATTATCTTGGTCTACACAATCTTTATAACACCCCTCACCCGGATTAGGGACAAGGAGCGTTATATTAACTTATAACGGAATCGTATTAATAGGCACAGCGGAAGGGGATATCAAATTCGTGTAACATTTTTTTTTTCAGATACAACAAATATAACATTGCTATCCTATAACCAATCATTACCTATGTAAAATCAATCATATTAAACACAAACATTATACATGTTTCATACAAATTTCATATCATAAATTTTATTAATGCTAAGGTGATTACAAATCAATCGGTTTTCCACTTTTGATCTAACATCCAATCTACTTAAGTTACAAATTGCATACAAGGTAGCCTATACATATGAACCATACATCAAACTTCCAAATTTATTAACTAAACTTCATTCGAATGAAGCAATTCAAAATCCTATTCCATCCGAATATTATTTAATTCATTCAATTGGTGATACATTTACAACTTATAATTTCATTCGAATGACATGATATTTTCATTTAGTTTACACAATATCCAATTATTAGTCCCCCAATTTGGTCATTTTACTATCAATCATCTAATTCATTTCAAGGAATTTAATACCATACATGTAACCGAAACATTCATTATATATATATATAATGCATCATATCCGATTCATACATCCATAGAGTTTAGTTTCCCTTTTTACAAAATAACCGGGGTATCATAACGGCTGCCTATACAAAAAGTGACTATCAACAAAAAGAATCAAGCCCTAACATATATACGGACGATCTATACCCAACATTTACCCCCTTACATACATAACAAAATATAGGGAAACATATTAAAAGTTTATATAGAACCAAAGTAGTAGTTCATGAACATAACCATTAAACCAAATTGCACTAACATGCTGAACGCTAGGCCACCCATCATGAGTACGACAAAGACAGGGAAAATCATACTTAAGCTTCGTACGAGTAGAATACGGGTAGAGGTCAACGATGTTAGCACCTGAAATTTAGGGGAAGGCAGGAAGGTTCGAGTGATAAGTACTTCTCGTACTTAGTGAGGAAACCCTATTCTATCCGGATTTCCAATTAAACATTATGATCACACAACTTTAATTTCACTTTGCACATTATTCTATTCGAATGAATCATACAATATAAGCAAACAACATTTATCAATGCAATATATCAATCATTCGAATATGTGCACAAAGGAGTCAAGTAATTCCATTCGAATACATGTAATTAATTTCACATCATTCATAATTCAATTACACATACAAGCCATGAAACCTAAGTTGACTACCAATATCAATTTATCACATTTCAGCTTCATAGCACATTAAGAATATAAATCATGAAATTCAACATTTCATTCGAAAGTTTCACTAATCAATTTCATGAATTAATTCTAAATTTCAGATTTTAATGTTTCCAATTGTTCATTTAATCAATTAGCAAGTGCCTTGGATAGTAGAGTTTGATAGGTAATCAAGTCACATATAACAGAGGTTGTGAATCAAATTCACCATGTTAAGGTACCACGTACCAATTCGTATCACATATAACATGTCATAATGTCCGCAGACATTAAACAAGAAGGTACACTTACGTACCACAATATCGAGTACACTAACGTACCGATTTTCTTATTGAGCTCAGACTCTAGGCTAGCCGTACTACCTAAATAGACTGTACACACCAAGGACTTTGCAATTAAGTCTTTAATTAGTCATCTAATATCCAGAATTTTATCAGAATTAAATCTTCAATCCTTTCGATTGAAATCATAATTTTTCCAATTTCACTCTAACATTATCAATCGGCCTATCAATAGCCAAGTTTCTAATCATATAATCACGCCACATTTCATAAATCACATTTCAATTTAACTTATCAAACATGTATAAACATGGCGTTAATCGAATCAGTATGACAACATCAAGTTCCAATCACACATGTAATTCTTCAAGAATTTACTTAATACATTTAACTTCAAGATAGCATATCAAGCATACTTTCAGATTTAAGCAAATTAAATCACACAATAATCACATAATCATCATGTCAATCATGCTAACATTCAGCAGATCAATACATCCAAAATCAATCCAACATTCATAAAATTACAGTTTCAATCTAACATATTAAGCATCACAATTAAATCCAACAATTTAGATGCTAAAATCACAAGTCACATGCACATAGTCAATTTCCTTTAATTTCCTTCTTCCCTTACTATAATCAAATAGTTAAATAATCCAATTGCATGCTTATTATAGCCTATAATCAGAATAAGGCAGTTGGAACTCTAATTCCAACTCTAAAGATCGTTTCACTCACAATTCGCCGAGCTAATTCTGAATCCGTATGCCTTTCGTCCGATCCGTAGCCGATCTCGGAGTAACCTCTTTTTCTACCCTTTCGCTTCTAAGATCTAAGGCATTCAAGCCAACAAATAACAATTTTTTAGAATGAAATTCATGCAATTAAAGACTGAATTTTTCATTTTATTCAAAACAGTCCCTGAATTATTTGGTCCAATTTGACTAGTTTCCAATTTTCCTAATTCCTTCAATTAACTCTTTAATCTTTCAAATTGACCACCAAAATTACTAAATTTCAAATCTTTCAGTTTATGACTCGACTTAACAACACTTCATATGTTTCAGTTTTGCCAATTTTACAAATTCCAATTTCAAATTTCACATTTTTCCAATTAAACTCATTTCTGACCTCCTAGATTGATTCACTTCGTTTTCCCTGTATACAGCTCCAAATCAGACGCCGTTTGTTTCTAAATTCAGATTACATATCCAATTTTAACATATCAAAAATTTAGATCAAAACACTTAGTAGATTAATTTCTACGATTTTTCAAAGTTCACTGTCCAGCTCGAATTAGCGCTGGACAGTTTTGCTTGCTACTACATTTTACACTTCCAGATTTCAACACAGCCCTTAAAACCTTGTTTTATCATTTTTCTATGATTCTAAACATATTAAAGTGAAACATATCAAAAATTCAGATCTAAACTCCTATCATAGAATTTTCTATAATTTTTCAAAGGTGCATGTCATGAATCTTACACATCTGTTAACATACTTTGCATGCATGTTATTAATGTTTTATGACTCTTAATCCTTATGGATTCTTATACATTTCTATATTTCCAGCAACCATACTCAAGAATATCAGATTTATGAATTTCTAGACACCTTAGAACACATGATTTAATAAACCTTTTACTATAATCGAATTGAGGAGAGGATGATCTACTTACTTCCGATTTTTCCTTGATTTTTCTAAGGAATTAACACCACCATGCAAGCTCTCCTTCTTCTCCACCGAGCTCTCAATTTCTCTAAAGTTCTATATTATGTTTTGAGTGTGTGAAAGAGCAAATGAAACTTAGTGGTTTGGTTTAGGGTGGCCGGCTAAGGAAGGTGATAATGGGGAACAAATTTAATGAGATATGACCAAGGGTCATGTCTCCAACTAACCCCTTCTAATTATCCACTTAATAATTTCACTAACTCACATATATAGTCCCCAATTACACTATGTTTTCATCTTATAATTAGTATTATTCATGCCACTTTTATTTTTGCATGCAAGCCTCAACTTTTCCACCTTATTCGGTTTGGTCATTGCTTATTGACTGAATTCTTATTGTTCATTTGACCTCATTTCAATTTGGTCCATAATGAACCAATTTCCAATTCGAAGGTTTAGGAATTTAATCTAATACTTCATTTAATCATTTAATTAGACCTCTAATCTTCTAGGCTAATTTTTAGGGTGTTACATTTCTCCCCCCCTTAAAGAAAAGAATTCGTCCCCGAATTCTTACCTGAATCGAACAATTGAGGGTATTGGTCTCGCATCATTTCTTCAGGTTCCCATGTTGCCTCTTCCATCTTGTGATTTCTCCACAAGACTTTAACAAGTGCAATATTTTTGTTCCGAAGTCTTTTAATTTCCCTATCCAGAATCTGAACTAGTTCCTCTTCATATGACAAATCAGGATTCAGTTCTACTTCTTCCGGCTCTAAGATATGAGAAGGATCGGATCTATACTTTCTGAGCATTGACACATGGAAAACATTGTGGATTTTATCGAACTCACTAGGGAGTGCAAGTCGATAAGCCACTGGGCCAATTCTTTCAGTGATTTCAAAAGGTCCAATAAAGCGAGGACTGAGCTTTCCCCTCTTTCTGAACCGAAATACTTTCTTCCATGGAGAGACTTTAAGAAAAACTTTGTCTCCCATATTATGCTGAATATCTCTTCGTTTCAGATCAGTATAGGCTTTCTGTCTATCGAAGGCTTGCTTCAGACGAGAATGAATGATTTGAACTTTCTCTTTTGTTTCTCTAAGCAATTGGGGTCCCAAAACTTTATTTTCACCAAGTTCGGACCAACACAGAGGTGTTCTGCATTTTCTGCCATACAATGCTTCAAAAGGAGCCATCTGAATAGACGACTGATAGCTATTGTTGTAGGAAAATTCAACTAAGGGTAGGGATTTCTCCCAATTTTTCCCAAAGTCAATTATGCAAGCTCTAAGCATATCTTCAAGAATCTGAATTACTCGTTCAGACTGACCGTCACTTTGTGGATGGAAAGCAGTGCTTAGATTCAATTTAGTTCCCATAGCTCTCTGTAATGTTCTCCAAAATCTGGAAGTAAATCTTGGATCACGATCAGAGACAATGGAGATAGGAATTCCATGTAGCCGGATTATTTCTTGAATATACAGATTGGCTAATATCTCCAAACTGTAGTTAATACGAATAGGAATGAAATGTGCCGATTTGGTGAATCGGTCGACAATCACCCAAACATCATCATATTTTCTGGGAGAACAAGGAAGACCAGTCACGAAGTCCATAGTAATTCGTTCCCATTTCCTCTGTGGCAGTACAAGTGGTTGGAGTAGTCCGGTGGGAACTCTATGTTCAACTTTAACTTTCTGACAGTTTAGACATTTGGATACGAAATCATTGATAGCCGCTTTCATACCAGACCACCAATACAAAGATTTGAGATCCTTATACATCTTAACCGATCCAGGGTGGACCGAGAAAGAACTCTGGTGTGCATCTTCCAGAAGATCTCTTTTCAGATTTTCATCATTTGGAACACAGATTCTATCTTTGAAGTAAAAGAGACCGTTTGTATGAATACGGAACCCTTCACCAGACTTTGTATCCAATTTGGAAATAATATCTTGAAGTTCTGGATCAGCTCTCTGAAGATTTTCAATCCTTGAGATTAGACTGGATTGAATTTGAAGTTCGGACAGAAATCCTTGCTTCAGATATACTCGAAGATGAGCATTGATAGCAGTTGGAGCTACAAGAATAATTACCACTTTCTAATCAAACTCTTATTACAGACATGTTAAATTTTAATTATTAAAATTCAGGGATTAGAAATTTTACCCAATGTCGGTTTACGACTCAAGGCGTCTGCAACCACATTGGCTTTTCTTGGATGATAGTCAATGACTAAATCATAGTCTTTCAATAACTCCATCCATCTGCGTTGTCTCAAATTCAAATCTTTCTGAGTGAGGAGATACTTTAGGCTCTTGTGATCGGTGAACAGGTAACATTTCTCACCGTACAAGTAGTGTCTCCATATTTTGAGAGCAAATACAATTGCAGCAAGTTCGAGATCATGCGTTGGATAGTTCAATTCATGAGATTTCAGTTGGCGTGAAGCATAAGCAATCACATTGTCACCTTGCATTAGAACACATCCAAGACCCGCATGTGAAGCATCACTATACACAGTATAATCTTTGCCCGGTTCTGGTTGGATCAAAACTGAGGCATGAGTTAAGGCTGCTTTGAGTTGGTCAAAGCTTCTCTGTTGCTTGTCAGACCACTCAAATGGTTGGTCTTTACGAAGAAGTTTAGTCAAAGGTAAGGCTATAGAGGAAAACCCTTTGACAAACCTTCTGTAATAACCAGCAAGACCAAGGAAACTCCGTATTTCACTGACATTTCTGGGAGGTCGCCAATCCATGATTGACTGAATTTTCTTCGAATCAACTTTAATTCCTTCTGCATAAATTACATGACCAAGAAAAGATACTTCCGATAACCAGAACTCGCACTTGGAAAATTTTGCGAATAACTGGCGTTCCCGGAGAGTTCGCAAAACAATGCGGAGATGATCAGCATGTTCTTCCTTGTTACGAGAATAGATCAAGATGTCATCAATGAAAACGACGACAAATTTATCAAGATAAGGCTTGAATACTCTGTTCATGAGATCCATGAATGCCGCCGGAGCATTTGTCAATCCGAAAGGTATTACCAGAAATTCATAGTGGCCATAACGAGTTCGGAAGGCTGTCTTTGCCACATCCTCCTCTTTGACTCTCATCTGATAATATCCAGATCGCAGGTCGATCTTTGAGAATACCGAAGCATCCCTAAGTTGATCAAACAGATCTTCTATTCTTGGGAGCGGATATCGGTTCTTGATTGTGATCTTGTTCAATTGACGGTAGTCAATGCAAAGACGCATCGCTCCATCTTTCTTCTTTACAAACAGAACAGGTGCACCCCAGGGAGAAGTGCTGGGTCGAATGAAACCCTTGTCCTGAAGTTCTTGAAGTTGCTTTTGCAATTCTTTTAATTCAAGAGGTGACATCCAGTACGGAGTGATAGACACCGGATTTGAGCCAGGTTGTACTTCAATCCCGAATTCAACTTCTCTAGTCGGAGGGAGACCAGGTAGTTCCTCGGGAAACACATCAATGAATTCAGAAACAACAGGCATTTCAGACATTCCAAATTCAATTTGATCTCGTAAGACCGTGGATGCAAAAATGGAAGTGGGCTTTTTATCAATTAGGAGTATGGATTCCTTTCCTAAACCCTGAAGGTACAATCTTTTATTTTGACAATCTACCCAAGCCTCATGTTTACTTAACCAATCTAAACCCAAAATTAGATCGAATTCGCAGGAGGGTAATACGTAGAGATCAATACGGAATGGCAAATTGCTAATATGTAATGAACAGTTTCTACATATTAGGCTTATGTTTGAAGTTCCTCCTAAAGGGTTTGAGACTATCAAACTTGTTTTCACAGTTTCAGGTTCTAATTTCAACCTTTTTACAACAGATAAACATGTGAATGAATGAGTAGACCCTGAATCTATTAAGGCATAAACAGGATGCGAGTTTAGCTCAACAGTACCTGCAATCACTTCAGGAGACTCTTCATCATCTCTACCACGAATGTGGTAAACTCTAGCAGGTGCTCGAGATTCCTGATGAGTTGTGGCATTGGAATGAGTACCCTTGCCTTTCTTTTGATAACTCGGCTAGGCTGACTTGGCATTCCTATTCCGATTAGAGGATGTCGGACTAGGAACTGCAGTGTTACGAGCAGGCATAGATTCATGCTTCTGAGGACAATCTTTGATGTAGTGATCATCACCACCACAAGCATAACAGAGATTTGCTTGAAGTCTGCACTGACCTCGATGTGGTTTCTGACAGAACTTGCAAGGAGATATCTTTTCAGAATTTCCCGTACTATTAACAGACATAGTCGGTACTGAGGATCTGATCACTGTAGCTGGTTTAGAAGTGTAGTTGCTCCTCGGAGTAGAAGTAAAATTAGAAGACCCTTCTTTCTGAAATTTAGGCTTCTTGAACTGCCATTGAGACTTGTCGTCTCGTTTCTGCTTTTTGTCAGGCTTATTGCCCTCTTTTCGCTTTTCAGTAGCTTTCATTCTGGCTTCGGTTGCAATAGCCCGATTAACAAGATTTTGGAAATCATTGATTCCCAAAGCAGTAAAGATTGGACTCAGTTCATCATTCATGCCTTCAATGAACATTCGGCATTTATCAGCTTCAGTTTTGATGTACTCTGCACCGTATTTGCAATACTTGCAAAAGTCTGCAACGTACTGCTCAATGGGATGGTTGGCTTGCTTAAGGTGCAAGAACTTTTTTCTTCTTTCAGCTAAGTACTGTTCACTGATGTACTTCTTTTTGAACTCTTCGAGGAAGAATTCCCACGTCACCAGTTCAGTCGGAACAATAAGAGTAGTGGTTTCCCACCAATTCATAGCCTCATCAGCTAACAGAGCCACAGCACACTCCAATTTGTGGTCGTCGGAGCACTGTAATTGTCTGGTTACCACCTTGGTGGTGTTTTCAAGCCAGTACTCTACATCTTCTGGTCTTTCTTCATTAGCACCAGTAAAAGTGTAAGCTCGATGCTGAGAAAGCTTATCTATCGGGGCTCTGGTAGGTGTAGTAGGAACAGAAACAGCAGGTTGATCTTGTTTCAGATTTGTCAGAAGTTGATTGAACATCTCCTTCATGCTGAGGAGACATTCCCTTTGGGCAGACTGAACCATAGGATTTTCAGGTGGAGGTTGTTCGGTGTTCTGAACAAGTTCTTTATCAGATTGCTCAATGTTCTGAACGGGTTCAATGACTTGAGCAGGTTTTTTAGCAACTTGCTCGGAAGTCTGAGCAGGCTCTTTCTTTCTCTCCTTTCTCGGAGTTTCAGTTCGAGCAGGAGAATAGTCACCCAATCTCACACTTTCACCTTCGCTCGAAGATTCGTGCGAGCTCCCATTCTTTGGGTCTTTTGGGTCCGTCATATTCTATCATTCAGTCAAATAACAGAAGATCAGAAAGCTCAGTATCAGATATCTTATCATACAATACATGGGTGGCAAACCTAACAATGCAGATGTATGCAGACTCGATTAAAGTTTTTAGGACTTAACCTAAAAAGCTCTGACACCACTTTATATAACACCCCTCACCCAGATTAGGGACAAGGAGCGTTATATTAACTTATAACGGAATCGTATTAATAGGCACAGCGGAAGGGGATATCAAATTCGTGTAACATTTTTTTTTCAGATACAACAAATATAACATTGCTATCCTATAACCAATCATTACCCATGTAAAATCAATCATATTAAACACAAACATTATACACGTTTCATACAAATTTCATATCATAAAATCTATTAATGCTAAGGTGATTACAAATCAATCGGTTTTCCACTTTTGATCTAACATCCAATCTACTTAAGTTACAAATTGCATACAAGGTAGCCTATACATATGAACCATACATCAAACTTCCAAATTTATTAACTAAACTTCATTCGAATGAAGCAATTCAAAATCCTATTCCATCCGAATATTATTTAATTCATTCAATCGGTGATACATTTACAACTTATAATTTCATTCGAATGACATGGTATTTTCATTTAGTTTATACAATATCCAATTATTAGTCCCCCAATTTGGTCATTTTACTATCAATCATCTAATTCATTTCAAGGAATTTAATACCATACATGTAACCGAAACATTCATCATATATATATATATATATATATATATATATATATATATAATGCATCATATCCGATTCATACATCCATAGAGTTTAGTTTCCCTTTTTACAAAATAATCGGGGTATCATAACGGCTAAACCTAATGGTTGCCTATACAAAAAGTGACTATCAACAAAAAGAATCAAGCCCTAACATATATACGGGCGATCTATACCCCAACATTTACCCCCTTACATACATAACAAAATATAGGGAAACATATTAAAAGTTTATATAGAACCAAAGTAGTAGTTCATGAACATAACCATTAAACCAAATTGCACTAACATGATGAACGCTAGGCCACCCATCATGAGTACGACAACGACAGGGAAAATCATACTTAAGCTTCGTACGAGTAGAATACGGGTAGAGGTCAACGATGTTAGCACCTGAAATTTAGGGGAAGGCAGGAAGGTTCGAGTGATAAGTACTTCTCGTACTTAGCGAGGAAACCCTATTCTATCCGGATTTCCAATTAAACATTATGATCACACAACTTTAATTTCACTTTGCACATTATTCTATTCGAATGAATCATACAATATAAGCAAACAACATTTATCAATGCAATATATCAATCATTCGAATATGTGCACAAAGGAGTCAAGTAATTCCATTCGAATACATGTAATTAATTTCACATCATTCATAATTTAATTACACATACAAGCCATGAAACCTAAGTTGACTACCAATATCAATTTATCAAATTTCAGCTTCATAGCACATTAAGAATATAAATCATGAAATTCAACATTTCATTCGAAAGTTTCACTAATCAATTTCATGAATTAATTCCAAATTTCAGATTTTAATGTTTCCAATTGTTCATTTAATCAATTAGCAAATGTCTTGGATAGTAGAGTTTGATAGGTAATCAAGTCACATATAACAGAGGTTGTGAATCAAATTCACCATGTTAAGGTACCACGTACCAATTCGTATCACATATAACATATCATAATGTCCGCAGACATTAAACAAGAAGGTACACTTACGTACCACAATATCGAGTACATTAACGTACCGATTTTCTTATTGAGCTCAGACTCTAGGCTAGCCGTACTACCTAAACAGACTGTACACACCAAGGGCTTTGCAATTAAGTCTTTAATTAGTCATTTAATATCCAGAATTTTATCAGAATTAAATCTTAAATCCTTTCGATTGAAATCATAATTTTTCCAATTTCACTCTAACATTATCAATCGGCCTATCAATAGCCAAGTTTCTAATCATATAATCATGCCACATTTCATAAATCACATTTCAATTTAACTTATCAAACATGTATAAACATGGCGTTAATCGAATCAGTATGACAACATCAAGTTCCAATCACACATGTAATTCTTCAAGAATTTACTTAATACATTTAACTTCAAGATAGCATATCAAGCATACTTTCGAATTTAAGCAAATTAAATCACACAATAATCACATAATCATCATGTCAATCATGCTAACATTCAGCAGATCAATACATCCAAAATCAATCCAACATTCATAAAATTTCAGTTTCAATCTAACATATTAAGCATCGCAATTAAATCCAACAATTTAGATGCTAAAATCACAAGTCACATGCACATAGTCAATTTCCTTTAATTTCCTTCTTTCCTTACTATAATCAAATAGTTAAATAATCCAATTGCATGCTTATTATAGCCTATAATCAGAATAAGACAGTTGGAACTCTAATTCCAACTCTAAAGATCGTTTCACTCACAATTCGCCGAGCTAATTCTGAATCCGTATGCCTTTCGCCCGATCCGTAGCCGATCCCGGAGTAACCTCTTCTTCTACCCTTTCGCTTCTAAGATCTAAGGCATTCAAGCCAACAAATAACAATTTTTTTAGAATGAAATTCATGCAATTAAAGACTGAATTTTTCATTTTATTCAAAATAGTCCCTGAATTATTTGGTCCAATTCGACTAGTTTCCAATTTTCCTAATTCCTTCAATTAACTCTTTAATCCTTCAAATTGACCACCAAAATTACTAAATTTCAAATCTTTCAGTTTATGACTCGACTTAACAACACTTCATATGTTTCAGTTTTGCCAATTTTACAAATTCCAATTTCAAATTTCACATTTTTCCAATTAAACTCATTTCTGACCTCCTAGATTGATTCACTTCGTTTTCCCTGTATACAGCTCCAAATCAGACGTCGTTTGTTTCTAAATTCAGATTACATATCCAATTTTAACATATCAAAAATTCAGATCAAAACACTTAGTAGATTAATTTCTACGATTTTTCAAAGTTCACTGTCCAGCTCGAATTAGCGCTGGACAGTTTTGCTTGCTACTACATTTTACACTTCCAGATTTCAACACAGCCCTTAAAACCTTGTTTTATCATTTTTCTATGATTCTAAACATATTAAAGTGAAACATATCAAAAATTCAGATCTAAACTCCTATCATAGAATTTTCTATAATTTTTCAAAGGTGCATGTCATGAATCTTACACATCTGTTAACATACTTTGCATGCATGTTATTAATGTTTTATGACTCTTAATCCTTATGGATTCTTATACATTTCTATATTTCCAGCAACCATACTCAAGAATATCAGATTTATGAATTTCTAGACACCTTAGAACACATGATTTAATAAACCTTTTACTATAATCGAATTGAGGAGAGGATGATCTACTTACTTCCGATTTTTCCTTGATTTTTCTAAGGAATTAACACCACCATGCAAGCTCTCCTTCTTCTCCACCGAGCTCTCAATTTCTCTAAAGTTCTATATTATGTTTTGAGTGTGTGAAAGAGCAAATGAAACTTAGTGGTTTGGTTTAGGGTGGCCGGCTAAGGAAGGTGATAATGGGGAACAAATTTAATGAGATATGACCAAGGGTCATGTCTCCAACTAACCCCTTCTAATTATCCACTTAATAATTTCACTAACTCACATATATAGTCCCCAATTACACTATGATTTCATCTTATAATTAGTATTATTCATGCCACTTTTATTTTTGCATGCAAGCCTCAACTTTTCCACCTTATTCGGTTTGGTCATTGCTTATTGACCGAATTCTTATTGTTCATTTGACCTCATTTCAATTTGGTCCATAATGAACCAATTTCCAATTCGAAGGTTTAGGAATTTAATCTAATACTTCATTTAATCATTTAATTAGACCTCTAATCTTCTAGGCTAATTTTTAGGGTGTTACAATCTTTATCTCCGGTTAGTTAAGCGTAAAAATTTCCAGCATACTTTCCTAATTTCTCTATTATCTTCCCTCAATTTCTTGTCTCTTTCGTGGAATTCGCAGCCTTACGGCGTGCTGCTTCTACGACGACATCCACAAAAACTCCCTCATGGTATATGTTGGAGCTACTCTGCTCAAGTCCACGTGATCTCAAGCCCATATGGTGCCAGAGTTATTTGTGTAAATTCTGATGTAGTTTAAATCTAACTAATTCAATTTTTAGAATTAGTTATTTGGTTGAGCTGGTTAGTAAAAAAATGGTCAAGCCCACATTTATAACTTTTCAGACTCTTCTTTATTCTTTAGTTTTACAGTTGTTTTTTCATTGTTTTCTCCCATATCGATAATTGCCTTTTGTCTCTATCTGTTCAATATGGTATCTTTTGCCAGAGTTGTCTGTTTGGCTTCCGCACTTTGATTCTCTTCCTCTTTTCATTGAGTTTTTCATTCTTTTCTTTGATTCTTGTCCTCTTTCTTTTTGCATATTCTGTGTTGTACTCATGTCCAACTCATTGTTTCAAGCCGTTAGTGATGTCAATTCCTTCGGTTCTGTTTTTGAAGGAGGGCGAGGGTTCACTAACAAGTGTGTTAATGTGCTTCTCGATGAGTCGAACTTTTTGATTTGGAAGCAGTAAGTGCTTCTCACGGTTCGTAGCCACCGCCTCGAGAAACTTCTCACCGGTACGTTGGTTGCTCCGGCGGTTACAGTCAGATCTGTTGATGGTTCGATGGTGCCGAATGATGATTATGGGGCCTTCATTGCGCAAGACAATGCTCTTGCCTCCTGGCTCTTTTCCACGATGAGCCCGGGGTTGCTTTCTCAGCAGTCGCTCTACGACCACCGTGATGAGTTTGCACTTTCATCTTCGATCTCCGAGGAAGGGCGACCTGAGCATGTATGCGTATATTGTCAAGGTCAATGAGCTTTGCGATTCTTTGGCCTCGTGTGGTAACCCGGTGTCAACCACAAAGCATATCGCCTCTATCTTGAATGGCTTGTCGGTTGAGTATAGACCGTTTATTGCTGTTATCACAGCGAGTCGGGAATCGTTCACCATTGATTGAGTCACATCGATTCTTGTCGATACTGAAGCACAAAAGGTTATGTATGATCAGTCTTTACATCCGCCGATGAGTGCTCATACGGTACAGTTCTCTTCTCCACCAGTAACCAAAAATGGTCCTGCTATAAATGGTAATCGTGCTTCTTCGAGTAGTGGTGATCGTGGCAATGGCCAGTCCCGTAATAGGTTTCAGTGTCAACTATGTGGTAAGTTCAGGCACTTGGTTGACCGCTGCTACAAAAGGTTTGACAAATCATTCCCCGGGGTTACATCTAGTGCTAGTCGCAATCGCCCTAATGAAGGAACACCATCTGTAAATATTTGGTCTACTTGTTCTGATGTGGTTGCTCTAGTTTGTCACACTGCAGGGTTGACGTCTACTGTGCCTGGATGTAATCAGTGTAGCTCCCCTGGTGGTGCCTCTGCTTCTAGTCAATCTGATGCTTGGTACATTGACACGGGCGCCACGCATCATGTCTCATCGAATGCTACTACTGCTCATCAATGCACTAACTACACCGGCCCAGGTAAGCTAACTGTTGGTAATGGTTAAGGGTTAGCTATATATAAAGTTGGTCATACCTGTGTTAACGCTGAATCTAGAAGTCTGATGTTACATAATTTGCTTATTGTTCCACAAGTGACTAAAAATTTACTCTCTGTGTCGAAGTTTTCTAGTGATAACGGTGTCTTCTTCGAATTTCATGCTGGTCACTGTGTGTGTAACACTCGGGTTTAGGGGTCGGGTGAAAATAATATTTTAATATTATTTTGGGTCCGGTGTTATAATTAAATTAATCTTTTGGGCCTCAAGTTTCAAAAACAAACTTTTTGAATGTTGGACTAAATTGAAAGGAAACTCAAATTGGATAGATTTTTAAGAAAATGGAAAATAGCCATTCATTAATGGAAAACTTGTAAATAATGCAACTTTCAATTTTAAATCCCCTTTTCTCATCTTTTCACTATTCATTATCTTCTCCAAATCAAAAACCAACGTTAAAAGAAAGCTCTCATCCTCTTCTACTATTCCATCACATTTCTTCTTCATTTCAACTCGATTTTGAAAGGTAATGTTGTTTTTGACTTGTCCTCAACTTCCTCTCTTCAAAAGTACAGGTAGTTTTTATTTTCATTGAGGTTTTGGAAATTGAGTTTTTGGGTGGATTTGATTAAAAATGATAGCTTTATGATGTTTAACCTAAAGTTTCGATTCAATGTTGTTAGATATGAAATCTATGAATCAAATGGTTCAACATATATGAATTTTACATGATTTTAAGCATATTCCCGAAATTGGGTTTAATGGGGGGTTTTTGAAGGGTTTTAGAGTGGTTTTTAGGTTGTTTTAGGTGGAATTTTGATGGCTGATGGTTAGACTACATGTAAGTGTTGTTTTGGAGGCTTTAGAGAGTAATTTAAGTGATGGGATCATTGGTTTTAGGGTGTGCTTAGGGGCTGCTCGGGAATGTGAAATTTGGGTTTGGTTTTTAGTTGAAACTCTTTGTTTTGTGCTTGGTTGGTGATCCGGGTTGTCTACGTTGAATTGTGGACTGATTTGAGATTGTTTTATTTGTGTTGGGATGTTTAGAAGCAAGGGCTTTGGTTAGTGAAGCTTCGGGGACAAATCCGGGGACTATGGAGTCTTGAGCTTGGTCTTCGGTCTTCACTTGGGTAACAACTGTGAGTAGATTCGTTAATCTTTGAATTGTGCACGACATGGAACCTTTGGGGTTTGGGTGGGACCTTGAGGGTTCACCTAAACCCGAGTGTAAGCCTCTCTACTCCTATGTTTGTTGTGATAGGATGAATGGTTATGTGTTATGATTATCATGTACATTTTAAGTTGTTAATGTGTAGTCGAGTTGAAGTCGTGCCTCACGTGATGGTGGTCTAAACTACGGTGATGTGTAGTCCCACCGGTGGTGACTAGTAGGAAAGTACTTTGATGTGTAGTCCCATTGGAAATCTACTAGTCGAAACGGTGATGTGTAGTCCCACCGTGTGTGTATGTTGGTTGTGCTTGTGCAAACCATGCTTTGTTTCGAAAACTGCATGTTGTGGATTTGTAGAGCTTCTCTCACTAAGCTAGTAGCTTACGCTCTCTTTTGTTTCCAACATGCATATCGTTAGAGTTCGGGAGGCAAGCGGGCAAGGGAAGAGCTTTGGAGTTCTCGAGCTAGCACAAGTATGATTTGTGTTTTGTAATAATGCCTAAACAGTGGGGTATAGAGTTGTAGGAGTTGGTGTCAAACTCCTTAGGTGAATTGAGTTATTTGAGCATGTTAAAATTATGGATGTGTATGCTTTTGTTTCATGGATTGAAGACCATGCTTGTCTTGTTGCTTAATTGTATGTGCCTATGGGTGTATGATCTTGGCCTATGAATGCTCTATGTTTGGTTGTCTTGTGTAGGATGCCTTGTGATTACTAGTATGCCATCCTTGTGGAATTGCATGAAATCCTTGACTTGTATAGTCCGTGTTAGATTCAATGCCTCGTATGCTAATTCTTGGTTGTAGTTTTGATGTATGTATGCTTGAATGAGTCTAGGGAAGTCCCAAAATGCATATAGAGTTGAGTCTTGTTTGGTTTTGCTGGTTTTTGGAGAGTTGCAGTGCAGGGCGTATCGATACGCCTAAGGGTCGTATCGATACGGTCTTGCCTGCAGGACTCAGTTTAGGCTGGGCGTATCGATACACGGGGGTGTATCGATACGATCTCAACTCTCTGGAATTCGGAGGAGTTGGTGGGTTTAGGGCGTATCGATACAGGGTTGTAGCGTATCGGTACGGTTCTACTTCGTTGACCACGAGGTGTTGATCGAGAAGGGCGTATCGATACGCCCAATGGCTGTATCGATACGGTCTTCCTAAGTTGACTGTAAGGGTTGACCTTGGTCAAGGCGTATCGATACCCTCTGTAGATGTATCGATACGGCCTGCTTAAAAAGGGAAAATTGGGCTGTTTAATTGTATGTCTCGTGGGTCTTGTATCCGTGTTTGTTCGCTGCGCGTCCTATCACATAGGATCTAATAAAGACATCTAGAAAAGATAAAGAAAAAAATAGGGTTGCTAACCGAAGGGGAGCCTTAACGGGTTTCACTTTGGTTTTCCCCGTGTGGCCCACTCGGACCGGTTATCCGGCCAGACCGGGACGAGGGGGTTACAGTGTGGTTCGGGATGAAGTCACAAAAGAAGTTTTGTTGAGAGGATTTGAAGAATGTGGCTTATATGCTTTCAATAATGGTGTTGCTTTTGGTGATACAAGTGCTGAGTCTAATTTTAGTCAGTATACTTTGTGTAATAATGATAGTGTAATATACTGTGCTAATACTGTCAGCTTCGATATAGAAATTTGGCATCGTCGGCTGGGACATCCTGTTCAGGTCACGTTGACCACTGTTTTGAAAGATTTTAATGTTCATTTAAATGATAATAAAAAGTATGTTTGTTCCCCTTGTCGACAAGGGAAGAGCCAAAAACAACCTTTTGTTGCATTTAAGTCTGTTTATAATCGTCATTTCCAACTTATATTCATTGATTTGTGGGGTTCGGGTCATGTATCGTCTGCGGGTTTCTCATACTATGTTTCGTTTGTTGATGTATGTACGAGACATACTTGGGTTTATCTTCTGCGTACTAAATCTTAGGCAGTTGAAGCGTATCGGCAGTTTGTTAAATTTGTTCACACTCAGTTCGATACTGATATTAAAGATGTGCAAAGTGATTGAGGTGGCGAGTTCGGAAGTTTGTCAACTGTTCTTGCCGCTGCCGGGGTCAATCATCGTATAACATGCCCTCATACGTCAGAACAAAACAGAGTTGTGGATCGCAAACATCGTCATGTCATTGAAACGACTCTCACTCTTCTCGCTCAGGCATCGATGCACTTAAAGTTTTGGTCATACGCTGTTGTCACAGCTGTGTATCTTATAAATCGTCTCCAAACTGTGGTTCTTGATGAAGTGTCACCGTTTGAAAAATTGTATCAAAGAAGACATGATTATCAATTTATGAGAGTCTTCGACTGTAGATGTTTTCAGTACTTAAAGCAATTTCAGAGTCACAAGCTCGAGTTTTGTTCACAACCATCGGTGTTTCTCGACTATAGTCCTCACCACCGAGGATATCAATGCTTAACTCCTCAGGGTAAGTTGGTCATTTCCCGACATGTTTTATTCGACGAAAATATGTTTCCTTTTGTAGGTACGAATGTGTCTCCAGCACATGTGCCTTCAGCCATACCTCAAGTACCTCAAGTTGGTCATTTTCGCTCAGCTACTCTTCGTATGGATAATAGGGTTTGTGGGCCTATCGTAGGGAACCCTATTCCACGTTCTGCTTCTGTAGATTATCAAGCTATTAATGCGTCAGGTGCAGCTGCTGACTCAGCTGAAGCCGAGACTAATGGATCCAATCAGCAACCCCTGGTTCATGAAGGGCGGGACTCTACAGGTACTTGTGCACCACATGTTGCCTCTGAAAAAGTTGTTGAGTCCGTTGGTCACTCACATGCTGTTGGTGCCTCAGGTGATGATAATGTAGCCGTTGTCGAGTCCGTTGGTCACTCATGTGATGAGGAAACTGCCAACACGACTGAAAATGGGGTCATTAATGAAGAGCAAGTCACTATGGGATTTGTCAACCCCTTGGTTCAAGACACACGACACCATTCAATGGTAAATGCCCACCCCATGGTTACTCATGAAAAAAAGGGTATATTTAAACCAAATGTGTTTGTGGCTTCTTCTCCACTTGAAGAAAAGGTTCCTGACACCATTCAACAAGCACTAGCATCTCCAAAGTGGCACGAGGCGGTGCATGCTGAATACTCTACTCTGGTTAACAACAAAACTTGGTCGCTTGTTCCATTGCCAGAGGGTTGAAATGTGGTTGGATGCAAATGGTTGTTCCGTATAAAACGAAACCCAGATGGTTCAATGTCTTAGTATAAAGCAAGGCTGGTGGCAAAAGGGTTCTCCCAGGATTCGGGGTAATATTTTAGAGATACTTTCAATCCTTTCATCCATTTCTCAATGTTGAACATTGTGCTAGCATTGGCTGTAACGAACAAGTGGAGTCTTCGTCAAATCGTTGACAATAATGCATTTCTTAATGGAAAATTGAATGAGGAGGTATTTATGCAACAACCACAAGGATCCGAGCAAGTTAGTTCTGATGGAACCAAGCTCGTTTGCAGCCTTCAGAAAGCCTTGTACAGTCTCCGTCAAGCTCCAAGAAATTGCTACAATATGCTTCGGTCATTCATAGTTGAGATAGGTTTTCAAGAATCGAAAGTTGATGCTTCATTATTCATCAACGATGAGGAAGGTATCGTTACGTACTTGATTGAATATGTTGACGATATTATTATTACTGGAAATTTTGAGTGTCATGTGGAAAGTGTTATTGCTAAGCTCAGTGACAGGTTTGCACTCAAGGATCTTGGCAGCATATCTTTCTTCTTAGGAATCGAGGTTGTTCGCATAGGGGATTCCATCTTTTTTAGTCAGAAAAAATTTATCCTTGAGTTGTTACAGTAGGCAAATGTAACACCTCTAAAATGAATATAAAAAAGGGAAAAGAGAATGAAATGAAAATGAATGATGAAGAAAATAATAAAATAAATGTTTACTGTTGCGTGTCAAAAGTCCTATCGCAAATAGTGCAAGTGTACACGATGCAAGTAGTAAAGTGATACTTGGAGTATCAGATATCGTCTCCACATGGACTGGAAATAACTTTAACCTAGAATTACTGCACAAGAGAGAGAAAGAGTTTGATTGGATTGTAGAGTAATCGTGAATAACAACTAAAGTAAAAGAACAAAAGATCATGGTTAAGAAATAGGCCGATATTAAATTGCTCAGTAGTGCAGGTGTTGCACTGTAAGGGAACTTCTGTTTTGTCGTCGTCCCTGTCGCGACAGAAGTCTGTTGATGTCGCGGCAGCGATCACACAACTCTGTACTTCAAGCTTGGCAAGAATCCTTGCTATGACTTGTCCTATCCCTAGGCCCAAGTGTTGTTGATGGACACTTCTTGGATGATACCTCCCGGCGTGAATCGAAGGGTGAACACCAATGTTGTTGAATTCTTCCTTAGCCACTTAACCTCATACTTATCCCTAAGCCGAGATGGTTTAACCATAAACTGGAAAACACGTATTTATTCCATTTGTATGCTTGACTCTCCCGATATCAAACAAATGGATAACCTCACAATGCTCTCTCGATACTCTTGCGAGATATGAAAACCAGAATAAATAAACTTGAAGTTTTATTGCTTGAACAGAAAATTTCTAAAACAGTACAATCCTTGCAACTACTTTACAGAATCAACCCTTAGACATAGGGGGACTTTAGAACATGATGAAGAGGGGAAAACGACAAGGGTTTTGGGGAAGATGGTTAGGAATGAGATATCCTTCCCTAGGTCGAATTACATGCCTTTATATAGGCCTTGGGTCCAAGTTTTCTAATATGGCAAGAATATAAGTTTAAACTAAAGTACAACTCTATTAAAATTAAATCTTCTGAGTAGATGCCTTTAACTTGTCATCTTTTCTTGTTTTGGGTTTCATCCTTGGACTTTGGGCTTGGCTTTCATTCTGCCTCAGGGCTCAGAAAAATATAGGAGTGGTTCACGACAGACCGACTTGAAATCCTCTATATGTCGAGCTCCACTTCACTCTTCCACCTCACCAATGTTGTCGTCATGGCTGCCACGGCAGTGGCCACGACAGCGTTTGCTCCTCGACTCCAGTCCTGTGATCCAACTCTGCTTCTTTGCTGCCCTGAGTCTGCCACAACAGATACCTGCATGCAAAAGTGACCAAAATCAGTAGCAACTGTGCCATTTTATCTAATTGTGATGTATATGTAGAATTCTATCCTAAATGCAATGAATTATGCATGAATGCGGTAGAAATATGGGTAAAAGAAGGGTAAATTATAGAACTTTTATACACTCAATATTTACAGTTGAACCCATAACCCCTGGAGTAGTGAACCCATGACTTAGCCATTGAGCTAAGGTAATCCTTGGAAATTGCTTACTCCAGTTTAATAATAAGCTATGCTTTGTTCATTTGTAGAGTAAAATAAAACTATGATTCTCCTCATACCATAATTAATGCAATTTTTGTATCCGAAAATTAGAGAGTGAGAATCCAGAACTTTCTTTCAAGCTTTTCATCTCCCCATAGCTCCGGCCACCATCCCGATCTCCCTCACCACCTCATCGTGGTCATCACCGTCGTCTTCATTGGGAGTGTCATCGTACCCTGACACAAACTCGGCCACCACACGCGGAGATACACCATCATTCGTTCTAGAGGGCGTGTTGAAGGTTCGTCGAGAACCTATGGCCGCACCCCATTACTTCTTCGTCGTTTTTCCGATGTGAGTCACAGGTTTGCGACACGCTCCCACCATTGAGCTCTCTGTGCTGACGCAAGCAAAACCCCTACCGTCGATCATCTTTTCGTCGCCAGTTGAGGGTCATCAGAGTTACGAGAAAACCTTTCGGTTTTCCTCATTTTGGCCAGTTTCAACCGTGGTAAGCTTCTAAAACCTTGTTGTTTGGGATATTCGAGTCTCTGGTTGTCCTTCTAAAGTGTTTTGAGGCCGTTTAGAGCCGCGCGCGACGAGTACGCGTCGTCCAAGGGAGAAGTCTGGTCACTATGGTTGGTTCCTTATTGGACCGAACTGGCTGGACCGGCCTCGGACCCAGTCTGGCCTCTGAACCGAGCTAGTAAATTGGCCTGAACCCATCTTAAACTGGCCCGAGCCCATTAACCAATCTGGCCCAAGCCCAAACCTAAACCCGAGTCCGACCCGACCCATCTGCCCGAGTCTGACCCGACCTGTCTGCCCGAGTCCGACTCGACCTGCCTCTGTTGACTCGACCCGGCCGAGTTAGCCCACTGAGTCAACTCAGTGAGTCAACTCGTCCGAGTCAGCCCACCGAGTCAACTCAGTTGATTGCTGACGTAAGCGTTGATTATGACCCATTGACCTTTGACCTGCTGACGTCAGCGTTGACCTGCTGATATAAGCGTTGATTATGAATTGTTAACCTTTATCCTGCTGACGTCAGCGTTGACTTTGATCGTTGATCAAAAAGTCAACTTTTTCGAAAAACTCTCGTTTTACATTTTTTGACGTTGCGAGTCTATTTTTGAAGTCTATTTTGTGAAATCCTGACCCGAAGGCCTCCGAATCTGACCTTGAACCTGAGAGTGTTTATGTATTTAATTAATTAGTTAGGAGCTTTTTGAATAAGGTTTGATCTTGGGATTTGTGTAATTGAAGGTGTTCATAGTTCCTTGCATTCGAGATGTCGAGGGACGTCAAATTCGGGTTTGAGTGTTCGAATGTCGTTCATGGACCGACCGATGTAGCTCGGAGCTAAGGTAATACAATACTACCTTCTGCATGCTTTTGGAACATGTTGGTATTCGGTTACTGTTTGCACGACCATGATTGAGCATATAATTATTTCTAACTAAGTCGATCAACTAAGAAATAAAAATAATAATGGCCAATGCAAAGATATTCGAATAACAGGTTTGATAAATCGAAAGGACTTCCGAGTTCAGTAAATGATTAATACAAATAGTTGACCTCCAAGTCTGATTGATTTAGCTAATGAATTACGAAAATGCCCTAGTTATATGAAAATGACTAAGATACCCCTATCAATGAAAGCGGTTTGAGAATCTACACTAGATACAGTAAAACAATTGATTCTTCTAAAAGTCTTGAAATTTGCTTGGGAAGTTATGGTAACGAGGCTTCACTTTTGAGACGATAAATTGCTTAGATTCTTTGAAACTGAATACATCTCTGAAGACTTTTATGAGAAACTAATTGTATGTTTGAATTGGTCAAAGACGCGTGAAATGTTGAATTGGTTAAATTGACTAAGATGTTTGGAAATACTGATAAGGTTGAATTGATCAGAATATCCATAATAACCAAAAAGAATAATCTATCCTCGACACCAATTGTCAAATTAATCAAAATGATGGATATACCCTCAAGAACTTTAATGAATGAATAGTTGGAAGGACCAAAAGGCTCGGAATAATTGAAACACCTTTGGGTATCGAAGTGTCCGAAATACATTCGAATACTAAATTGACAGGAAGTACCATTGATTGGGACTAAGAAATACCAATAAAGTCAACAAAAGTAATGGTTCTGAAAGTGGTATTATGCGACTCGTGATTGATGGCCATTTGATATATATATATATATATATATACATATTTGAATAAATATCATATGAAGGCATATTCGATCTGTTTGGAGGAAATACTTAGTTAACAGTAAGAGTAATCTGTTTAAGGGTACGTTCAATACTATGGTTTGAGTTCGGGTGTACTGCCCATGTTCGAATACTTGGAAAATATCGCTCGAATATATGTTCGATTGCTCGTTGTAAGTTTAGTGGATGGTTGGTGATGGCGAGTTATTCCTGTTTTACACTAAAGTCAATTCTGAGAAATGAATGTTTAAGGTGCACCTTCCCGATTAAGTAATGACACCGTGTTAATGGGTTCGATTGTTTTAAAGGGGCTTGGAAACTTGATGAACAACTAAAATTCCTGAATTCTGTACATCACTGTCTATTGCCTTGTTGGTTTAAATTACAAAATTACCCTTGAATGCCAAAATGACAATTTTACCCTCGTAAGCTTTAATGTTTTAATCACTCACGATATATCTGAAATCTCGCCAATCTCGGTGTATCAGCTTTTGATGTTTGGTTCGAGTCGTTATTACCGAACTTCCCTTTTTGTAGGAACCTCATTCTGCAATCAGTCCAAATTTTTCAAATGTTCTCCTTCTGATAACGATCGAGTGTCTTAGAGGAATAAATTGAACCATGTAGAATGTTTCTTGCACAATTGTATTCTCCCTGATCTAAAACTAATCCTCTCTCCGATACGAATCATGAATTTTGTCTGGCTAAATTATATGCATATGTATCTGATCTATAATGCATGCTCTCTGATTTCTAATACTCTGAAAATACATGTACGATTACTATCCTTACCCCGCTCAGTCTGTGTTCACTAAGTTATTCTAATTGGGGTATTTCTGGGTTATGTTGTGAGTCTCTGCAGGTTCAGTGCTGGTAATTCCTTATGAACCCAAGGTCTCCCCTTGGGTAGGTTCCAATGCTTCGGCACGGGTAATCCCTTATGGACCTAAGGCAGCCCCTTAGGTTGGCTTCTATGCTTATTGAGCCTAGGGTAAGTCCTTATGGATGCAGTTTTGGGGAACTGCATATCGGTGTATGGTTGGAGGGTAGTTATATTGATACTTAATTTTCCATGTTCCCCCTCTAGCCTCAGTCAAACTCTATTGTTGTGTAAAATATTATGTCTATCATTCTTGATCTATAACTGATGGAACACCTTAAACTCTCTAGCTAGATTTTCGTAATCTATGCCTCTTTCGATTACCTGAGTTAGACATCATGTTTGGTGATCGGGTAATTAATCAGAAATGAATATGTTACTTTCAAGCGTAAAAACTAAACGAATTGTATTCTATATCTGAAACTTGATAATGCTTGCTTCTATCCTTTTGTCCTGGTACATCTGATACTTACGTGTGACATGAAGCTTCTTTTGGTAGTTTCGTATTACTGAGCTTTCTGAAGCTCATGTTTTTTTTTACCTTCACAGGTTAAAAGATCGACAATGTTGCAGCTATCAATGTCGGTATAGGAGTTCATTCGGCTTGCTTGTAGAGTATGGTATTTGTATAATTAGGGGGCATGTACGCCACGTTTTGATTTATATCCGAGTTTGAAACTTGTATTAATAACTTGTATCATAGTTTTGTTTCATTGTCTGAATGTTTTCTGAAATTGTATTTTAATTCAAAACTTGATTTATGATTTTAAATGGTTTAGCAAATTGTTTATTTTGAAATTTTAATGTGGGTCGCTCCGGTGACCCTAATGTGACTTTCTAAGATTCGTGTTAACGCATAGGCAAATCTAGAGGGTTACAACAAATATGCACCAAGCCAAACCAGCCCCTACTCCAATTCTAACCTCGATTAAACTTGTTCAAGATGGGGGTTGTCCGCTGCAAGATGCACATAAATATCGTAGCTTGGTCGGTGCTCTCTTGTATGTGTGTCATACAAGGCCTGATGTAGAATTCAATTTCAATCGAGCTGCTCAATTTATGCACAAGCCGTGTGAGTCACATTTGGAGGCAGTCAAACAAATTCTTAGATATCTTGTTGGCACACTTGATCTTGGACTTGTTTTTGCGCCATCAGAAAAATGAGTCACAAATGTTGTTGCTTACACCGATGCTGACTGGGCAAGTAATTTGGATGACCGTAGGTCAACAACGGGGTATTGTATCTACATAAATAACTGTCTTGTTGCATGGTGTTCGAAAAGACAAAAATCAATTTCTAGATCTACAACCGAGGCAGAATACCGAAGCATAGCTGATGTAGTTTCTGAGATCTTTTGGGTTAGTGTTGTTTTGAAGGATTTGGGTGTACAGTAGGCTAGTGTTCCGGCAATATGGAGCGACAACACAAGTGTTATAGCCATGTCTGCAAATCTAGTGTTTCACTCACGGTCAAAACATGTGGAATTAGATGTTCATTTTGTCCGGGAAAAAGTAGCACAAGAACAAGTTCATGTCAATTATGTTCCGTCTCAAGATCAAGCTGTTGATGGTCTTACGAAATCTCTATCCAAAACGTATTTCCAACTGTTTAGAGATAAAATGAACGTCTTTTCGGCATCGACAATTCGAATGGGTTGGTGAAAGAAGAAGGAAGGGAGAAAGTTGGGAGGATGTTGGATGTTGGAGTTGCTCTGCTCAAGTCCACGTGATCTCAAGCCCATACGGTGCCAGGGTTATTTGTGTAAATTTTGATACAATTTAAATCTAACTAATTCAGATTTTAGAATTAGTTATTTGGTTGAGCTGGTTAGTGTAACAGATTGGACTATCGGTTGTGCCAAGTCTGTTAGCTATAAAGCCTATATAAAGTAAGTTCTGGTGACCTTTTGGCTTACTTAAAAAATAGTCAAGCCCACATTTATAACTTTTCAGACTCTTCTTTATTCTTTATTTTTACAGCTATTTTTTTATTGTTTTCTCCCATATCGATAACTGCCTTTCATCTCTATCTGTTCAATAGCATATTATCATCGGAGGCATAACCCAGGCAGTGAACTTGTGTTTATCGAGTGATCCGTGCAAAAAAAGCAAAATTTTATTTATTTTTAATTAGAAACTCATAATCGACCATAAATATTAGAACTTAGATTATGAGTGATGAGAGGAATGAATTTCGTTCAAGTTTTTAGGTTCTTGAGGTTTGGATGTTTGTTTGGTGATACCAACAGCTAATAGACTGTTATTGATGAGAGCATGAACAGATTCGGAGTGGACGGTCGCATTTTGTGAAAATTTTAAACTTTCATATAGTTTAGAGATTTTTAATTATTGATCTAATTCTGCACTCCCGAATTTCTAATATTATTTCTTAAAAGTTTACACCCTAGTATAAAATTTTACATTCGTCCTTGAATGAGAAAAACAATATATTTCGATTGGTGGTCCATCGGCGGTGAACGAAAAAGATTGAGACTTCAAAAGCTTGAGGTCTGAACTTTGATTCGCATTTTTTGAAGGGGAATCTCGTAAGAGTACTAGGGGATTTGGAAAGAGGATGAAGATAAGAAGATTTTGGTGTCAATATTAGAAGTGTGCAAAATTAACCGTAACCGTTAACTATAATCGTTAACCGATGTAACCGTTCATTTTATAGGTTAATTAACCTAATTGTTAAAAATTAAACGGTTTCGATTATCCAAACCGCTAAAAATAATGGTTAATGGTTACTACCACAGTTTTAAAATTTAACAAAGGATTAACTTATTGGTTAACCGTTACTCTAAAAAATTTCAAAGGTTGCCGTTGTTCTTTTCAAATATTTAAACCATATTCCTAAAATTACCAAACTCGTTTCCATTCGCTCCTCTCTCTGGCTCTAAAGGCTTATCAAAATTGTTACGGGTAAGACTCCAACAAAGTGTTCAACTAATCAATTGATGCACCTCTATTGCTACATTTTTCCTAATTTGTTCAATGACTTCGTTTTGATGCTTGCAGTATCTTGAAGAGAACAAGTCATTGATCTTGAAAATTATCGAGTCAGAACTTCGAAAAATTCAGTGAATGTGTTGGGAAAGTGTTAATTTAACCATTCGATATAATTTTATTTGCGAATTGTATGTTCACTTTCTCTTTTATTCTTTTTTTGTTGTAAAATTTGGTAATCAAACTATTTGTTATTTATTGGTAAAATCAATTATTTTTGCTTAAAATTTTAAGTTTAATTTTGGGGTTTTCTTCATCCTTTTGAATCTTCAATCTCCATGTTACAATGTGAGAGTTTATAATTTTCGCATCTTGGGTATTAGAAATTACTGACACTTATTCATCTTAATTTATATGAATTTCTTAATCTTAGAAGAATGTAATTGAAATGTTTATATTGAAAGTGATTATGCTTTTTCCACTACTAGTGATTCTAGGTTAGCATCTTCATTTAAAAACTTGGAAAGATGATTATTTTCACACCAACAATTTGTGATAGAAATTCTAAAGATTTTAATTTAAAGATTATAAAGAGATTATTATATCTACATCATGATAAAAATTCCAATTCATAGTAAAAAT